>SJYR01000093.1:56814-76457 GCA_006410655.1 Kobus ellipsiprymnus
GATTGACGAGATACCCGCAGTAGATTCTCCTTCCCTTCAGCTCGAGCCCTGAGGAGCTCTGAACACGCTCCTGTCCCCCAAGTGGTTGGCCCTGGGCACCCTCTCCTCTCCATGTCCCACCCTGGGCTCATCCTCTTCCTTGTCCTGCTCATCCTCCTGGACCTCAGTGCTATGAGAGTGGTCCCCACTCATTCAGCTGCCAAACTCCCAGGCCTCCAGCTGGACACTCCCTTCTACCGCCCAAGTCCCATCTTCGAGCAATTCCTGATGATTCGATGATGCCACGGGCCTCCCCAATCTACACACTAAAGGCTGGGCCCAGGGCCATCCATCACCTACCCACTTCCCCAAGGCCCAGCCCTTCTCAGTGCCCCCAAGGATCTTCCGCCCACTGGTCCATGCCAGCCCTCAGCCTGAACCCCTTCATTGGCTCCCTCTGGCCCACAAGTCTGGACGGGAAACCTTCCTTGGGAGGCTCTGCCACAGCCCTGCGCACGCCCCGCGTCACCATCCTTGTCCTCTTCTGATGCCCTTGATGTGTCCTCCTCCAGGGACCTCCGCACACGCGCTGGGCGTGCCCTCTGGCCCTTCTTGTTCTGCCCAACTCCTCCGTGCTCTCTGCTTGGATGTCAGCTCTTTCACGAAGACCTCCTTGTCCACCTTCCACTCCCTGGCCCCCCACTCCCGCTACCCCCTCTCCCCCCAAGACACGGGCGGCCTTCAAGGGTCTTCCCAGTTCCCCCTGCCACACAATTCACCGGGAGGAAACATGGGTTTGTTTGGTGGCTGTTTGGGTTACGGAGCTCCGGAGTCGTATACATCCAGGAGCGGTTGAGGCGGCCGCACTGCGCAGCTCTCAAGGATTGGACCAAGTTCCGGCACAGGCCCGGGTCTCAGTTTTCCCATTCGTAAATCGTTCCTCCACACAGGGCTGCGGTGAGGATTAAGTGAAGCTGCCCGGGTGGAGGTTTGGCATAGACCAAGCGCAGCTATGATGGTAAAGCGTCTGCCTGCAGTGCGGGAGACCCAGGTTCGATCGCTGGGTCGGGAAGATCCCCTGGAGAAGGGCATGGCAACCCACTCCAGTATTCTTGCCTGGAGAATACCATGGACGGAGGAGCCTGGAGGGCTCCAAAGTGAAAGTGAAAGTCGATCAGTCGTGTCCGACTGTTGGTAACCCCATGGATTTATACAGTCCATGGAATTCTCCAGGCCAGAATACTAGAGTGGGTAGCCTTTTCCTTCTCCAGGAGATCTTCCCAACCCAGGGATCGAACCCAGGTCTCCCGCACTGCAGGCGGATTCTTTACTAGCTGAGCCACAAGGGAAGCCCAAAAACCCACCAAAGCCCAGCTATGGTGCGGAATCACCGTTATCGCCCGTACCCCGCTGGGGCGCAGTGTGTCTCCCTCTACCCGGAGGGTCCGGTCGGATGGGAGTGAAGTCGCTCAGTCGTGTCCGACTCTGCGACCCCATGGACTGTAGCCTAAAGGCTCCTCGGTCCATGGGATTTTCCAGGCAGTAGCACTGGGGTGGATTGCCGTTTCCTTCTCCAGGGGATCTTCCCGACCCAGGGATCAAACCCAGGTTTCCCGCATTGTAGACAGACGCTTTACCACCGGACGAGCCCAGGTTAACCTTTCCGGTCGGATGGGAGCTGCATCCTAAAACCACACCTCGGATGTCCCGCCCCTAAGGGTTCGGGAGTCCCGGCCCTTCGCCCTTCCAGCGCCTGCTCTTTCCTAGCCAATCGGGAAGAAGATTTTTTTTTAATCCCTCCTCCTTCGGCTGCACCGCCAGCCAATCAGACCACGCCATGGAGAGTCAGCGCGGAAATGGCGAAGCCAGCCGGCCCAATGGTAGCGTCCCGGGAGGCAGGCTCCGCCTCTCGGCGGACGGGCCCGGCTGCACCGGACCGAGCGGCCGCGCTTCAAGGTGGGTGATGCGGTCTCAGCCTTTAAGACCGCGTCTAGGAAGCGCGGCGTCGGGGGGCGCGGGTGAGGCCCCCGTGGGCCCTACCGGCTCCGCGCCCAAGTTTCACCTCGGCCTGCTCAGCACGCGCGGCCGCTGTGTCCTTGGGCGTGCAGCGGGGGCGGGGGTGACCGAGATGCCGGCGGCCTCCAGGGCGCATGCGCTGCCGGCTCTGTGGGGTCAGAGGTCGGGAGGAAAGTCGAGGAAGGAACCGGGTTGGGCTCCTGTCCCTGAAGTCAGCGGTCGAAAAAAATGGGCCTGCCAGAGGTCGCAGGTCACGGGAAGGGCACTTTGCGGCTCTGTCCAAGTGCCAGGCTCTGGGCTAAACACGTGGCCTCTTCGAGCCCCCCCCCCCCATCCCCGTGACCCCCTTATCACAGATGAGAAAGCCCAAGGTCATTCGGCAGGCAGGGAGGCAGTTCCAGAAGGACCTTGATGCGGGGGGCGGGGGAGAGGAATTTGATCTTGAGGGTTATTTAAGGCTTTAAGGGGTTCCAGCAGGGGAAGGCTGGGGGTTGTAAAGGGTGGGGTTTGGCCTGGGTTCACATCAGGCGACTTTGGGCAAGTCACTTAACACGACTGAGCATCTCATCTGTGACCCCTAGCCCCGTGCCTGGCACGGCGAGCTCTCAAGAAGTGCTGGTGGCGGTTGGCAGTATTACCTGGGTCAGGTTGGAGGTTGAGAGGGGCAGCTCCTGGGCACAGGAAGGCCATCTGTGCCTCTGACAGGAGTGAGGGTGAGCAGGGGTCAAGCTGCCACAGTCCCACTGGGGTCAAGGGTCAGGGCACCTGCCGTGCTAGGGTTTCATGTGGCGAGGACCATACCTGTCTGGGACCCACCTGTGCCTGCCTGTTTTCACACCCCGTAGATGCGCTGCCTGACCATGCCCATGCTGCTTCGGGCCCTGGCCCGGGCCCCGGCCGCACGTGCAGGTAGGACCAAGGGCACCTTTCCTGGGTGTGGGGGCCCAGCCTCCCGGCACAAGGTCACATCTGCACAGCGTAACCCTTCTCCTTGCAGGGCATGCCAGTGGCCGGGGCCTCCACAGCAGCGCGGTGGCAGCCACCTACAGTGAGTCCCGGGGTCCCTCGAGCCTCAGGCTTGGTGACCATGGTCCTGCTGGGGGCAGGGGAGAAGGCCTAGGTTCTCGTCCTGGCTTTGCTGGGGGCTCCCCCTCTCGGAGCCTCAGTTTCCCCTCTGTAAAAATGAAGCCAGTGATCCAGATGATTCATGGGGGTGGGGTCTGTTCTTGCAGGGCAAGTCGGGGGGTGGTCCTTCCTTGTGGCTATACATGTGATCTCAGACCCTCCCTGCGTGGGACGAGGAGGGGGCTGCCAGGTGTGAACCCTGGGAGCCTGTACCTCCTCCTCAGGACCTGAGCACCCAAGCCCCACCTGCATCCCCTCTGGGCCTGGATGGCCTCACAGGCCCAGGGAGAAGCAGGCCAGGACTGCCCCTGGCTGGAGGCCAGGCTCGAGGGTTGCTTACTGAGGCAAGGGGCATTTGTTGAATGAACAAGCTCCCCGGGCACCCAGCTCTTACGTCTAGGAGGCCAGGCCTCATCTCCTGAGCTGGAGTCCTTGAAGAGGGCCTGTGCGTGGCCCCTGCCATGGCCTCTCTGCCCGCCTCCCCTGCAGAGTATGTGAACCTGCGGGAGCCCTCGATGGACATGAAGTCGGTGACCGACCGGGCAGCGCAGACCCTGCTGTGGACCGAGCTCATCCGAGGTGGGCCTGGGGGACAGGAGGCTTGGGGTGGGCTCGGGGGGATAGAGATGTGTGAGGGAGGAGGGCCCCCCCACCGTGCCTGTGCCGCCCCCAGGCCTGGGCATGACCCTGAGCTACCTGTTCCGTGAGCCTGCCACCATCAACTACCCGTTTGAGAAGGGCCCGCTGAGCCCGCGCTTCCGTGGGGAGCACGCCCTGCGCCGTTATCCGTCCGGGGAGGAGCGCTGCATCGCTTGCAAGCTCTGTGAGGCCGTCTGCCCGGCCCAGGTACGCCCCGACCCCGGATGACTGCCACCCTGACCCCAGCCGCTGGGAGGGGGAGGCTGCAGTCTGCTGTAGAGAGAGAGAGAAGTGGGCAGCCCTGGGTCCCATTTCTCAACCCCTTGCTGGGTGTGTGTCCCCAGGGAAGTCCCCTCCTACTCTGAGCCACTTGCCCCGTGATAGGAACCATGAGGCCTTGTTGCCGGAGCTGACTCAGAGGTGGTGAGTCAACGGAGGGAAGCTTCCAGTCCTGAGCAGACCATGGGATACACTTGGGGCCTGCCCTAGGGGGTCTGGTCGTGAGTGTGAGAGCCAGGCCGGAGCCACGAGTCTGCACTTGAAGGTCTCCACTTTGACATGGGCGGCAGCAGTGTCAGGAGCCCTGCCTACACATGGGCCCTTCACAGGGCCGGACCCGGGGACACTCGGACCACAGCGGGGCACTCGCTGCCCCTGGCTGCAGCTCCTTTGAGCCCCTGGTGTTTGGCTCTGTCGGAGGGTCCCGCACGGACTGCCGAGAGTCATGGCCTGTGGGTGCAGAAACAGACAAAGTGGGGGCGCTCGGGTGGTACATGTCCCCAGCAGGTGCCCAGCAGGAACAGGGGTCCTGACTGTCCACACAGCGTCCCCCCCAGCGGTTGCTCCAGCCACGTCTCTGTGACTCAGGACGACGGCTCCCGTCCGAGTCCTGGCTCATCTCCCGCACTGCTCCCAGGTCCTGCAGCCCGTGGGCTGTGGCCTTGCGGCCCCCAGTCTCTGTAGCATGTGGGAGCGCCTCCCACCCCCACCCCCCCCCCCGAGAAGTAGCAGCGGCATGCAGGCAGTGAGTGCCGACCATGGACCAGTACTGTGCCAAGCTCACCACCTCTCTCTGCAACAGCTCTAGGTGGTCAAGGCTATTATCCCCATTTTTATAGAAGAGGAAACTGAGGCACAAAGAGAGGCTACTAGCCAAAGGCCCCACTGTGGGCGGCGGGCCTCACGCTCCTGGGGACATCTCAGGGCCACATCCCTCTGAAGGTCCTCGCCTCTGGGGAAGCCCTGGGCCACCCCTTCCTTCAGCCAGTGCCAGGCTGCCCCTGGGAAGTGAGAGTTAAGGACCTGTGTTTGAGTCTGGGCTCTGCCTCTTGTTTACTGGGTGGCTTTGGGAAGGCACTCCACCTTTCTGAGCTTCAGTTTTTTCATCCATTAAATGGAGAACACTAGGTGTAGTTGGGAGGGTTCTTCAACATACAGTCAGCAGAAAGTGGGCATCATTTACAGGGTGAGACCCCCGGGACTGCAGTGCCCCGGTGTGCCAGGCAGGCAGCAGCCCTCTCCTCGTGGGACTCACATCCTCAGGCAGGAGGTGCTGGCAGATAGCAAATGAGAGGGTCAGCTCAGGCAGGCACGCAGAGGCCGGCGTCATGGCTCTGCCAGGTGGCCTCCTAGGAGGGGAGTCAGGAAAGGCCCATGAGGATGGAGAGTGGACGACAGAGGGGCCTCTCTGTAGGCCCAGGCGGGGCTGGATCCTGTGCCAGGGGCCATGTGGCTGGCGGGTGACCGTCCCCTGTGCCACCGCCCAGGCCATCACCATCGAGGCTGAGCCGCGGGCCGATGGCAGCCGCCGGACCACGCGCTACGACATCGACATGACCAAGTGCATCTACTGCGGCTTCTGCCAGGAGGCCTGCCCCGTGGACGCCATCGTGGAGGTGGGCGGGGCCCGCGGCGGGGCGGTGCGGGCGGGAGCTCCTGGGAGGGGCCTGACACAAGTGCGCCGGCCCCGCGCCCGCAGGGCCCCAACTTCGAGTTCTCCACGGAGACGCACGAGGAGCTGCTGTACAACAAGGAGAAGCTGCTCAACAACGGGGACAAGTGGGAAGCCGAGATCGCCGCCAACATCCAGGCCGACTACCTCTACCGCTGACCGGCCGGCCGCGGCCCTCCTGCCCAATAAAAGCCCTGAGCGCCCCCACCGCCTCTGTCATGCCTCCGCCGCCTGAGCCGGGACCATCCGCAGCCTGGGGATTCTTCCGGTGGCTCAGATTCTTGGACCGAGTTGCCCTACCTGTGCGACCCGCTGGGCCCCGGCCCAGAGCAGCCTGTGGCCCACACGTCTTCCCGGGCATGCTCCGCAAAGGCCTAGCTGAAGGTCAGCTCAGGCCACTGTTTGCATAATCCCGAGTGATCAGCTGTTGAGGCCGGGGCCTGTCCTCTCCTGAGGCCCACCCACAGCTGAGACTCGAGAACCTAGAGCTTGCTGAGACAGGGGGCTCCCCGGGAACAAGTTGGGTGAAGTCTTGTTTGCCCAACCTCAGGCAGAAGTACGTCAAGTGGCAGGAACTTGGACAGGCCAGGGTATCCTTGCCGGGGGCAGGGTGGGGGAAGCCTGCTCTGGGGTAACAGTCACGAGGGGATGACAAGCCCGCTGCCCGTGAGCTGGCTTTGCCTGTCCGCCAGCCACATCCCTTTTCCTCCCCAAGTTCCTCAGGGCAGACTGCTGGCGTGGCCTCTGCTGCTCAGGACTTCCTGCTTTGTAGCCCCAGCAAAGCGATGTGGTTCCTTCTGGGGCCACACGCAAGCCCAGTGGCGGCAGAATAGCCCCCACGACAACCCCTTCTGGCTTGGTGCCGAGCCGTGTGAGAGCATTTCAGTTCATTCTCAGCAGTGAGGAAGCTGGCTCAGAGAGGTGAAGTGACTTGCTCAGGATCACGCATCTTGAAAAAAGTAACTGAGGTCTGAGAGATCTCAAGAATTCCCTTCATCACTTCTAAAAGTGCTTTTTTTTACAAAACACTAATCTCCCCAGATGCTTCTTGGAAGGGGCAGAGTGTTTGGATCAGCACGTGTAGGAAGTGCCCCAAGGGGCCCTCTCCCTTCTGGGACAGGCTCTGCCCAGGAGCATATTCAAGGCTCTGAGAAGGCCTGTAGCAGAGAAGCCCAGACTTTGCCCAACTCATTCCTGGAGAGCCCCCTTTCTCAGATCATCTGCTGACATCTGGGCCTGCTTACCAGGCCCTGCTGGGCCATCTCCCAGAACCTGTGTGGTCCCAACATTGGCCAAAGTTTTGGGGCCCTTCTAATCCACAAAGTGGCTCAGAAGTAAGTACAGGACCAGAAAGGACAACTTGAGCCCTGGGAGTGTCCGTGAGTCCAGCACTGCTAGTCCTGGCGTCTGTCGGGAGCAGGAACTCCAAAAAACAGGCCAGCTGTCAGAGGTAGGCTCGAATATCCTAAATCACTTCTAGTTTTGCTTTTATCAGACGTACCCAGTATTAGATGCTTGACATGGAGTCTGTATCTGTACACAGGAAAATTGTTCAGTCGCTCAGTTGTGTCCAACTCTGACTCCATGAAGTCCAGCACACCAGGCTTCCCTGTCTTTCACCATCTCTTGGAGTTTGCTTAAACTCATATCCATTCAGTCGATGATGCCATCCAACGATTTTGCCCTCTGTTGCCTTCTGCCCTCAGTTGCCTTCTCCTGCCCTCAGTCTTTTCCAGCATTGAGGTCTTTTCTAATGAGTTGGTTCTTTGCATCAGGTGGCCAGAGTATTGCAGCTTCAGCATCAGTGTTTCCAATGAATATTCAGGGTTGATTTCCTTTAGGATTGAATGGTTTGATCTCCTTGCTGTCCAAGGGACTCAAGAGTCTTCTCTAGCACCACAGATGAGCCTGTCTAGCTCCTGACTTAATTCCTTCCCTTACTGCCGGGTCAGCTCTAAGGGCATTTTGAAACATGTTAAGAGTTCCAGTTTGCCCTGTGTGGGAAGCACTGACCTGAGGCCCCCAGTGGTACTCAGTTCAGTTGTGTCGAAGTTTCTCCTTGAAAATAACAGTACCAAAAGTGTCCCCCACTCTTCTGGAGACACCTTGGCTGTGAATCAGTTTCCAGGCCCCAGCTCTAGGGCTCCATTTGCCCACCCCTCAGAGGCCCTTGGGCTTCCCTTGTAGCTCAGTTGGGAAAGAATCTACCTGTAATGCAGGAGACCCAGGTTCGATTCCTGGGTCGGGAGGATCCCCTGGAGAAGGGAATGGCAACCCACTCCAGTATTCTTGCTGGAGAATCTCATGGACAGAGGAGCCTGGTGGGTTACAGTCCATGGGGTCACAGGAGTTGGACACGACTTAGCGACTAGACCACCACCAGAGGCCCTCTGCCATGGGGGTCAAGGATCACCAGAACTGACCCAGTGGGTACAATCTTGGCCAGTTCAAAGTGCAGGAAGCTGGACAGTGGTGACCCAAAGGCTGGGCCCGGATATGCTGCATGAAACTAATAGTGAGGACCCAGGGATAAGTCCAGTCACAGGAGGAGCGAGAGGGCGGGAAGAGCACTGCCCAGCGCCTGTGGCTGCAGTCTGCTGCCTGGCCCTCGGCGTCCTGCTGCCACCGAGAGAAGAGGCCCAGAGGAGGGCAGCCACCCACCCGAGGGCCCAGCGCGCTGGGCCTGGAGTCCAGGGGGGCTCTCAGAGATGGGAAGAGAGCGGGACCTGTGTGACTTCAGCCTCACTCAAGAGGGAGGGGTCCCAGGGGTGGGGACACGTGGGTCTCGGGCCCCAGGTCTGAGCCTGTTGGGGGTCCTGTCAGCCACAGGCCCAGGTGGTGGAAGTCCCGCCAGGTAGCCCCTGGGCCTGGGCTGAGCACTTCCCCACATCCCAGCCTTGTAGACGTGCACGGTGGGCGCCAGTGTCTGCCCGGGGGTCTGGGCCTCCTCGCCCGGATTAGGCGGCTCAGGGCTCCGAACGGTTTCTCACCCGGGGGGCGAGGAAGCGAGGGCCCCAACCGCCTTCCGGCCGGGGCTCCTGCACCGGCTCCAGGACTCCAGGGCGGGTCCACGGCGGCCCGGGGGCGGGGCTTCCCTGGCCCCGCCCCTCCCGGCCCCGCCCGTCGGGAAAAGAGAGTTGCGTGGGCGCAGAGGCAGAGAGAAGTTGAGCCAGGAGATCCGAGCGGAGCCGAGCAGTGCCGTGTGAGGCCGACCCGGGGTGAGTGCCCCAGCGAGGGCTACAAGGCCCCCCGATCTGCCTGCCGCCCTCGCTTCCCTCCGCCCCGGAAGGGAGTCTTGGCGCCCCCACCCGTGTGGATCAGTAGAGGCAGCTCAGTCCGTAGGCCCGCGTGTGTCAGCCCTTGTTGGGGGGTGGGGGGTAGGTGCACAGACTCGACTCAGAGGAGGAAGAGGAGGAGAATGGGGGTATTAACAGCCTGTGACCCCACTGTGGCCTGGCTCTGCCGGGCCAGGCTGTGCTCAGAGCTTTCTCTGCTGCATCTTCCTGGGAGGGAGGGACCCATTCTACAGGTGAGGAAACTGAGGCCCAACCCAACTAGGAAGAGGCAGAGGTAGAAGAGAGCGCAGACCCTCGCCTGCAGTGCGGGTCATCGCGGTGAGCCAGGGGCTCAGAGGAGAGGTGTCCGGAGGAGCTGGCCTTAGCCTCCAGCCTCCCAAGGGAGAAAGAGGCAAGGGGCACAAAGTGACTAGTCTGGACCCTGAAGGACCTCGGCCCCTTCATTTGCTCTGTAAATGGCGTGGGGCGTGGGTCCTGGCTCAGGCCGGGGGGTGGGGAGAGGGGGGGCGGGGATGAGCCAGTGGAGGGCTGAAACGCCAGGGGAGAGGTCTGACCAGGTCTCTGGACTCCTATGCTTGACCACCCAAGGGAAGGGCCAGGCCCCAGGGGCCCTGTGAGATGGGTACCAGGCCGGACTGGCCACAGCAGCTGTCCAGGACTGCTGCCCGCCACGATCCCGGATCTAGCTCCCTGCAACCCGTCATTTGGCCAGCCCCACCTTTCAGGGTGCCTGGGGCAAGGAACAACCCTCCTCCTGAGGACACACGTTGGGCCGGAACTTCCAAACCTGCAGCCCGGGCTCCTGCCTGGCTTGGCCACCTGCTGACCAGTCTATAAAACAGGGGTGCAGTCCCCCTCCCCCAAGGCCTGCTGTTAATTTCAAATGAGGTAGTGGAGGTGAGGAGGTACATGGGGACCCTGGTTATTTTTATCTCCCCACCAGGTTCTGCCTCTGCTTGGTGGCCAAGTCCCGTTCACCCAAAGAGGAAGTGGAGGCCCAGAGAGGGTGGGAGAGTCCCCCAAGGACACACAGCTAACCCCAGCTTGGGCAGGGCTCAGAGCCTCCGTCCCTGGGCCACCCGCCCACTCTCCCCTATTAAGGGCCCCCATTCTCTCTAGCTGGGGAAGGGGCTGCTTTTCCTATTTACTCTTAAGTTAACCAGACCCGGGGGAGGAAGTGACCCGCTAGGTGGCTCCAGCCCAAGCCGCGGGCGGGGCACTCTGGCGCCAAACGTTCACCCTCAGCGGGGCCCTCGCCCAGCGCTTCCCCTTCCCCCCATCAATGGGAGAGCTAAGGAAACAGAGTCCCACAGAGGGGCTGGGGGCTGGCCCCGGGCCCCCAGGGCAGTGGCCGTGGAGTCCTGGCCTGTGAGCTGGGCGTCCACGGGGCCCATCGGAGGCCAGGGGAGCCTCCCGCTGTGACATTGGAGCAGAGCCTCCACCAGGCCCTTCCTGCCCATTCAGTTTCCATAGTTTCACTTTTGGTGGTTTCGACACCTGGAGGATTCCTCCCAGGGCTGCGATGGGGCTGCCCAGGCCCCCGGGGAAGGTCCTCCTTGTTCAGAGGCCCTGCCCGTCCCCTACGTCCTCCCTGAGGCCCGGGGGTGGCCCCCACCCCCTCAGCACACAGATGCCTCAGGGAAGAGGCAGGCTCCGACTGCCCGAGGGGCCAGGCCAGACCTCAGCCCCGTGTCCTTGTCATGGATGCTCCCTGGGGTGGAAAGGCAAAGGCTCCAGCTGGCTGCGGCGGGTCAGGAGGCCAGCGCTGGAGGTGGCCTTTGACCTGGGGCCCTGAAGAGGTGAGGGCAGGTCATAGAGAGGGGACGACAGGAGATGGGGCCAGGCGTGAGAAGAGCCAGTGTCGCCAGGAGCCGCCAGGGCAGGGGGTGCGGGGGTCTTAGACAAGTCAGACCCAGCTGGGGAGGAGCTTGGTGTTGGACTCTGGGTCTGGCCGTGGGGTCAGCTGTGCTGCCTGCTTCCAGTGTGACCTCAGCGCCCCGCCGAGCCGCCCTGGGCCTCAGTTTCCCCATCTGTCAGATGACAGCGCCTTGCAGGACCATAGGAGCGCGGAGTTCCTAGGCGGTGGCAGCTGCCTGCTTCCTGCCTCCCTGCCTGAGCCCCCGTGCCTGCCCGCCCCGCAGGACCATGGGCTCCATGTTCCGGAGCGAGGAGGTGGCACTGGTCCAGCTCTTCCTGCCCACAGCTGCCGCCTACACCTGCGTGAGCCAGCTCGGGGAGCTGGGCCTGGTGGAGTTCAGGGATGTGAGTGGGGCCGGGATGGGCGTGCGGGGAGGCCTCGTCCCTGGGTGTCCCAGAGGGTGGGCCATGGCCCTGTACTGATCCCCGGCCCAGCTTGAATCCCGGTGGCCTCTGCCCCTGGGTGCTCTCTTCTCAGGAAGGCTGTCTTTACTCATGCCTCCCCCAGGCTGGGTTCAGCTAGGTCCTCAGCCCTGGTCCACACAGGGCCTAGTTGTCCTCACTTGGGCATTGGGAGCTTCATGGTGTGGTTAGCACCTTTTGGAGGAGGCAAAGGCCTCCCCCAAATGGCCAAGGAGAGCCAGCCTGGCCCTTGTGGGGGCCCTCCTTGGCCCCCCAGCCTGGAATACTGACCCTTCCATGCACAACCACAGCTCAACGCCTCGGTGAGTGCCTTCCAGAGACGCTTCGTGGTGGATGTTCGGCGTTGCGAAGAGTTGGAGAAGACCTTCAGTGAGTTGGCCCTGGGCCCGCACACCCCAGGCAGATTTCCTAGAGGAGGTGCCAGTGGAGCTTGGTCTGAAAGGAAGAGTCCCAGGCACCCAGTTGGAAGGCAGGGAAGGGAGAGCCAGGCCAAGCCCTGCAGAGCCAGGCCAGGGCAGCTGGGATCTGTGAGGTGTTCTTGAGTGAGCTGAGCTGATGCCCAGGCCAGAGTCTGGACGAGCGAGCCCTTGAGTGCCGAGTGAGGACTCAGGACATCATCCTGCAGGTGCTGAGAGCTACCTGTAGGTCTCAAAGCAGGAGAGAAGTGTGGACAGAGCTTTCTCTGCTGCAGGTGGACTGGGGTGAGCAGAGGCCACCAATCTTGGCTCGGTGCCCCAAGGAGTAGCTTCTCCTTGGACCTGGGCAAGAAGGACCCCGGCCCTGGGTTGTGTTCCAGAAGCCCCTCCCAGGAGGACCCGGCTCGGTGGGAGGACAGAGCATGTCTGGTTAACGGTTAGCTTGCCTGATGGGTTTTAAGTAGTCAGGCAAGTCCTCCGTGGGCCTGCATGCAAGCTGCTGTCCGAGGCCCTGCAACGCTAGGCCGCCCGCTGTGGGACCCAGGCCAGGGGCTGGGGATGGACAGAGAGCATCCCAGAAGAGCCCCGGGCAGGGAAGCAGAGTAAACACGGGGGGTGGAGGTCTAGCCTGAGGTTTCTCTGGGGTCTTGGACTCAGTGAATCTGTTGGCTGGTGGCCAGGGGAATTTGAGGTGATGTTTAGAATCACCTAGACGTTAGCCAGCCCTTGGCTGTGTGTGTGCCCAGTTGCTCAGCCGTGTCTGACTCTGTGACCCCCATGGACTGCAGCCCACCAGGCTCCTCTGTCCGTGGAATTCTCCAGGAAAGATTATTGGAGTGGGTTGCCATTTCCTCCTCCAGTGGATCTTCCCGACCCAGGGATCGAACCCGGGTCTCCTGTGTCTGCTGCACTGGCAGGCAGAATTTTTTGCCTGATGAACCGCTAGGGACGCCCACCAGCCCTTGGCTAGTAGTGGCCATTAGCTGGTGGCGGCCCCTGAGCGGCACCCCCTGAAACCCCTCCCCTCCGCACCCAGCCTTCCTGCAGGAGGAGGTGCGGCGGGCTAGGCTGACGCTGCCTCTGCCCGAGGCGGGGCTGCTGGCGCCCCCACCCCGCGACCTTCTGCGCATCCAGGAGGAGACTGACCGCCTGGCTCAGGAGCTCCGGGACGTTCGGGGCAACCAGCAGGCCCTGCGGGCCCAGTGGCACCAGCTGCAGCTCCACTCGGCCGTACTGGGCCAAGGCCACAGCCCCCCGGTCAGTGTAGCCCCTCGGGCGGGGACGCGGGGCGGGGGTGCTGGGCCCCCCCAGGCTGGGGCTCATGGGGCCTCTCGGCTCCTAGTCGGCGGCCACCTACACCGATGGGCCCTCGGAAAGGACCCCCCTGCTCCAGGCCCCCGGAGAGCCGCACCAGGACCTGAGGGTCAAGTAAGTGAGGGGCAGCTTGGCGCTTTTTCCGGCCCAGTGCAGACTCCTTGTCCGGTGCTCCCTCAGACTGCCCCCTGCCTTCTCCTCCCTCAGGCCTGGGATTCCCCTCTGCCCTACAGGTTTCTCCCCTCCTGGCGTGTGCCGGGTGGGCTCCTGCCTTCCCCGTGGGGGTGAGGGGTGGTGTGCCTGGCTGGGATGGGGAGGCGGGGTGGAGGGGAGGGGAGGGGCGGTCGGCGCAGCCTCTGCCCAGCCCCGCCTGGCCCCGCAGCTTCGTGGCCGGTGCGGTGGAACCCCACAAGGCCGCGGCCCTGGAGCGCCTGCTCTGGAGGGCCTGCCGCGGGTTCCTCATCGCCAGCTTCCGCGAGACGGAACAGCAGCTGGAGGACCCAGTGACGGTGCGCAGGCGCGGGCTGGGGCGGTTTGGGCGGGGGTGCGGCCCTCCGGGCGCGGGGACTGCAGGGTGACCTGGGCCCCCCTCCGCAGGGTGAGCCTGCCACGTGGATGACCTTCCTCATCTCCTACTGGGGCGGGCAGATCGGGCAGAAGATCCGCAAGATCACTGACTGGTGAGCGCCCCCCGGGGCCCTGGATGTGCCCCCCGCCCCACGCTGAGCCCGCGCCGGCCTCCACACTCCCGCGCTCGTGGCCTGGACCCCAGGCACCTGCTCACCCTCCGGCTCCCTGCCAGCTTCCACTGCCACGTCTTCCCGTTTGCGGAGGAGGAGGCGGCCCGGCATGCAGCCCTGCAGCAGCTGCAGCAGCAGAGCCAGGAGCTGCAGGAGGTGGGTGCCCGCAGCCAGGGTGGACCTCCGGCCACCGCCCCCCGGCCCGCCGCCCCCCTGACCACCTGCTCTGGCCACAGGTCCTGGGGGAGACGGAGCGCTTCCTGAGCCAGGTACTGGGCCGCGTGCAGAGGCTGCTGCCGTCCTGGCAGGTGCAGATCCGCAAGATGAAGGCCGTGTACCTGGCCCTCAACCAGTGCAGCATGAGCTCCACGCACAAGTGCCTCATCGCCGAGGCCTGGTGTCCCACACGCGACCTGCCCGCCCTGCAGCAGGCCCTGCAGGACAGCTCGGTGAGCGGGGGGCCTCCCGCCCGCCCACACTGCCAGGCAGGGGCTCCTCCTCAAAACACACTTCCCATTCCTAGTGCCATGGGTACCCTGCCGTCGCCGGGGCTCTTCCTCCAGGGAGTCCTCCATGATGGCTCTGGACCAGCAAGCCCTCTCCCCACCCCCACTTCCCCCGAGGCCCTAGGATGGGCCACGTATGCTGCGGGCCGTGCTGGGTGTTGTTAGAACCACGTTCAGATCTAGGTTCTGCAGGCCCCAGACCTGTGACCTTGGGCTAATTGGAGGGAGCCTTGGGCTCATCTGTGAAATGGGTGTGCCAACCCTGCCTCCCCGGGGGTGGCCACTGTAGGCAGGGTCACTGGTGGCAACAAGGGGCTCCTTCTCCCCAGCCACCTGGATGGGGAGAAGCAAGCACGCTTGTGTTTCCCAAGTGACTTCTGGGCCAGTCTCTGGCTGTCTCTAAAGCCCCCTGAACAGGGGGCAGGTGGGGCTGGTCGTCCGGTTTCACAGGGAGAGAAGGGGCTGCCCCGGGTCCCTGGGCTGCCGCCTAGTGAGTCCCCACAGTGCTCTGCCTCTCCAGCTCTGCCTGCTGGGCTGGGGGTGGTCCAAGGCCCCTGGAGGCCCCTGCAATCAGCCTTCTCTGTCTACCTGCCTGCCGGGTGCCCCAGAGCGAAGCGGGTGTGAGCGCCGTGGTTCACTGCATCCCCTGCCGGGACATGCCCCCCACGCTCATCCGTACCAACCGCTTCACGGCCAGCTTCCAGGGCATCGTGGACGCCTATGGTGTGGGCTGCTACCAGGAGGTCAACCCCGGTGAGGGCCGCCGCCTCCCGCAGCCCGGGCCTTCGGGAGGGTCGGCTGCTGCTGTGGGTGGAAGGCTGGCAGGGCTATGTCTCCACGCTGGGGCTGCCCCGGCCTCCTGGGATGAGAGATGCTCTGCTTCTCATGCTCTTGGGGGGAGCCCGGGGGCTTCGAGTTTACCCCCAACAAACCCCACCTTGTTACACGTACAAGGGAGCCAGCCGAGTTGTGCAAAGAACAACAGCTTTGCAGCAGGAGTGGCCCAGGTTTGAGATCCTACTTGCTTACCTTGATGAGTTTTTTAGCTTCTCTGAACCTCAGTTTCCTCATCTGTGAAATGGAGGTAACGGTTCAGCTCTGAGCAGTCTTGGGAAGGTGAATGGTCACCAAAGGTTGCAAACCAGCGGCCCACGAGGCCAGAATCAGTCAGCCCGTATGTTTTGTTTGGCCATGTTGTCCAGACACGTTGAAAGATTCAGGTTGGTCAGGTTTTCCCAGAAGCAGACCCTGAGGTGGGGTCTCTGGTGCAAGTGGTCTCTTAAGAGAGGTGTTCCTGGGAGAAACCAGTAAGGGACCTCAGGGGATGGGGAGGCGTGTGGGGAAGGGACGGCTGAGCAGGCCCAGTCCTGGGTGAAGTCCGGCCACGCTGGAGCATGTCTGTCTCAAGGCCGATGAGCAGGGCTTCCACACCCGGCGGCCTCAGCTGTCAGCCAGCCCTGGCGGGCGGGCAGCGAGGCCGTCAGCTCCTGGCACATCCCGGGTGCTCACCAGCCTGGAGAGGCTGCTGCTCAGAGAGTGGTGCATCTGGCAGGGGCCCACACAGAGCTGCTGAGGGCCCCATGCCACCCCGGCAGAGCATCTGCTGCAGGCACCAGGGCTTAAAGTGGGAGTTTTGGCAAAAGTCTGCCTTTTCCCAAGACTTTGGCAAAAAGTGAGGCATTTGGCAGCATGGTGCCCACCCCAAGGAGGCTGGAGCTGGGTGTGGCCGCCCCTCCCGTTTGGGTCCACCCTGGGGCCAGCGGGCACTGGCTCCCTCCCTCCTTGGCCCCGGCCACCTTCCCAAGGCCCATAGGACCTGGCCTGTCACCTGCCCGGTCCCTCTCCTTCCAGACAGCACTCCCCCTGAGGCAGGCTGGCTGCTGTGTGCGCAGCGGCCCAGCGGCCCCGGTATCACTGGGTGAGGGCTGCAGGGCGTCTCTGTGTGATCCCGGAGGAGGGGTCTGGGGGTGAAGTGTGATGAGGGCCCTTTCAGGAGGGGGACTTAGTCTGAGGCCAGGGAGGGGTCCTGCCTTACCCGGTGGGCAAGAGAAAGGGTTAAGGGCCCCGAAGGTGGTACGAGCAGGACCTGAGGGTGGAATCTGGGGCTGTGTGGACCGAGGCCCGGATCTCGTGTCCTCTGGGGCCTGCTGACCCTCCAGGATAGCACCTGGGAGCTTGATGTGCGCCCCCCACACACACACACTTCGCCTGCCCATAGTTCCTCTGCGTTGGCAGGTGGCAGTCTGCTTGGAGCAGCCTGATCCCCAGATATCCACAGCTGCTGACGTGCCCCCAGCTCTCAGCAATAGCTCTGCCGAGGTATTCATTTGCTCGGGCTGCCTTTAACAGAGCATCCCCCATGGGGCAGCTTCAACAGTGGGTATTTATCGTCTCCGTTCCGGAGGCTGGGAACCTGAGATCAGGGTGTTGGCAGGGCTGGCTCCCCCTGAGAGCTTGAGGGGCCATCTGTTCGGGCCTCTCTCCTTGGCTGGGAGGCAGCCGTCTTCACGTTCGCATGGCCTTCTCCAGTGTCTGTGTCTAAGGTCCAAATTCACCCATTTTATAAGGACAGCAGTCATATTTGATTAGGACCCACACTAATGACCTTGTTTTCAGTTGGTTACGTCTGTAAAGATTGTATCTCCGAATGAGGTCACTTTCTAAGGAGCTGGGGAGTTAGGACTCCAGCCTACCTTTGAGGGGTTGAGGGGCACAATTTGACCCATAACTGGGATGTGTGTTAGAATCCTGACACCTATGAGAAATTTTCCCCATTTGCTAAAGGGAAGCTGAGGCCCCAAAGATTACGTGACCAAGTTGGCCTTCTGGAACTTGCCATGGGCCAGCCAGGACTTCCATTGGGCTCTCTGTGCTTCTGCTTAAAGCTCTTCGCATAAATAATAGCTAGAACTAATGAGTTTATATTACTTATTTATGGCCTGCTGTCTCATTTTTAATAGCCCCAGAAAGTAGTGGTATTATCTCCATTTTGCCCATGGGGAGATGGAGGTTCAGAGAGGTGAAGACACTAGCCAAAGGTTGCACAGCTAGTAGATGGCTGGCTCTTGCATGCGGGCAAGCGGTGTGGCATCCCTGCCTGGCAAACACCACCTTTGTGCCTCCTGTGGCCCTGGACCCTGGCTTGGGGGCCCCTATACAGGGCCGGGGTCCTGGCTGACTGCGTGGCCCCTCTGCCCACAGCACCCTACACCATCATCACCTTCCCCTTCCTCTTTGCTGTCATGTTTGGTGACGTGGGCCACGGGCTGCTGATGTTCCTTTTCGCCCTGGCCATGGTGCTGGCCGAGAACCAGCCGGCTGTGAAGTCAGCGCAGAACGAGGTGAGGAATGGCGGGAGTGGGTTTGGGCCCCCCAGACCAGGGCCTGCCTGGCAGGGCCCACACTGTAGCCACTTGGAAAGCAGAGAAGTGAGTCCTGATAAGGACCGTGTTCTATATATAGCCCCCTCTGTGCCAGGCAGGCACCGTTCGGAGGCCTTGTTGAAATGATTTTGTGTCCAGTCCTTGTGACAACTCCACGGAGTGCATGTCAGTGCACACTCTCCCCATTTCACAGATGAGGAAGCTGAGGGTACATGCCCAGAGTTGCCCAGCCAGGAGGAACTGGGGTAGGGGCCCAGGCTGTGCTCTGAACCATGCCACTCTGCTGCTCATCGGGTGGGTGATGGCTTGTGGAGGGGGCCCTGGAGGGGCACACACGGGCCGATGAGACCTGGATGGGAGGCCCCTTCGTGACCCCCCGGCCCTCCTGCTCCCCCAGGTCTGGAGCCTGGCCGTCAACCACCTGAGCTTCCTCAACTCCTTCAAGATGAAGATGTCCGTCATCCTGGGGGTCACCCACATGACCTTCGGGGTGGTCCTGGGAGTCTTCAACCACGTGTGAGGGCCGGGGTCCTGGGGTTGGGGGGCCCGAGCAGGGCCAGAGTGGCCTGTTGACCTGGCTCCCCCGTACTTCGCCCCCTGCCCCTGCCCCAGGCACTTCGGCCAGTGGCACCGGCTGCTGCTGGAGACCCTCCCCGAACTGGTCTTCCTGCTGGGGCTGTTCGGCTACCTGGTCTTCCTGGTCGTCTACAAGTGGCTGCGCCTCACGGCCGCCAGCGCTGCCACGGCCCCCAGCATCCTGATCCACTTCATCAACATGTTCCTCTTCTCGCGCAGCCCCACCAACCGGCCGCTCTTCCAGGGGCAGGTGGGCGGGGCCGGGGCCGGTGGGTGGGACGTGGAAGGGCTGGAGCGTGTGGCCTTGGGCGGGGCCAGGTGGGCCCACTCCCACCACGGGGCCCCGCCCCTTGGCTGCAGATCCTGGTCTGGAAAGTGGGATGCAGACCTGAGGCCTTGAGACGAGCAGGGAGGTCGAAGGACCAGCAGAGATGGTCCAGCAGAAGGGGTGCTGGAAGCCTGGGGTGCCACCCTCAGTGGCCTTGGGCGGGGCCAGGTGGGCCCACTCCCACCACGGGGCCCCGCCCCTTGGCTGCAGATCCTGGTCTGGAAAGTGGGATGCAGACCTGAGGCCTTGAGACGAGCAGGGAGGTCGAAGGACCAGCAGAGATGGTCCAGCAGAAGGGGTGCTGGAAGCCTGGGGTGCCACCCTCCCAGAACTCCGTGTGGGGTGGTGTCCCTGCTCTGTGAGGGGCCCTGGCGGAGAAGTGGGGGGCGGGCTCCCTGGGCCCGGGGAACCGCGTGGCGCCCTGACTACCGCCCTCCCTCGCAGGAGGTGGTGCAGTCCACCCTGGTGGTCCTGGCCCTGGCCACGGTGCCCGTGCTGCTGCTGGGCACTCCCCTGTTCCTGCGCCGGAAGCACCAGCGCCGCCAGTCTCGGAGGCGGCGACTGCTGGTAGGGGGAGGGGAGGCGTGCGAGGTGGGCGGGGAGGATCGCGTCTGGGCTGTGAGAGCCCACCCGGGCCCGTGCGTCACCTGATGCTCCCACCTCCAGGATGAGGACAAGGCCGGGCTCCTGGGCCAGCCCGACGTGTCTGTGGCCAGCCAGAACTCTGATGAGGAGAAGGCCGGATGCCTGGGGGACCAAGAGGAGGAAGAGGTGGGTGTGGGGACTCCCTGGGTCGTGGGAGGCCAGCGGCCTGGCTTGCCCCCTCACTGCTGCTCGTCCCCCTAGTTCGTCCTGTCCGAGGTGTTCATGCACCAGGCCATCCACACCATCGAGTTCTGCCTTGGCTGCATCTCCAACACGGCCTCCTACCTGCGCCTCTGGGCCCTAAGCCTGGCCCACGCCCGTAAGTCCCAGCGCCACCTCCCACACGTCTCCTCCCGTCGCTTCCCAGTGTCCCTGTCTGGAAAGGGGGG
>SJYR01000093.1:76639-136882 GCA_006410655.1 Kobus ellipsiprymnus
GGGGGGGAGGTCCCCTGCTGACCCTCAGGGAGGATGAGCTTAGGGACGCCAAGGCGGTTCCCACCGCTCCCTCCCTCACCTGCAGAACTGTCGGAGGTCCTGTGGGCCATGGTGATGCGAGTTGGCCTGGGCCTGGGCGGCGAGATGGGCGTGGAGGCCGTGGTGCTGGTCCCCGTCTTTGCTGCCTTCGCCGTGATGACCGTGGCCATCCTGCTGGTGATGGAGGGGCTCTCAGCCTTCCTGCATGCGCTGAGGCTGCACTGGTGAGAGGCCGTGGGCTGGTGCGGGCAGTGCGCGGGGTGGGCCGGGGGCAGGGGTCCTCTCACCAGCTCTCCTCCCCCAGGGTGGAGTTCCAGAACAAGTTCTACTCGGGCTCCGGCTACAAGCTGAGCCCCTTCACCTTTGCTGTGGAGGATGAGTAATGCCCATGACCTGCCTTTACCGTGCCAAGAAGGAAACAAATACCGAGGTGGTGGACTTCTCTGATGGTTCAGCAGTTAAGACCTCATGCTTCCAATACAGGGATGGTGCTTCCAGTAGTTTGATCCCTGGTCAGGGAACTAAGATCCCACATGCCACACGGTGCGACCGAGTTAAAAAAATAATAAAGACGAAGAAGGCCTAGGACCCGTGCCTTGGTCTTGTCTGAGAGGCAGGGCCTGGGAGGCTGGTGTGCAGGAGCCTGGGCTCTCGCTGGGCTGGTCCTTCCTTGGGAGCCTCTTTTGGTTTGAGGGACACCATCCCAGCCTGTGTCTCTCTGAGGTCTGTCTTTGCAGCTGAAGCTGGTGTGGAGTGTGGAGAGGTGGGAGGCACTGATCTAGGATCTGGGGCCTCAAGATGTCAGCAGAGGCCTAAGCAGCACATCTGCAGGACCCCCAGACTCAGGGGAGGGGGGAAGAAGGCACAAGTAGGACAGAGGACTGATGTGTCCGGTGCATTTTAGCTCAGGATGACTGTTGTCCCAGGCTGGACCAGGGGGAGTGAGTGAGCTCCCTGTCCTTGGAGGTATGCAAACTGTAGGATGATGTCTGGGATACTTGGGGTGTGGAGGGAGGTGCTTGGCATGAATTGGCCAGATTCTCATGTCCTTATGCTTGCGCTGGCCACTGGCACTCACGATGCTCTGGAGCAGAGAGCAGCCTGGGGCACTGAGTGAGACTCGCATTACACAGGGGACAGTGTGTCACTCCACGGGGGATAGCAAGTCACACCCGAGGCCACCTTCCTGCAGACATGAGCAGAGGCTGTCCAGGGTACCCCAAGTGTTGCCCAGGGCTCTGAGGGTCAAAACAGGACTGAACCAGACCCCACGCCCTGCCTCCCTCCTGTCCCCAGAGGCCACCATCTTCCCCATCCCCCCGGTGGGCAGTCCTTCCCCCTGGCCATGCAGCTGCTGGGGAGAAGGTGGCACCCTGCGGGCGCCTCTGACCTGGGTCCCACCACCGGCTGGGGCCAGAGCCAGCACTTCCCAGCGGCCTCACACTCTCCTGCCGAGGAGCTGCCAAGCGGTTCTTCCGGCTGCAGGCCCCAGGAACAAAGGCTGCCTTGAAGGCAGAGATGCCCTGGGCACAGCAAGTGGGGAGGAGGCCCCACTACTGTGGCTCCATCTGGCCAGCTGCCGGGAGGAGTCTGTCCCTCTGGAGTCCAGGGCTGCCCCGGCTCAGGGCCCCTGGACACTGGGCTGCAGCCCACAAGCCTGGCAGAGTCGGATCCAAGAAAGCAGCTTCTTGTTAGAAACAGAGAGTGGTGTGTGTCTCGGGATCTGGACCAAGCCCAGGACTCCAAGCCTCACCTTCCTGGGGAGCAGAGCTGAGTGCTCACAGGTGAGGCAGGTGCTCAGCGCCGAGAGCCAGCGTGTTTGGGAGGAGGGAGGTGTGAGCCTGGGGAGAGGCTGGCCGCATGGACAGCTGGCAGCTTGGCTAAGAGGGCTGGGCACTGTGGGACCAGCACGCACAGGGCTCTGGAGGCAGGCACCCTGGGGCTGGAGGTCACCCTCAGGAGATGCAGGGACGGGGCAGGGGGGCCATCTGCGCCGGGGACAAACCTGACCCCTGCTCGTGCAAGCGTGTGGTCTGCCCAGGACAATGAGGAGATAGGAAGCCAGAAATGCCACCCGGGATGAAAGCAGTGATGACGGGGCGAGAGTGGGGCTGGGAGGAGAGCTGCCACCCGGGCCGTGACTTCGGAGCTGACCTGACCCTGCAGGGCACCGCCTGGCAGAGCCCTGGGGTCTAAGGCAGACGGCCTCGTGGGTACAGGCAGCAGCTGGGGGCTGTGTTCCAGACCTCGTACAGAGGGCATGGCATCGAGACCCCCTCCCGGCCACGCTCCACACGTCTGGAAGGACGGGCGGTGGTCTCTCTCCACTGGCCCAGCCACTCTCCTCCTCCCGGCCACCCCACCATCCCACCACATGGGGAGCAGCCGCGCACCCCCACCCAGAGACTCAGGACACATCCCAGGGTGACAGCGGAGACAGGCTTTTATTACAATCTCTGTGGTAGCAGGAATGTATGCACACAAAAAAAAACCAATTCAAATAAGAGTTCAGAGTAAAAAACAAAAGGATTTATCCCAAAGGACATTTAACATACGTGGACTTCACAGCTATAGTCTACCGGCGCCCCCAGACTCCACACATGGGCTGTGGTCTCCCACGGGGATGGCCACGCGATGACCACATGAGCGGGCAGTGGGCGTGGGCATGCCGAGGCCCCAGCACTGGGGGCGGCAGGAGGCTTCCGAGGGAACGGGGCAGGACCAGGCCTGGGGGTGGGGGGCCGGCCCTGCCGGAGCCCCAGCTCCAGGCTGAGCAGGGGGGCGGGATCGGGGGGCAGAGAGCAGGTTGGGGGGCAGGTGTGTCCACATGGCCTTGGTGGCCATGGCCTGCCGCCCGCCCTGAAGCCAGGGTTAATAAAGCACTTTGTTAGAGAGCATGGGGCGGGGCACACCCAGTTGGGCTGAGAGTCACCAGTGGAGGGAAGTTCGGATGACAGGAAGCAGGTAGCCATGTTCCTCCCAGCCCCCGCGCCGTCGGGGGCAGTCAAGCCAGGGAGCATGGTCACAGTGTCACCGCCCCCTCGGGAGCGGGCAGCGGCTGCACGCCCATCACAGAGCCGGCTCAGCGCTGTCCTCCAGCATGGCCGTTCACATCGTGTAAAGATCAACATTCACCACAAAAGGCACCTGGAGTGACGCTGCTGGGCGCCACGTCTGACTGCGACAGAAACTTCTCTAGATGAGAGGGGTCTGAGATACTGCAATATTGCACTAGTGTACTATAATTCTGCGTCCCCATCTCAGGTCAGAGTCCTAGTGAGGTCGTAAACGAGATAAGAAGTAAATGTTACTCAATTTTAATACAGTCTTTCGTATCATACACATCTGTGTTGGGCGGCGAGACGTCGGAGCCTTCCGGCCATGGGTACGGTAGTTGGAGCACAGAGGGGCCGCGGGCTCGGCCGCCCCCACGCCATCCAGGGATGCAGGCAGGAAGGCCACACAGAGTCACACCCCGAGCTTCCTCTTCTGGTCGAAGTAAGCATCGAACCTGGCTTGGGCATACTCCTAGGAGACAAGGAAGAGAGGCCTCACCGAGGGTCCCGCCTGCCCCCGGCACAGAGCCGAGCCGCTCTGTCCAGTGCTGCCCCCGGGCCGTCCTCCCTGCTGGCAGCCCTGCTCCCCGCCACAGCCTGCCGCGCTGGCCCGGCCCTGCCGACCCGGACAGGATGCGGGACGTCCATCTATGGACCAGGTGCTGCCATGGTGCACCAACTCATTCACCTCGAACGCTACAGACAGGCTGACCGCCACAACAGCCTCCTCTTTCCAGCCCAAGGCCCTTGGGCGTTAGCAAGTGTGGCACCAAGGTGGAAGACGGGTGTGTGTCTGTGCACGCGCCACCTGTGTGCTGGGGTCACTGCTGCACACTTACTAAAAGGACACCGGGAGGGAGTGAGCAGGCCTGGCCAGCCCCCCGCCCCCAGTCTGCGCCCCCGTCCGACCATCAGTGTGGGCACAGTTTCTGAAGGACCACTCCAAATTGAGAAGTCTGCCGTGCCAGCCGCTAAGACTATAGAGTCACCTTAAGAAAACTGAACACTGAGGGAGAAGTTATAAACCAACACAAACTTAACTCATCTGAAACGTGCGGTGTTGGCTGAAGCACGCAGCCTGCCTACCACCAGCACCGCCGTCACCCCCTGAGCTCTCTGCGGTCAAGCCCTCCAGGCCGCGACAGAAAGCTTCCCCGTGAACGGAATCATCCGGCCCCTCTGGGGTCAGGGACACTTCTGCACGGCCGGGGAGGGCGGTGTTCATCCGTTTGGTGCGGAGTAGTTCTCTGTGACACGGCCCCAATGCAGAGTGGTCACACACTCGTCTGATGTTGGGCACGTGGGATGCTTCCAGTCTGGGGCATGTGAATTCGGGTCTTGGCGTGGAAACAGGCTTTCATTTCTCTTGGATCAACACCAAAGAGAGGGACTGCTGGGCTGTCTGGTTAAGTGTGTATTTGACTTTATATGAGAGGCAACTGTTTTCTACACTGGTCACCCCCTCTTGCAGTCCCCGCCCAGTGTATGTGACATCACCTTGCCAACATTCCACATTGTTGGTTTAATTTCTACCCACTGACATGGGTGTGCAGGGCATCTCTCTGGGCTTTAACTGGCATTTCTTTCAAGACTATATTGGCAGATGAACAGATGCTTACTGGTCATTTATCTTCTGCGTCATATTCAAATCTTCTGTCCTTTCATAAAGTAAGTTGTTTGGTTTCTTGCTGAGTTATGAGTTCTTTAGACATTCGAAACACAAGTCTTTGTCAGATGTAAATTTGCAGTATTTTCTCCCAGTCTGTGGATTGGCTTTTCATTTTAATGATGTCTTTCAAAAAACAAAAAGTTGTAAAGTTTTATTCAGTCCAATCTATTGTATCTTTTTTCTTTGATGGTGAGTGCTGTATGTAACCTCAGAAAATCTTTGCCACAGTCATGAAGCTTTTCTCCCATTTCAGCTTTTCCATTGAGGTCTATTATCTGTTTCAAGTCAATTTTTGTATACGGTACAAGTTCAAAGTTCATTATCTTTTTTCCGTATGGCTTATTCAGTTGTTGCCATGTCATATTTGGAAAATCTAATCCTTCCTGCAATGACCTCCCTTGGCCTTTCTGGGGACTACCCATTGCCTCTGTGTGTAGGAGTCTATTTCTAGGAACTCGATTCTCTTCCAGCTGATTTACATATGTCTTTACACCAACTGGGCTTCCCTGGTGGCTCAGAGGTTAAAGTGTCTGCCTCCAGTGCAGGAGACCCAGGTTCGATCCCTGGGTCGGGAAGATCCCCTGGAGAAGGAAATGGTAGCCCACTCCAGTATTCTTGCCTAGAGAATCCCATGGACGGAGAAACCTGGTAGGCTACAGTCCACAGGGTCGCAAAGAGTCGGACAGAGTCAGTCGCAAAGACTGAGCAACTTCACTTCACTTACACCAACACCACATGGTCTTAATTACTGTGCTTGGTAACCTGTGAGATCAAGTGGCATGTCTTCCAACTCTATTCTGTAATTTTGGTGTTTTAGTTATTCCAGGGCCTTTGCACTTTCACATAAGTTTTGGAATCAGCTTGTCAATGTCTATCAAAAGCCTGTGGGGTTTCGATGGGGTCATGGAGACGCATAGATTGGTTTGGGGAGAATGAACATTTTAAGTCTTCTAAATCCATACATGTGGTATCTATTTATAATTGTCAGTGTACAGATCATGCATGTTATTTTAAGTACTTCACATTTTTTACGCCAAACTACTAAATTTTTTTTTCGCAAATTGTTTCCAGCACATCAGAATGCAGTTAGCTTTTGTATATTGACCTTGTGTCCTATGACCTTGATAAACTCAGTAATTTAAACAGCTTTTCTATTGACTCTTTTCTATTTTTCCATGTACATGATCAAGTCACCTATAAAATAAAGGCAGTTATCTTTTTTCACCTTCCTGTACTGGTGAGAACTCAGCACACACACCCTGGCCGTGCTCTCCACTTGGGGCACGTGTGGGAGGAACGTCTGGTCCTTTACCGTCGATTATCGCGGCCCTCTGTGGGCTCCCATAAAGCCCTTCACCTGGTTGAGAAAGTCCTCCATTACTAGTTTGCTGAGACTTTCTGTTGTGAACAGGTGTTCCAAATGACTGAATTCTGTCAAATACTTTTCCTGCATTCACTGAGGTGACTGCATGATTTTTCTCCTTTATTCTGTTAATATGGTGAATTACACTAATGGGTGTTTCAAATGCCGATGTTAGTCTTGCATTTCAGGGATAAATGCCACTCGGTCATAAAATAATTATCCTTTTGTATGTGTTGGATTTACTTTTGCCAGTACTTTGGACACGGCTTTTGTGTGATGTCCATGACGGGCACTGATGTGCAGTCTTCTTGAAATGTCTAGTTTTGGTGTCAGGGTCACGCTAGCCCCGTCAAATGAGCTGAGAAATGATCCCTCCCCTCACAGTTTCTGTGAGACTGTTATTTCTTCCTTAAATGTTTGACAATCTTCACCGGGACCTGAAGTTTAGTCTACAGGTTTTTGATTATCAGTTCAACTTAATAAATACACGGCCATTTATGATGTCAGTTTCGGCAATGTGTATCTTCCAAGAAATTGGCATGTTTCAAGCAAGATGTCAATCTGCAGAGTTGTTCCTCACTCTTCTACTTTCACATCTACCGACTTTGTGATGATGGCCTCTCTCCATACCTGGTTTTGGTAATGTCTGCCTTATCCTTTCTTGCTCAGTATGGCCAGATATTTATAAACCCTTTTGTGGTATCTTTGATTTTTTGCCTATTTTTAATATTTTATATTTCAATGATTTCTGCTCTTACCTTTATTATTCTATTTACTCTGGGTTTACTTGGTTTTTCACTTTCTAGTTTCTCAAGGTAGAAGCTCTGTTACTAGTTTGAGAACTTTCTTCTTACCCAGTACAAATGTTTAAGCTATAAAACCAAAAGATGCCAAACATTGTTTTAACTGCATCCCACAAATTCTAGGATGTTGTGTTTCCACTCTTGCTCAGTTGCTAAGCCATGTCCTTTGCAACCCCATGGACTGCAGCACTGCCAGGCTTCCCTGTCCCTTGCTACCTCCCAGAGTTTGCTCAGATTCATGTCCATTGAGTTGGTGATGCCATCCAACCATCTCATCCTCTGCTGCCTCCTCCTTTTGTTTTCAATCCTTCCCAGAATCGGGGTCTTTTCCAGTGAGTCGGCTCATCACATCAGCTGGCCAAAGTACTGGAGCTTCACCTGCAACATCAGACCTTCCAATGAATATTCAGGACTGATTTCCTTTAGGATTGACTGGTTTTATCTCCTTCCTGTCCAAGGGACTCTCAAGAGTCTTCTCCAACACCACAGTTCAAAAGAATCAATTCTTTGGTGCTCAGGTTTCTTTATGGTCAAACACGCATATCTGTACATGACTACTGGAAAACTATAGCTTTGACTATATGGACCTTTGTCAGCAATGTGATGTCTCTCTCTGCTTTTTAAGACGCTGTCTAGGTTTGTCAAAGCTTTCCTTCAAAGGAGCAAGTGTCTTTTTTAATTTCATGGGTGCAATCACCATCCACAGAGATTTTGGAGCCCAAGAAAACAAAACCTATCACTGCTTCCACTTTTTCCTCCTCTAAAAAAAATGGTGTTTCCATCATAACTCAATTAAAATGTTTTCTAATTGCCCATTTAATTTCTCCTTTGACCCAGAGTTTATTTAGCAGTATACAGTTAACTTCCAAATTGAGAATTTTCCAGATATTTTTGTGGTGGTTGGTCATTTCCCATTAAATTGCACTGTGGTCAGAGAACTCACTCTGCAGCAAATCTGAGGGTTGTCTCACAGCCCAGCCCCTGGCCTATCCTGATGAAGGCTCCCTATTCTCTGAAAAGGATGTATGTCCCGCAGCTGCTGGGGCCCCGCACATGTTCGTCAGGTCGAGCTGGCTGGGGTGACGTTCAGGTGTCAGACTCCCCTGCAGCAGGGCTTCCTGGCAGGTGTGCAGTCTACCAGGTGAAGGTGCCCCTCTTTCAGCTTTGTCAGTTTCTGCCCTATGTCTTTCGTTTTGGCCATGCTGTGAGGCACGTGAGATCCTAGTTCCCTGACCAGGGACTGAACCCACGACCCCTACGGTGGAAGCGCAGAGTCCTAACCACTGCACCACCAGGAAAGCCCCTGCCCTGGTCTCTTGAAGAAGATGGGCACATGCACTCAGGACCTCTGTGTCCCGTGGGTGAACTGATGCCTGTTCTAGGGTGCGACCCCTTTCTCTGTCTTCAGTGGTCCTGATCTGAAGTCCACTCCGTCTTACAGTAACATCTGGTCATGACTCCATACCCGCTTTAAAAAACCTGATGTTCTCTTGTCTACGAGCGTCTGTGCGTTACTAAAGCTTCTGCCCAGCAGCAGAAACCATCGTCACGGTGGACTGAGGACTAAAGAACCCGGCCATTTCCTACTGCAAGTCCCAAAGCCAGACGCTCGCTGCACTCAGGAGCACCCCTGCTCGGGACGCCCCTCACCACGCACTATGGAGCGGAGTTAAAGGCAGAGTCTGTGCCAAGGACAGTTCTCAGGTTAGAATAGAAAGACAGCCTAGCATGGTACAAACTTGCTGCAAAAAGAGGTCTCATTCATTCAGCACCAGCTTCCAGCTCTTAGGCCAGGCACTGCAGGCCGGAGGATGGGGTGGGGACAGATGAATAAGGCGTGGGAGGCACAGGCCCCCTCCCTGCTTCGCTCAGTGTCCTTTGTGTCGGGGGACTGAGGTCGGGGATGGGTCTTGAGGGTCCCGATTTCTACATCCGCTGTCAGTCAGTCACAGGACCACACAGCACTCCCCTGAAGCGAGGAGGCAGGGGAGGGAGGGCAGCTTCCAGTGGCAGACTCAGCACCCACGACTGTGGCTTCCACTGTGCTGCCAGGGGAGCCCGCTGTCCCGGTGCTGGCCACCTGGCACAGGAACGCAGAGGGGGACGGTGACCCTCTGGAAGGAAGAGCCATTTACTGCCAGGCGTTTGTGTACAAGGAGGTGTTTCCCCTGGGAGTAGAAAAGAAAAACCGCCGCAGTACATACCATGTACCCAAATTCAATGGAGGAAATCTTGGCCTGAACGATGGACCAGAGTCCCCAGAAGAAATGGGACGCGAGGGCAAACCTGTAAAGACAGCAGCAGGACACGCAGTGAGACGGCGCCAGACGTCACTCCCTGCCCGGCTGCGCTCTGACTCGGCAGGGTGGCCAGGTGCACAGGACGATACGCCCCAGCCTGCGGCCCCGCCCCCGAGCCGGCGGCCCCGCAGGGGTGAAGTCCCGACAGCTTGTCCTAGGCACACGGGCCGACACTCACGGGACTCACGCGGGGGCCCTGGCAGCCGTGCTGGTGAAACAGGGGTCACATGGGGGAATGAAACCCTCTGCACATGGGTGCGCGCCGGCAGCCCCCAGCGCGCACCAGCGATAGGCGGACAGCCGGGCCTGGAGGACCTGCTGCCCTTCCCACCCATCCCACCCCGGAAGCGGACTGGGGAGAGGTGCGGCCAGGTCCCACCTCTAGGCTGTGCCTGCCTCCGCCACCACGAACCCATGAACCCATACTCCCCTCCAACAATGAAGACGAGCTCTCACTGGGGAACGAGCTCTTGCTGGGGAACGAGGACTTCAGGGCTTCTGCTGCTCTTCGCCCCTGACCCGCTAGATGCCCTGGCACCACCATTCCGTCTGGGCCTCTCCTCCATGCCCCCTTTCCTATTTCCATCTGTTCGGGAACCAGAGAGGGAAGCTCTCTGCCGCAGGAGGAGCTGAGGGGCTGCCAGGGTGGCCACAGCTCAGAGAGAGGAGTGTGGACACTTCTGAGGCCTGCGAGGAAGGGGCTCTGTGCCGAGGGAGGGGGGGTCACAGGGACTCCAGCCGTCCCTGGTACCACAGAATCTCATGGGAGAGCCCAGAGGCTAGGGGTAACTTGGGCCTCTCCACTAAAGAGATGAGAGAGGGTGAACACCCCGTGCTCTACCCCTCTGTGGAATCTGGGGGTTTCTCAGCCTTGTTTCGAGAGCTGCTGAGGACACATTCACTTATTTCCTCGTATTACCTGATGGAGCCCCCACTCCAGGAGCATGAGTGACAGGAGGGCACGGGCCCTGGTGGCAGGGGCTGGGCAGCAGAGTCTGTGGTGGGGATGACGGTTTGGAATGCCACCCCCACGCGCTGACCCTGTGCACAGACCCCTCTCCTAATTGCCGTGTGCTGAGAGCTGAAGGATCCTAACACACTCAGCCCCGTGAGCCATAACCAAATGTTCTTGTTTCTTTTTTGGGGGGGCAAACTACAAGACCCAGAGATGTAGGGTTATGAGGAAGCTCCTGAAATACTCTTATTTGCAAGGAAGCATCCCAAGTGCATGTCTTGAAGAAGGAAGCTATCATGACAGATCAACAAAGAAAAAGTTACCTATTGACTTCAAGCAGCATTTCTTCTTCTATAACAGACTTTTCTTCGTTACTGAGGTTTTCAAATTCATTTTGGAATGCAGCCAAGTAATTGGAAATAAAATGGAGCTTTAAAAAAAAGTAATTACGTTAGGATCAATGATTGTTAAAAATAGACGATGTCAAGGTTGTCACCAAGCGCACACCTCACGTGACTCTTCCAGATGTCAGAGAAGCCCGCACGCTCCTCTGCCCAGGGGCAGGGATCCGGGGAGCTCGCCCACCCCGCCGGGTGCCAGAGAACAAAAGGACTCTCCAGGCCGCACTGTCGCTGAGACCACTACTACTTCTGCAGAGGGTTGTTCAGGCGGAGTCACTCTTCTCCTCTCACCCACACTCCTGTCTCACACTGTCTGCCCACAAAGCGGGGCCAGCCTCCAGCACACCCCCCAGCCTGGATGGGACGCCATGTGGCATGGGCTTGAGGCGCCAGGGCACCCTGACCTTCACCAGTTAAATACTCCCTCAGGGCAGGAGCTGGCCCGGGCGTTGAGAAGCGGCCTTTTTCCACCTCTCAGATGCATTGACTATACACTCATGTCCATGCACTAGCAGCATCTAATTCCAGTCCAGAGAAGACACGGTTTACCCTGATGTTCTACCAGGTGGCACCATGAGTCTGTGTGTTAATTAGGATCTCTGAGAGTCCCTGTGCCTATTTCACAATGTATCAAAAGGTGACAGAACAAGGCCAACCACTGCATGTTTGCTTTTGTAAAGAAGCAAACCGCATCAGTCTTTCTTCCAGGTAGGAACCCCTGCTAACTGGTTACCTGGCTGGAAGTAACCAGTACCTCTCCCTCCCCAATCTGACCCTCTTTCATCCTGCTGCTCTGAAATCGGCTTCCCACACTCTGCCCTTCCTCCACCGGAAAGCATCCTTCACGTTCTAGCACTGTTCCAGGCAGGGGGCCATGGATTCTGCAGTAAACTTGGTACAAGAGACACCTATTAAACTCTGTGTGGCAGGCACCAAGCTGAGCATCGTTCCTGCACAGTAACTCACTCCCACGACACAGTAATTTCCACAGATGAGGAAACTGAAGCATGGAAACAGTAGGTTACAACCAGCAGTGGCAGACCTGGGATTCAAATCCAGGCCTATTAGTTTTTAAAACCCATGCTGGAACCACCACCCCAGGTGGCTGATTTCTGGGAGACTCTAAGCTGAAGGTAGCATATGAAGATAGGAAATCTGAAGAGACTGAAACCCTAACAAAGTGTTAATTAGTGGTGCTCCTGCCCAAAAAAGTTCTAGGCCCAGATGGTTTTACGGGCAAAGTCTACCAAACTTTCAAACAGCACCATCTTATAAAAATTTGCTCCAGAAAATAAAAAGGGGCACTCATTTTGTAAACTAGCATGATTTTTAATTCCAAAAGCAGGTATGGATAATTTTTTAAATGAATATTAAAGTCCTATTTCATATATGTAAAATTGAAAATAAGAAACTGCCTAACTGGATCCAACTGAGGATCATAAAATAATGTAACTCACCCAGATAATTTATTTTAGGAATTCCAGTAATGTTTAACATTTTAAAACACCTCAATGCATTAAAGACAGAAAAGCATGAGATGACCTCAGGAGATGGTGACAGGGTAGGTGATCAAGACGGACAGTGTATATGATTGTTAAAACCTCTCAGAAAACAGATATGGCACCTCCTTACATTTCCACTGCTGTGCAGTGAGGGTGGCCACACAGCTCTGCCTCCGCTAGAATGAAATCCTTCTTACTGAAAATCCCCCCTTACTGGGTGGAGAGCCCCCTCTCGGGAGATGCCTGCCCATTGTCACAGCAGCAGCCTGAAGCCTGCTGTGTGCTCTCCTCCCTGGGCTCACCAGCCTTCCTGCCCACATAGCATGACCCTGAGGTTCCAAAGCATCCCGGTCACTTTGGACATATGCAAGATCATGAGGTCAGCCTGAAATGTGGCCAGAGTGGAGTGGGCAGCTCTGGCTGCACAGCAGATCTGTATTTCAACGGCTGCCCCTGAGCATGGGCACCTGCTGGAGACGCTGCCTGTGCCCAGCTCAGGCAGGCACTCAAGAGTCCTGAGTGAGCTACTGCAGCGACTGACCAGCTGTGTCCTCGCCCCCAGCCCCTGGGCAACACTCTGATCAGGCAGGGCTCCTGGGAGAAGGCTGACCTAAAGCAGGGCTGCCCAGCAGGACACAGCTGAGCCCCTGCAAGGCTAGGAGAGTCGGGGGTGGTGTCCCCTCTGCCCAACCTGCTTGCTTCCACATAGCAACCAACTCATCCTCAACCCAAGGCTTGGGCCATGGCTGACAAATGGAACAAGAGCCTCCCAGGAGGAGTCCCACAGGACTGACTCTAGTCACTGGACTCCTCTCACCCAGGACAGGAAAGGGGGCTGTGGGTGCTGCAGCAGCTGCTGAGCCAGTGCCCCAAGACCACCTTTGTCTGCACAAAGTGAAACACAGAGGAGAGTCAGTGACCCTCCAAAGGCCAGAGGGCGGGGCAGAACACTGGCAGGAGTCAGCAAGGAGGCTGACTGTCTCTGACGAGCTACAGGCCGCCTTTGGCAAAGGGACTTTAAAAGGCTGGATTCCAGTACTGTCTGACACAGCACTTTAAAGCAGAAGAACCTGCTTAACCCAAAAAAGCATCTTTAGAAGTGGAGCTGTAGTCAGCTCTAACTGGGTAAACCAATGCATGTATGCGTCACTCACTTCTCAGCAAGTGTGCGCGTATGAGGCTCCTACCTGTTGCTTCCTGGTGGGGTACTTCAGGATGTTTGCTCTGAAAAAAGGGTACTTTTCGTAATTATAATCATACATCCATTCACAGAAATGATTCCCAATGTCAAATCCCCTGAAGAAGAGAGAGAGGCAGACAATGAGGCAGCAGGCCTGCCACGAGCCCTCCCCAAACCCAGGGCTCCCGAGAACACGGCTGTGTCAGCCACAGGACCGCCGACCGGGCAGCCCCAGGGACCACGGCGCCCGGCTCCACCGTCCGGAGTGACTGCTTGGGAGCCCTCCTGCGGTCAGCGCTCTGAGGAGCCAATGTCAGGCCAAGCTCTGACTCTGAGGAGCCTGGGGCTGCTCCTCACTAGCTCGACCGAGAACAGGGTAGGCGCCCATCTCACCCGCTGGGACAGAAAGTGCCAGCCCCGAGCGGTTCAACTGTTTCATACACGTATTAAAATGCTCACAGAAATAAAAACATTTGACATTACCTATAGTTGTAACTGCTGTATTCAAAGTCGATGAGCATGAGTTTCTGTTTTTCTGAATTCTCCCTGCCATCCAGCAGTAAGATGTTACCTGCAAAAGGGTTTGGATGACATGACCTTTACTCTGGGCATGTTCCATCACCGAAGACACAGGTCCTCCAAGAACTGGGCCAAGAGTGGTTCTGATCCGCTCAAGGCATCCTACACATGAGGCTGCCTTGCCCACACCCTGCTTGATCTGACTTGTCCAGCAATCATCAGCTAACTAGTAAAAGGTATTCTGGCTCAGACCGACATCTTATTGATGACAAGTCTTCACCAGGGGACGTTCTCAAAATTAAAAACAACCTCAAGAGCCTGGAAAGGGCCCAAGGGTGGGCCTCAGCCAGCTGTCCTGGGAGGGTCAGGGCGAGGACAGCACGGAAAGCCAGGTGCCATGGCAGTGTCGGGGAGGGAAGCCCGCCGGATGGGGCCTCGGAGGAAACTGTTTCGGTTTGAAATGACGTTGAGTGAAGTTTGGTTACAGTCAGCGGTACCTGACATTGCAATTTTTAAAAGCATTTTAATATTTTTTAAAAATAAATTTATTTTTTTGACTATATTGTGTCTTAGTTGCAGCACGTGGGATCTGGCTCTCTGACCCGGGTCCGAACTTGGGCCCCCGGCATCGGGGTGTGGGGCCTTAGCCGCTGAACCACCACGTAAGTCCCTGCAGTTTTTAGAGCAGAGAAACCCAAGGTCATTAGAAGCACCTGAACCAGCGCTGGGAGAGCAGGGGCTCTGGCCAGCGCAGTGCACGCAAGGTGCAGAGGCCATGGCCCCCGGGCTGGTTGAGGAGGCCATCTTGCTCTTTAACGCTTCTTCAGATCAACAAGGTCACACGTTGACCAAAAGGAGTTAAACACTGCACAAATACGTAGCTTTGTCAATCCCATATCTCGGTTTAGTGGATCTTCTCAGAATTTTTTCCTTATGGAAATGGGATCATCTTACGCATCTTTCTAAAACTTGCTCTTCCTGCTAAATGTATCCCGGAGATTTTTCTGTTGTTCTGTATAGAACTCAACCTCATTAATAGTCGCACAACACACGTGCACAGCTGGGCCAGAAATCCGTGTATCTCACCCCCTCCTCATGGGCCCCTGGTGGTTATCACACACACACTGGAGGGAACCGTCTAAGCAGACACACGGGCCCAGGTTCCGCATCACGGGCAGCGTTTCTTACCTTCCTGACAATCATTGTGACAGAACACGACGGGAGACGGAGTGGATTCAAGCAATGACCTGAGAGAGGAAGGTGCCGCTGTTACTTCTCAGACCTGCAGCTCCCTCCCCTGGCAGGGCCTCTGAGCGTGCCCCCACCCGGGGTGGGGTGGGGCCTCTTCGGTGGAGCCCTCTGGCCACAGAGCCCGAGCAGAGCCCCGTGTCGGGTCCGTTTGGACCTCTGGTTTCCTTCACAGCTCTCATCACAACCTGACATTATTTTATTTACTTGTCTCCTCTCTCTCCTAACAAGAGAGAAGCTCCCTGCAGGATGTCTTGGTCATAACAGCTCAGAGCCATTCCTGATGTTGGTACAGCAGATGCTCAAATTCGTGAGACATGAGAGGTGGCAGTGCCGATACTTGGCTATGGGTGAGAGTCTAGAACCCTGTGTGCCCTGCAGCCTAGGGATGCCTCTGTAGTCTCTACTCAGAAACCTGTGTTAAGCTTCCAGTTCCGTGCCCTCCCACCTGCCCAAGCTTGGGCTCAACTGTACCCCTCATCTGCTGACACTCTCCAGCCTGTCCCAAGGGTTCCTGCATTTTGTTTTTGTTTCAGGAAAAACCTACTGCCCTAGGCACTGACCAGGCCTGGAATTCTGGCATTTTACTTCCTCCGTGAAGCCTTCGTGGATGATCAGGGGAAGGTGATGCCGCTCGTGTAAAACTGAGATGGCAGAATTAACCTGTTTAAACTCATCCCACCAACCCAACGTAAGACACCAGGCCTGAGACGATGCTTGCAGTGTTCACTGGCAGCACACGCAGTGACTCGGAGCGCTGACATGTCTGGACAGATGCACTCGCCAAGGCAGGACACGGAGGCAAACACTCACCTCAGGTTTTCCAGCTCCAAAGGTAGGTTGTAGCTGAGGAACCTGTGCAGCTGCTTCACTTTGGACTCCCCGGTAAACCTAATTCTCAGCACTTGATTCAGGTATCTTGCAAGAGAGGGGAGCAGAGGATCAGACTGAGGTCACCGTGGCCTTAGCTTGGGGCTCCCACTCAAGGGACCACGCAGAATCCTCAGGGCCCCTGACCCCAGAGTCTAGGACGCTGATTTTCTGCCCGCCCAGCCTGTTCAGGAGCATTTCTGCAAACACTCTTCTTTCTTGGTTCAGGAATTGACTTTTACAGGCTAGAATGATTTACTCTTGAGACCATAAGTACCGGCAGACAGCCTGTGTGCCAGTGGACTGAGAAAGGCCTCTGACCCTCAGGGGAAACAAGAACTGCTCTGGAGACTCTAGGAGCCCGGGGTAAAGCCACGTGAGAGCCAAGCACCTGAGCACTTACTTTTCCATTGTTCCAAAGAGCCATTTTGGTTCCTTATTGAATGGCATTTTCATACCATGAAATCTGGCCATTTTCTCAGCTATTTCTGCAGAAATATCTGGCAAACTTAATTCTTCAGTGTCTAATCGCCGGCTCTGAGATAAGAGAGGAGTGAAAAGATGGCATTTATCCAGGTAAACTTGACATGTGAGGTCACATGACCCTAGACCTAGAATGTCTTTGGGGGCATCTCAGTCTTGTCCAGAGAACAACTCCTCCTGAAAGGGCACCATGCCCACAGACAGCACTGCTCAGGGACGGGCAGCCACCTGCAAAGGTGCACTTCCACGTACAGTCGTAGCACCCCTGGGCTTGCCTTCCGGTCACCCCACCCCATGCTGAAGCGGGCCTCTTCCCCAGGCTCAATGCGCTGGGTCTCCAGCAGTTCGTGACGGGACCGCATCCAGCTCCTTCGCCAGCTCGGCCCCTCTGCCTGCACAGCTGGCCCGTGAGGCACGGCGCTCAAGGCAGCTGCTCACCAGAAGTGTTTCCCACTCCTGCCCTCAGGCAGCCTGGCACCAGCTGATCCGGGTGGGGACTATGTACACATGACTCCAAGCGTGGCACACCAGCAGATGTTAGGGCAACACTAACGGGCCAGGACAGTGAGAACGGGCGCACAGCCCTGACTCTGAGAAACAGGATCTGAGCCAGGCCTGGCAACGTGAAGGAATCTGACGGGCACACGGGGGCAGGGGAGGCTCTACAGTGAAGCAGGCAGCGGGAGACAATGAGGAGAGCGGCAGCGGCCCCGCCCCTGCAGGGCCAAGACACAGGGCAGTGTGGTCAGGACCGCTTCCTGCAGCGGTTCTATGACCAGGGCCGGGGAGATGAGACCTGCGTGGCCGGGCTTGGCGCCAAGGCAAGCAGCTTCAGAGGGCGACGCAGTGCCAGGTTCAACAAACAGCTGTACCTGGAGAGACCGGGGTCGGTCCCGGACCACCACGGCCACACGGATGCCACAACAAGTGAGTCATGTGAACGTTTTCGCCTGCCAGCACGCACAAAAGCTATGCTCACGCTACACTACAGCACTTAAGTGGCAATGACATTATGTCGAAGAGCCCCACAGCGACTTAATTAAAAAATACTTTACTGCTCAAAAATGCTACCCATTGTCTGACAGTGCACAGCCACCCCAAACCTTCGATTCGTAAAATATGCAGTGTCTGTGGAGCTCAGTTAAACAAGGTCTGCCTGTGTGTTTTGATCTGGGTGAATGTATCTTTGCAGCAAAGACAGAGGTTTTGACGCAAATTCAATAGAAATTCTGTTTTGGTTTCCTTCTGTGTTAACACAGGCCACTCTTACTATTTCAGATCACGGTGCCCGGGCTCCTACGGTGACGACATAGACTCCGCCTTCTCTGTGGGCCTCCCCCCAGCCCCAACCAGCACCCCCGCACTCCTTACCGGGATGAACTGCTCCAGGCGGCCTTGGGGGAAAATGCCAAAGAGCTTCGGCCCCAGCGACCTCTCGGCGAGAATGGCAAACATGACGCTCTCCAGGACCATGGCCTCGGCGCCCTGAAACACACAGTGGCACGCCAGACGGTCACCGGGTCAGCCACGTGCCAGGGGTCACCGGTCCTTCCACGCGAGCCATCCACCCACTCCCACAGCAACTCTGTGATTGGGCGCTGTGGCTGCTATTGTTGGTATTGTTATTAATACTATACTTGCTATGATCCTCATCACTCCCACTTTAAACATGAAGAAACAGGCTGGTAAACCATAGGCTCCGTGCTGGCAAGGGCTTCCCAGGTGGCTCAGTGGTGAAGAACCCCCCTTGCCAGCGTAGGAGACACAAGAGACGCAGGTTCAATCCCTGGGTTGGAAAGATCCTCTGGAGTAAGAAATGGTAACCCACTCCAGTATCCTTGCCTGGAGAGTTCCATGGACGAAGTAGCCTGGCGGGCTCTAGTCCATGGGGTCGTAAAGAGTTGGACACGTGTGAATGACTAACACAAGGATGCTGGTAAGCATCACACTCTATTGATGAGAGTCGAAATTCTAGTTGAATTTAGGTCACTGGTTCCAAAAATAGAACAGTATCAATAGTTTACCACTTCAATTTAGTCTCACCCTCGGCATCTCATCAAAGGCCACACAGTTCCACCCGTCCTGGTGAAGGTTGATTTGCTTTTCGGTTGAGAGCACCCAGTGAGAGTAAATGGGCAAAGGGCCCTCTGCCCAGGAAGCCAAGTCTGGATTACACCCGAGCGTAAAGCAATCAAGCTTTTGATTCCTGCTTTCACCCCCCCATCCTGTCATTTAATGTTTGTCTGAAAATGAGAGAACACACCAAGTCACAGACGCTGCTACGTTCCGCCATTAGCCCTGATAACTAAGTGGCATCTAGAGGCATTCTGCCTTCAAAGCCCATCTTTCGTTCTCAGTTCAAAGCCATTCCCTAGTCCTCTTCCCTTCAACAGCAGACCACAGCTTAAGAGTTTCCATGTGTGGGGTGCACGGGGGGAGGAGCCCTACACCCGGTTCTCTGGAGGAGCTTCTGCAGGTGGGGCCTCTAGGTCGGTGGGTCAGGAGGGGCGGCAGGTGTGGTCTGGAAACACTCTCGGGTGACACCTTGTTCAGAAAAGGGCTGTGGGGACAGGGTCTCAGAGAAACACTGTTCACATAAAACACAGTTCTTTAAAATATACTCGTTTTACCAAAACAGATGGAGAGACTTCACAGGACAAACTCACCAGGCAGGGACATGATTCTGAAGCTGGCGAGAAGAAAACAAAAAGGAAAAACTGCTTTCAAAGGATATGGGGCACACATTCAGGTAAAAGGTGACTCGGTCACTCTTCCTGTGGGGGACTGGGTAATCTACCCACCACCCCATGTGACCCCCGCGACTGCGGCCTGGCCATCACCGCCTTGAGAGGCCCGTCTCACTCGCAGCTCTGTACATACGACTACAGTAAACCAAACTGTGTCCTCCTCTAATTCCTAGGGTCATGCCCTCACCCCTAGAGAGACGCCATTTGGAGATGCCTTTGGGAGGTGCTGAGTCTGGATGAGGCCACGAGGGCGGAGCCCTAACGGGTCAGCATCCTTGTTAAGAGGGGACTCCAAAGAGCTTGCACCCTCTCCCAGCCTATTTCTCTCCCCCTGCCATGTGAGGACACAGGCAGAAGATGGCATCTACAAGTCAGGAAAGGACGGCCACCAGAGCCCAGCTGTGTGTTGGTGCCCTGACCCTGGCCCGCCGACCTCCGGAACCATGAACAACCACCCTGGGTAGTTTTTCCTGCCAGTCCAAGCAAGTGAAGACAACACCAGCCAGACAGCACCCTCCTGTCAGGTCCGTGGATTTGAGGAGGATCTCTACCAGGCAGGACTTCTGTAGGACGTCTACTGGTAGGCAGGGTTTCTACCAGTTCTACTCCTTACACCCTTGGAGAATGACAACAAATTCCTAACAGCTCTACTGAACTGGCAGAATGTTCTCTCTCTCCCATCTGACCTCACAGCAAACCTCGGCAGGAAGTACGGTCAGCGTGGGCCTGTTTACCTCAAGTCCAGCCTCAGAGACACCCCGCAAGTGAATGGAGGCTCACATCGTGGAAAGGGGGTGCTGGGCTCAGGCCCGGAGCAGGCCGTCCACAGGTAGTGGCTCCTGGCAGCCCCCTGCCCTCTGTACAACCTCCCACCTCAAAGATCCAAACCACTCCCAACTGTTTCCAAGAGCAGGATCCGGGTATCCTCTGTCCTAGGTAGCCAGAATTCTGTCAGAATTAAAGTTTGGTTTTTCAACTTTTTGTGTGTACAGTGACTAAGCTGGAGGGCACTGGGGACACGCACACCCAATTGGAAATGGCCCTTTTTGTCTGGAAGTTCTGGACCCGGATTTAACCCGCGCAGCGACTTCAGGAAGTTCGGCGCTTCACTCGTGGCACCCGGGTAGTGCAGAGTGGGAGCTGCCTTCAGCCTTGTCACCGGTGCCCTTGCCCCAGGCTAAACCCACACCGTCAGGACCCTCCTGAGCACAGTCAACCAGCGCCAGGACAGCAGAGAGAAGAGCAAAGAAACTCTGGAGTGTCCCAGTTCTCCTTGGCATTGCTCTGCACACTGTGAACAAGAAACACCTCTGTTTTTCTGTGATGTCATAGGTCAATATTTATTCACAGCAGGGAGAAGCAGAGGGAAGAATTTGGAGCGGGAGAAAATGAAAGAACACCCCAAGTCCTGGAACGAAAGTGGGTAGGTCATAAAGGACAGCAGGTAACCTCGGGTCTCCAAACCTTCAAGGAAAGCACGCCCAGTGAAACACGGGTGCGGGGGCCGTGACCCGGCCCAATGCCCATCACCTGGGTGGGACTCTGACTGTCCACCCATAGCCGGTCCTGCTTTCTCAGCAGAGAAGGCAATACTTCCACTGGAAACGATTCATGCTGGATTCCGAAATATATATTTACATACTCCAGCCCCAGGGAAACAAGAACGAAACGCACATGGCCACTGCCTGGATGGCGCCTGCCTTCCAGGGACAGAAGCAGCCAGAATTGAGCAGGGCCATCAGCAGACTGGGGCACACGCAGGGAAGGAGCAGAGGGCATCCTGACGGGGTGTGAGGGCAGTGGCCACCCCCAAGTAGAGACGTGGACCCTGGGAGGGGCCGATGCGTGGAGCAGAGGAACCCAGGAGGAAGAGGATGGAACCAGCCTGGAGGGGCCCCCAGGCTGCCCAGGGGCCTGGGCCAGACAGCCCTCAGCGTCCGAACAGCGTTAAATGAACTGGCCCAAGAGGAGGAGGCAGCACAGAGCCTGAGGACGCCCCGCGCTCACAGCAACGCTGTCACACTGTACATGGCAACCCAGCATGCGCACACACACATACGCACACGTTCAAAACAAACCATGCACGCTCACAGCTGTGCAATGCTTTCTAATATTTTCTACTCTGGTTCACTTAAGGAGGCAATGGAAGGCTGACATCTGACGCCCTAGCGGAGGTTTACAGCCCACCCCGGGAACAGCTGATTGAGACGGGCAGTGGGGGGAGGGGAGATGCCTGCTGTCAGGACAGGGCAGCGGTGTTTGACGGTGAACAGGGGGCAGAGGAAAGTGGCCATTGTATCTGGCTACATGAGTCACTAGTAGCAAAACCAAGAGTGGTTCTCAGGACGCCACGGGGACAGGGCTCAGAATGCAGCTGGCGCAGAGCGAGCAGAAGAGGCTGCAGGGGCCCCAGGGGGTGGGAGGAAGTGTGAGACTGCCTTTCCACTTTATCCGTGTGGCTTTATCTCTGAAAAAACACTAAATCCAGCAATAATACCCAGATTGTAACAACAATATGACCTTCCTGAGAAGATACAACAGTACTTCCTGGGTGAGGGGGAGTCTGAAGAGGAAAGAAGGTGAGCAACACGGCCACTGCAGGTCGGGGAGGTGAGCCCACCAGCAACTCGCAGGCCCCCTAAGCAGAAATGGAGTCAGGCCTCCTGCTGGCTTGGAGGAGAGGAGACAAAGACCAGCCATTCAAAGAAGCCCAAAGACCAACCACCTTCCCTGTTCTGACCACCGGCTGCCTACCTTCTGACCCAAGGGGATCATAAACAAACAGCACCGACTGGCCCCGAGCAGAAATCTGGCCAGGAGGCTCCATGGGGTCAGGCCGCCAGGACCTGGTAGGATAGAGCTCACCTAACTTGGATCAGGAGAAAAAGCAATCACCAAAAGACTGTCAGCAAGAGGCCGACACGATCAGATAAGCAGTTCAAAAAGATGGCTCTGGTGATGACGAAGGGAATGGTCTGTGGGCAGCAAGAGTCTAAGCGGGAGCCCTGAGGGGAGCTGGGGCAGTCTGGACTAGGCGAGTTCACAGGCTGGATAGAGAGACACTTACAGATCCAAGGTCCGGTCCAAAGGAACACAACCAACGGACTTGTGGGTGGGACACAGCGGGAGGGGAGGAGTGACAGAGGTGGCTTCCCGCTTCCGGCCTGCCAGGACGGATGGACTGAAAGAGAAGGTGGGCTCAGTGCTGGGCCTGGTTAGACACCCCGGGAGACAGGGCACAGCTGGGGTTGGCTCCATGGGCTGGAGGCGCCGCAGATCCCTGGCCTCCAGGAGAAACAAAGGACCAGGTTTGGATCAGGTGGTCTGGGAAGAGTGGGGAGGGACAGGGCGTCAGGCCTAGCACTGAAGACAAGAGGAGAGGGACCCCCCTGGTGGTCCAGTGGCTGAGACCCTACACTCCCCATGCGGAGGGCCCAGGTTTAGTCCCTGGCCAGGGAACTACATCCCACATGTCGCAACTAAAGACCCTGTGTGCCCCAAGTAAGACCCGGTGCAGCCAAAGAAATAAATATTGGGGGAAAATAAAAGACAACAGGAGAACGAGCCCAGAAGGAAAACAAGGAAGGGATGGAGTAAAGGAAGGGCCTTTGCTTGGTGCCCCTGAGTCCTGGCCTCTTGGCTGCTAAGAAGTGAAGGGGAAACAAGAACTGAAAATACAACTTAGGTTCAGCGTCATGGAGGTCCTAGTAACCCAACAGTTTCAATCCCAGTACAGACAGAAGTCTGTACACAAAGGCCCGGGAGACGGAGGACAGAACATCAGCTATTTCCCCCCGACAGCGGCTCAGTCAGGGTCTCCCCTGAGAGCGCACAGTTCAGACCCTCCAGACCATGGTCTTTGGAGCTCGGCCCAGGAGAAAGGTCCATGGAAACTCGAGAAAGAACGTCAATGCTTTTATTCCATTATAATCTCAGCTCTCTTAAATTCCCGTTTCTTGATAATCTTAGTGATTAGTATTGCTGCTGCTGTTCAATCGCTAAGTTGTGTCCGACTCTTTGTGACCCCGTGGACTGCAGCACAACAAGCTTCCCTGTCCTTCGCTGTCTCTCGGAGTTTGCTCAAACACATGTCCATTGAGTCAGTGATGCCATCCAACCATCTCATCCTCTGTATTCTCCTTCTTCTCCTGCCCTTAATCTTTTCCAGCATCAGGGTCTTTTTCCAGCAAGTTGGCCCCTCACATCAGGTGGCCAAAGGATTGGAGCTTCAGCTTCAGCATCAGTCCTTCCAATGACTATTCAGGACTGATTTCCTTTAGGACTGACTGGTTTGATCTCCTTACTGTCCAATGGACTTTCAAGAGTCTTCTCCAACACCACAGTTCAAGAGCACCAATACTTTGGTGCTCAGCCTTCTTCATGGTCCAACTCTCACATTCATATACAACTACTGGAAAAACCATAACTTGACTAGACGGACCTTTATTGGCAAAGTGATGTCTCTGCATTTTAATACACTGTCTAGGTTGGTCATAGCTTTTCTTCCAAAGAACAAGCGCCTTTTAATTTCATGGCTGCAGTCAGTGTCCACAGTGATTTTGGAGCCCAAGAAAATGAAATGTGACACTTGCCACATTTCCCCCCATCTAATTTGCCATAAAGTAATGGGATTGGATGCCATGATCTTTGTTTTTTGAATATTGAGTTTTAAGCCACTTTTTTTTTTACAATAAGAGACAATAAGAGAGGGATTTCCCTGGTGGACCAGTGGCGAAGACTACACTCCCAATGCAGAGGGCCCAAGTTTGATCTCTGGTTAGGGAACTAGATTCCACATGCCGTAACTAAAGATCCTGCATGCCAGAAGTAAGCGTACAATGAACAAAACCAGTTTATTCACTGCACGCAGCTATTTCTTTCATCTGCAGCGTGTGTGGGTGCACACACACCTCCGCACACTGGGAGAGGGGGCTCCACAGCAGCCACTCCCTGCGGACGCCCCGCCTCGGAGTCTCAGGGCCAGGCGCTCTTGACCTGAAGCTCCTCTGAGCACATGCACTGCTGAGACCTCGCAGTCCAGGAGCCTCTGGACCCGGGCACCACACCCAGAGGGCTTCCCTGGTGGCTCAGACGGTAAAGGGTCCACCTGCGGTGCAGAGGGAAAAACACTCCCGCCTGCCTAGGAACGGCGGCCCCTGAGACCCCTGGGCAACGGCAGAGCCAGGGCAGCATGGACGCCAGGCTGCCTCCACGTCGGAACATCACGCACGCTGGCCACCCAAGCCGCCGTCTCCTCGTAGCCCAAGTGCCGTTCAGCTCCCTACAGCCCTCCATACACCCTCAGCAGGAACTGGGAACATGGGCTGTTCGCTGCCTCTTCCTGAGGTGGTTCCCAGTACCCAGAGCCCCTCCTCTGGGACACAACCAGGACTCAGGAGCAGGAAGGGGCACAGTCAGAGCGGGGGTCGAGGCCCAGAGACCCTCTGCCCGCTTCCTGCCAGCACAGGGACCCTTGTCCACCCAGCACTGCCCTGTACACCACCAGCTCACACCTCACACCAGATGCAGGGCGGGCTGAATTACTTACTTGAAATTCACTGTCTTTCTGAGCTTGTTCGGATCCCTCCTTATTACAGGACCGCTACGAACGAGAAAAAGCAAACACTTCCGGTGAAATGGGGAACACCGAGCAGGCACTCACTCAGCAACCATCAGAACAGTCAGGGTGTACAAGACATCACAGATCTTTAAACGAGGGTTTCTCGCACAGTCTAAATGCACCACCAGAGTCCCACACTCGGACCAACACCTGAGGAAGCACCTCGATGCTTTACGAGAAAAGGGAGGTGCTGTGGGTACACACAGCCGCCACCTCACCACCACCCTGGTACCTTTTTACAATTTCATCGTTGGAGGAAAGTCATCGGAGGGAGCTTTCCCGGGGGCGCTGGGCCGGCTCACCAGTTTAGCCAGGTGGGTCTTTCGAGGCAGTGCCAGCCCAGGAAGACACTGTCCCACAAGGCCAGGGGCACAAGGCCCGGAGCCGCCGAGGTCAGCACTGGGTGGACGAGGGTGCCCCGGGCGGACAGGAGGGCGCCCCGGGCGGACAGGAGGCCTGCTGGTCGGGCAGCCGCTAGCTCAGCGCGGAGTCCCTCCACCCGAGAGACGCCCGGGCCAGTTTAACACAGGCCCTAAACTTACTTTATCTGTTAACGTATTGAGAGAGACTTCTACACCACTTTCCTCAATGAAATTGCAAGTTGGCGGTAACCAGGAGTCTATCAGCGACACACTCAGACTCTGACCTTCCACAAGCCACTGTCTGCCCACATCGGCCCCTCACGGCAGATCTGAGCTCTTAAAAGCAACCCCCACCCCGAGTGCTTTAAAAACCTTCACACGGTGTTTAATAGGGAGACAGGGGAAAGCAAGTGAGAAACTTACGTGTCCTGTCAAATTTTATACTCAAATATTGCCCCTAGAAAAACATTATTTGTTTAATTTATTAAACTAAGTCTGCTTAAGTCAGACACAGAGGCCCATAAAGGAAGCTCTTACAGAAATTTAAGGTAAAAGATTCTTGAACATCCCATGAAAAACATACCTTTCCATTCCACAGCTTTATCAAAAATACCTGTACCAAGGGTAGAAAGTGCGGACAGGAAAAAAAAAATGCCATGTTAAGCACCACCAGCTACTCTAGCACCATTCAAAACACCTAGCCATACAGAGCAACCACTCCCATCCATCAACACGGAAATAATAACCCACAGACATTTTAATGTATGTTCTGTATAAATAGTACATGTTCCAGTTTACTCAATATAAAAAGTAAACAAAATAATGTTCATATCTGCAAAAGACTCGCACTTATACATACTTGGTAATATTCTTTAGCACACAGTGAAGTACATTTTGTACAAAGTACCAAAAGTACAAATGGGGGATATATGCTATTTTCTTTTGTGTAATCTGCATTCCTCTGATGGAAAGATGTTACAGGTTAAATCCCGTTACAATGAAAACTACAAAATGAAAACGCTACAGAGACGGTTTCTGACCCTTGCTGATGGCTTGATGCGGGGTGGGACAAACCCTAGGGAGGAGTATTAGGTACGGTCACTCCCTCCCTAACTGCAAAACGCCCTTCTGACCGCCCCATGGCCTTACCCCTATACTCCAGCTGTCCCCTCTCCCCAGCAGCCTGCAGATTCCTAACGGACAGGGACTCCACCTTTTCTTTATTGTTGGTCTTTCCCAACAAATCCTGGTGCTCACGATACTTTGTGGATGGCAGGACTAAATAAACACTCCTGCGCCACGAAGCTCAAGGGATGACCAAGGGCGAAGGAGCCCGGTGAGTCCAGACTCAGGTCTGTGACTCCAGAAGAGGGGAGACGGGCTACAGCACTAGGTAGGATGCCCGATGGGCTGCAATGCCCCCCAAAGATTAAATTCTTGTGCTTTCATCCCCCAAAGGACACTAAGAACAGAACAAGTTATATGATCTGATATTCTGCATATTGATACTTCATAGGAAGAGACAAATAAGGAATTTGGAGACCCCACTGAAGTCTGCAGTAACGGGATTTGACCTATACACACTTCTAGACAACTGTGGTTATTTCTATGCTGTTATTACTTGAACTGTATCTTCTTAGGGAGATACAGTTAAGGGGTTATTGAGCCAACACAAGTCCCTCTCCCTTGCCTCATGGTGCTCTCAATAACAGCAAGTCACCTCGCCTGATTTACCAATTGCCTTAGTTCCCAAGGCCATTTCTTTTAAACAAAGTAGTATCATTAGGTAGAAATAAGTTCTACGAATAACTTCCCCGCCCTGCCCACTCCACTCTGCCCCCAGTGCATCGTTGCTCCTCCCGTCAGAGCACCATCAGGAAGGCCAGATGGACCTGCGCCACACCCAGCCCTCTGTTCTGTTTCCTCGGTACAGAATGTTCAGGGCCCCTCGATCCTGCAGGTAAGAAGGGCAGGAAATCAAAAACCAAGCAGGCTCAATATTCACAGAAAGGTAAGGGAAGTGGCCGCCCGCAGAGAGAGCCGCCGAAAAAGAGGCCTTTCTGTCCAGGGAGAGAGGAGGTAAGACTTAACTTGGGATCTCTGGGATTTTATCAGAGGCACAGGCTTATTCAAAGCAGATATTAAAATATAATATAGAAATACTTAACATGAGAGTTCTTCACCAACTAGCTTGTACATTAATAAAAACTAGCTTTCAATAAGTTATAAAATAAAGGTAAGTTTTAACATTTATTAGAAATTTGGACACTAACATTATTTAATATTAAATAATTGTTTTAAATTTTTCATTTTCAACACTATTGTGGTCATGTATTTATGTATTTTTAAAATCAGCTTACATGAGTACATGAAACCTGCATGGAAGAAATACTATGAAATCTGGAAGAACCCTAGAGAAGAAGTGAGGGTAAAGACGAAAGAAAGCTGGGCAGAGACAGATGAATATTGGGCACCTGGGGTTTGCTATGTTCTTCTGGTCTACTTCTATGTGCATCTGAAATTCTCCATAATAAAATGTTTTTTAAAATAAACACTGAAACTTCAAGACCTAAGAAGTCAGAATGCACCCGATATGCTAAAGAAGACACCCAATGCTAGGAATAAACTAAAAACTCCTCAATCGTATACTTAAATAAGTGATTGTATGCTACAAAGAGAGAAGAGATCCAATAATAATAAAAATACACTGTCACCGGTTTCCTGCCATCTTTCTTGTTCTTTTCTTCCTAGTTTGGGCTTGGTTTTCAAGAGAATCTGTAAGTATTCATTATAAAATAAGTATTCAACAGCTCTGCTGTAGGCAACAGGCTAAAGTCGTAGTAATAAAAAAGGGGGTGTGGTTTATATTTTGTTTTAAAGTCATGGAAGAATTTAAAAGCCAAAACAGATTTTTGGTTGGCCAAGCACCTCTAAATTTAAAATCTAAATTCCTAAAAGCCTGTACACTATTGGCTAGGTAATAAGATGAGACCAAATAGGACTCTGACTTTTCACTTTACATACGCCTACACTTAGAAAGGACTTAAAGGTGTGCTATTTCTACAGTAAATCTATTTGGTACAAGGTTTCAAATGTTACTTTTCTGACAAAATCACATTTAAAGGATTTCTTACTTTAAAGACTATGGAGAAAGTAAGTTACCTAATATTCCACAATATAACAGGGTTATTTCTTTACATTTGTTTAAGCCAAATAAACTCTCATTGCTCGGGCAGTTGTTAATAAAAGATTCTGCTAATGGTGAGGGGACTAGTTTAATGATTAAACTGCTTTAATAAAGCCACATTTGCTGGATGAAACAAAAGCAGCATCTGGATTTTCCCTGGTCTGTGGGTGTGTGGCTGTGTGTGTAAATAAACGAGAGTGGCATACAGCTACTTCAATATCATGTGTAAAACCTGAAACATTTATCTTCACAGTGCATTTAAAGACCCACTATTGCATTAGCTGCTTGTGGGTAGGTTGGGGAAAAGTGATGAAGCAACTGAGAAAGAAGAGTGGCACGTCCTCACTAGTACACTAAGTTGGAAATGCTGTTTAAAATCAAATCATCAGTTACAGATAATGTCAGGAGGAAGGTGTGCCATGTTAAATATGATGGTGGCTACAGAGATAAAAAGATACAAAGGGGAATCCACGCACAATAAGGGAAAGCATCATTCAGCTGCTGTCTCTTTTAAAGGCTCTTATAAAACAAAAGATTAAGTTGGCTGCAGCCTTTTAATAAAAGAGCTTTGGATCCATCAATGAGTAATTAAGAAAGAATAAGCCAAATGTTAGCTAGACTCAGCTTCTAGGGCATCTAAGGTTTGGTCTGGGAAAACCCTCTCCCTCTCCAGCAGAGGGTCTCCTGCTGAACTGAGCCCCGAGGGACTCTGGGCCCCCAGGGTTCACCCCAAGTCACAGGAGGCTGCACCACCCTGAGTATTCAGTCACTACGAGGCTTGTCAGGTCCTGGAGGGTCAGGGGCTTCCTGACTGTGCTGCCTGTGGTTCTGAAGATGACTAAGACGAGAGAAGAGGTTCTCAATGTGGGGGCTACACCTGTTGCCGCCCCTGTTAACCAAGGCGGCAGGAATGCACGGCAGGAATGTGGCTCTTCAGTAACCTTTTGCCGTATGTTTTCTCCTCAATATCATGGACCCTAACCTTCCTGCTTCCTGATTTCTATGAAAACATTCTGTATTTATTGCTCTTACGGCTTCTTCCACCATTTCCTGAAAATATATTAAAGAACACATTAAAATGTGAGGTGACAATGCAATGATCTAAAGTATAGCTCGTGTGATTATTCAGTGACCACGGATAGCGAGAACTGAAATGGAAAATGATTTCTAACATTTCACTGGAGTCTCTAGAGTGTGTTCCATCTACTCAAGGACCAGTCTAAGACAGTCTGATCCCGCTGAACTCTGTAAAACCAGATGACGTGACGAATATGGAGAGGAGACTGGAACTTCTAAAAGGCTCCAGGCAGACCGAAACCAGGAGGGAGACAGGTGAGTGCAAGGCCAGGTAAAGAAGGTGGCTTTCCGAAGGCAACTTTCTCAAACCTGAGCTCTGATCCCAGGTGGCCTGCCGCCCCGGGACTCCGACGGCTTCGGGTTCCTCCGGTGAGAGCACCCCAAGGCAGACTCGCAGGCAGCATGTTTCCAGGGACAGATCCTGTGCGTGCTCCTGTGGCAGAGCAGTGCTGCTGAGCTTCATAACGGCCCGGGGTGGGGAGAAGGACCCTACGTGATAAAGGCAGAGAAGGAGTTTCCAACTCCAGCCACAACATCAGTATGTACGTGGCATTTCCTGAAGGCCGAAAATGGCATGAGAGAAGCAGCAGCTGAATACTGGACATGAATTTTCAAGCTGAGGCCCATAAACATCTATAATTACTAAATGTTTGTCATTTTCTACTGAGGAAACAGAAGAAAGGGATCTGATTTGCCTGGGACTGAAAAAAAAAAAAAACCACCACCCCAAAGTGATATATTCAATACATAACATTCTGAAATCTTAATTACTGTAGCTTTTTAAGCAAGCACAAACTGTAGCTGGTGCTACTTAACAAAAGCATTACAACTTTGTTTTTTTTTAAAAAACATTTCTTGAAACCAAGAACTAAAAGAAAGAAATTAAAGCTGTAGAGAATGCTCCAACTTCAGAGGACTCATACTATACCGTGAATCGTGTCTGTCACCTGGAAACCAGAGTGCTCCAGGCACGATCGCATGGACAAGCCTGCAGCAGAGAACACATGCACATACAGCTGAAGTCGTACATCACCCCACGCCCTTCACGCCGCCCAGCACAAAGACGCTCCCCTCCCGAGAGGGCGGGCTGCAGCCACACCAGCGTTCCGGGGGCCAGGCGTCTGCCCTGGCTTCATGCTAGAAACCCCAAACATTTAAGACCAGCAGACAAAAGACACTTTGCATATGTCAAAATTAGACACAGTAGCCTGTGGTTTATTTCGTTATCAAAAGAAGGCACCAAAGCAGGTATGGAAGGTGGTACCATGGTAGGTGGTACTTTGGCAACTGCCTTCGGAGAGGATTCATGGGAGAAATGCTAGGTGAGACCAAATGGGAACACGCAATACTAGAAAGATGCTTCACTTCCGGGAGGAAGGTTTTGACTACTTTACAATAGATATAATTATATCATGCTCAACATAGATGGGGAGTTTTTAAAAGTAGAGTAAATTAGGTCACAATGACCTAATACAATGAGAAAAAAAATTCAGTGCACCTTGTTCATCTGGCAGGAACGTGTGCCCAGCCACTGGGGACCAAGCTGGGCTCTGCGTGAAGCAGAGTGGCCACCCCATCTCGGCTCCAGAGCCAAGTGCTGTTAGCAGGCGGCTTCTCGGGGGACCAGCAGTTTACTGCTGACTACCTATGGGCTGCTCCGGACTTCATCATGCCTGAATTTTCAATTAAGCTGGGGTTAAGAGAAGACAGGGACGGTGACTTTTGGTTTTCTGGATTCAAGAAAGACTGTGCCCCAGACGGTGCTCTTTGAGTCCCCGAGACATATCTGCGTTGTGCCTTGATGCCTTTCATTTTATTACGGTTAGTACTCCAACAAGCACTAATATTAGCCTTCTATTACTCAGAGAACAAAAACAAAAGTTCCCCAGACAACACTCGAGAGATCTAGGGTGTGTTACAAACGTTCAGGCCTGTGAGGCCGTTGGGAAAGGCCAGGCGGAATCTCTCCATTCGTGCAGAGAAGGGACCGGCTCCACACAGTCACTGTTCTGACAGAGGCGGGGACAGAGCCTCCTGAGACTTCTGCCCACTGGCACAGGTCACACTGAAGGAACAATACGTACTGACATTTGTGTCTTCCACAATTCATGATAAATAAGCAAACTGGTTATTTGTAATCAGCCAAACTCGCTTCTGGGAAAAGGCTGCTGCTGGACGGTGCAGAGCGCATGTTCCTTCCCAGAAACCAGAAAGGAAAAAAATCACGTTACATTGGCAGCTGACGTCATCAGTTCAAGCTCTCTTCTAGCAATTATACCTCTTCCCACAATGGCAAAGACTCAACCGGGGCTTCTCAAGGCTTCTACTCAGCTGTCCTGCCTGCTTTAGTTACAGTCGATTTCATGGTTAATTTCAGTTTCCATCGTCTATCCAGCTAAGGAGGATAACCTCCTTTTCATTAAAGTTAGAGCTGGCCCATGGGAAATAGGCACTAAATTCTACTGACGTACACTGTTTGAAGATCAGACCAATATTTTTATGTTTAATAATCTCCTACAAACAATATTGTGTGGTGTGGCAGTTTTTCAAGCTGTGTGTGTCTGATCTTGTTTCATTCTCAAAAGGGCCCATTTTCCTCTTGTCCAATGCAGGACTTTTCATGTGCCCCTAAAATTAACACGAATCCTGAATAGAACCTCCAGGGTTCAGCTGGGAAGTCTGCTTCTGATTCATCTCATGGAGAAATGGGGGCTGGCAGAGACAGCTGGGTGGGGACAGAACTGTTGGCTTTAAACCCACCGGGAGGCTTCACCTTGGCCATCTATTGTTTAGCCCATGGTGAGCTGCACCACAGAGCATCTCAGGGCTGCTATGGAAACAAGGTCAGACATCTCGCAATACCAAGATGAAGAATGAGAAAGCCAAGAAGCATCTTATTATTTTAAACCAAGTTACTTGTGAATGATTGTAAATGCAAATTTTAAAAGTACTATTGAATATTCGTTCTCACAGAGGTAAAAAGTCCCAGAGCTGAAAACAAGGAGAAAAGGAAAGAAGGGATGTGTGAAACTCAACCAGGCTCTCATGTTATTAAGCCAAACAGCTAAACATTGAGAAAATATTACATAAGCTGATCACCACATGCTGTCATGATTTGTCGTGTTTCAAGGAAGGAGCTTATTCTAACCTACCTTGAAGGATGCGAGCACTGCATTTATATGGCCAATGCAGGAAATACCATAAATGCACATACATGTATAGAGACGTGTGTGTGCTTTCCTCTAAGGCAGAGCGAAAAATAAGGCAAGCATGACGTATGTGTGGTATATTTTTATCTTTAATCCATGCATTCATGAAAGTAATGTAACTTATTGTTTGGGTTCCATGTTTGATCAGCCACATCTCTCAGTGAAGGCAAACCCTGACAAGCTACTGTCAATTCTGGCCTTTTTTTTGGTTATGATGGGAACATAACCTGTAGACTATAAACACCCCTCCCCTCATTAGAGGACAGATTCATTGTAAAGAGCTGCTCAGCAATATGACCCAGCAGCAAAATAAGTAACAGACGTTTTAAAATCCGACTTGAAAATATGAGAAGAGGAAGAACTCACATTTGTGGTAAAATCCTGGCTGCATGCCGTGAAAGCCCAGCTTTTAAAGCACAGGGCACCGCACTTGGATCGAGTCTTACTGGCCGCTGAGTCTCCACCCGACTCCCCACTCCTCCTCCCTCTTAAACAGAAGTCCCTGCTCAGAGATCCTAAATTTCTCCCCCTCCTCATGCTGCCCAAGCGTTCCATGGCCAGCAGTTGACAAGGGCCATTAACGTCTGAAACTCTTAACGGGCAGCAAGGGCCCCTGCCAAACCCAGAAGAACGTGGGAACCAAAAATATCTGAGGCTGCAGGTTTCACAGTTTTTACTAAGTTCATACTTCCAACAAAAAAAGTGTACTTGAACTAGGGCCTCAATCAAAAGTGTACTTGAACTTGAGTAATTATGTGAAAACATTGAGTCCCATCTAGAAAGCAAAGGAACAGCTTTTTTTCTAACAAAAGCAAGTCTGTTGTCTACTAAGTCAACTGTGAGGCCACCCGACGTTTGCTCAGTGCCCATCTCGTGAGCAACCTGTTTCCCTCTCTACCCGTGTGCTTCCAAGCATGGCTTCTGCGCTTCCTCAGCAGATGCAGTTTTAGGAATGGAAACTGACAGCCTAGTAAAAATAGAATTGAGAAGCTAAATGCAGAGTGCTGCCCCCACCTCCCCCGTTAGAACTGTGTGTAGAACCTGCTCTGATCCATTAGCTCAGTAAAAAGTTAAATTCATTTTAAGTGGCGTTCATTATTCTCTATTTTTCTATTGAGTTACCCAATAATCTTTCTTTCCCTTTAAAAATAAACAGGGACAGAGAATTCTGTTAAATTCTATTTCCAGACATGTCTACTGCACTTAAGTGCTGTAAAGTAATAATTCTAGACTGCTAAAATTTCAAAAAAGACAGAATATTAACTACAGATGGTGAATCTTTATTTGAGGAAAAGAAAATTTCGGGGTGCATGGGCTATGTTGCAGCTGGCTTTCTCTAAGTTGCCCATCCTTAACATGGCACGCTCTAGAGCTGTGCTGACCAACACAACAGCCACCAGCTACACGGGACTGTGTCTGTTTAAACGAATTAAAATTAAATAAAATGTAAAACTCCATTCCGTGGCTGCCCTTGCCACATTTCAAGCGTGCCTAACGGCCACAGGTGGCTGGTGACCGGCGTCCTGGACTGCACAGATCAGCATCTCATCCCCTCTGAACAGGGTCCCGGGACCCCATCACGCCCAGGGGGAGCACACAGGGCATGCTGAACACGCTCCTATTTAAGTTAAAACAGCAGCCTCAGGAATCAGAGGTAAATACTAGTCTTACTGCCTGTGATTCCAGGAGGTGGCTATTAAGGTATTTTAAAAGTGTTGCTTAAATGAAAGCATACAAAACAAATGAGTCAAAATGGGACTTCACCATTCCACAGAGTCCTTAGGGGGGAATGGCTGAAAGCTGATTTCATTAAAAGACCCAAAAGGACGTAAATTGAGTTATTTCAGGAACTTCTCTGAGACTGCAACTTGATTAAATAAAAAAACTGAACCGCAGGGTCAGCGGGCAGGGCCAGGTGTGAGAACCCAACTCCATGGCAGCTCAGGTTTCCTCAGACGTGCGGGCTTGTTTCCAACCTCAGACTCTCACCCTCTAAGGGGAAGCTACCCAATGGGAAGGTTTGGTCACATCATGACAATTTTTTAAGTGAGTTAACACTCAGAATGCCAACTTTATTATTTCTAAACATATAATCGATTATCACAGATAATGGACATGACCTGCTTTTTAGACTGAGCTGAGAGAGACTAGTCTTAGGAAAAAAAACTAAGTGAGAAAACGAACTTTCCTTTTCACGAGGATCAAAATGGGCCCTTCCAAGGGAGATTTAAATGGGTATAAAAATTCTGCCGTTGCAATATACACATATTTATATGTGTGTTCAGTCAAATGATAAATTCATGTATAGGTTTTTTAAAATCCAGACATTTGGGATATAATTGGTTAAGTCAATTCAACAAATAAGGCGCTTTAACTGAAAGTTAGATTCAATTATTTAAGTCATATAAAAATTCAGAAAGATTAAGAATCTAACAAACTCAAAGTTTTAAAAGAAATCTCAAAAGGGGGTACTTACTAAATTCAGCTTCACTGAGCTTGTTCCTTTGCACTGGGGTTATCCTGTAGCCCCTTTCTGAAGATGCTAAACAAACCATACCTTCCCCACGTTGGAACCTTACAACCTGTCTGAGCTGAAAATTTCAGTGTGTGGAAAATCTAGGCATCATCAAAGCCCTATTACAGATTTGACCAACATGTGCTTTTTCTGGACATAGCAGTGGTACTTGTACTAGTTTGCTGACAAATAGTAAGACAGAACTCACTTGGAATAATAAAGAAAAAAACCCAGGGGTGCAGCCCGATTACAATAAAAGCAGTGTCTTTAAATAGTTCCCACACCACCACTAACACGTCTTAAATCTCCTCCCAGGTAAGCAGGCCAAGAGGATGAGAACTGCAGACAGGCTCCCCGCCCCGAGCAGCCGAGGGACTCACCATCTTCAGGATCGCCCCGTACAGCCGCAGGAGCACCTTCCGAGGCTCATCTCCGACGGTGGCCAGGGTGTCGGGCAAGGAGCACTGGAACAGCATGTTGCTGAGGCCACCTCTGCTGGAAACAAGAGCAGTGTAAGGAGTGGGACCTGAGGGCGAGCCGCGTCACTCTTCTGGGGTAACTGGGCGAGAAGTCAGCTCCCGCCCACGATACCTGCCCTCACCTGAGTCTCCCTTCCGTCCCTCAGGGCACCGGCAACACAGATGAGCTCCACAGCTCAGATCACTTCCACACGCAAACCCCCCATCAGTCCTCGAGGACAGCCACAAGGGAGGGGTTTTGGTTTTAATTTATTTTAATTGGAGGATAATTACTTTGTAACATTGTGCTAGCTTTTGACAGTCACTGACATGAACTGACCATAGGTATACCTGTGCCCCCCACCCCGCCACATTCGGAACCCCACCTCATCCCTCTAGACTGTTCCAGAGCACCGGCTTTAGGCGCCCTGCTTCATGCATCAAACTTGCACTGGTCATCTACTTTATATATGGTAACGTATAAGTTTCAATGCTATTATCATCCCACCCTCACCTTCTCCCACTGAAGCCAAAAGTCTGTTATCTACGGCTGGGTCTCCTTTGCTGCGCTGCATGTAGGACCATCAGTACCATCTTTCTAAATTCCATATATATGCGTTAATATACAGTATTTGTTGTTCTCTTCCTGACTTACTTCACTCTGTATAACAGGCTGCAGGCTCATCTGCCTCATTAGAATGGCTTTTAATTGCATGTAGCATCTGCCTCAGAGAGGTACAAGGGCCAGAGACCCTCCTCAGCCATGGGAACTGGGGTGGGGGTATCTCAGATGTATCTCTTCCAGTCCATGTTCGTCTGTGACCCCAAATTCCCATCCTGTTCCCATCACTGCTGAGTTAAAATCTTGGAGCAATACCTAAACCATCCCCCCAGGGCTTTCCACTTAAGTTGCAAGATCCACCCCTTCTCAACCAGATTTGACTAACAGCCGTTTCAAACAATTTGCAACATTAAGAATTATTGGAGCTCTCAAGAGGGAAGGGGAGACCTCAACACCCAAAACCTTTCACATGACTACCGAAGACGAGGAACACGTTACAGGGGACACTTAACAGGAAAGTGTAGCCCTGGGGACAAACCACCTGCCCGGGTTGGAAATGATTAGTGCAGATACTGGAGACTTAAACGAAGGAACATAAAACACTCCAGTTCGGAACTCAGGGCCCAAGGCGCCTCAACCATAGCAGGTGTCAGAGTCTAGTCAACTGACCGGGAAGAGCTACCACCTAGGCGAAGCGCAATGCTAGAAGCTCAGATAACACAAAACAAACAGGCTCTGGTCCTGCCTCGAGAAACTTCCGCTCCAGGGCAGAAAGCAGACATAAAAACTATGAGAGAGACTGCAAAACCACAGGACAGTGTCTAAACCAGAGGCTCAGCAAACCCTGGCCGGCACCTGCCCGTCAGATACAGCTGTGCCACACGGCAATGCCATGCCTGTGCACCTTCTGGAGACGAAGTCATGAGCCAGTTGGAGCACGGCTTTCTAGAACAACAGCCCCGTCTCCAGAGCCAGATGCCTCTCTCCCTGTTCTATCCACCAGCAGTCCAGTGAAACTACGCTCCCCAAGGGAGGCTAAAATACAAACCACAACGGAGCCGTCACACGCCCAGACAGGGCTCAGGGCACACGGTGAGAGGCACCGCTGAGAACCAGTCCAAGAGAGAGAGTTCAGTCTGTGTGCCGAAGAGAGATAACCGGGAGAACTTTTTATCTGGAGGTGTTAACGCTCTGCACTAACGGTGGCACAGACTCGAGCCCAGTTCCGCTCCCGGAGTGGACGTTCTCCGCCCTTCCTGCGTTAGAGAAGCTGGGCTGTGCCCAGGGGGCAGCCTGCCTCACATCAGGACTGTACTTAGCAGCCGCCTCTACAGCCATCCAGGCCTGTGTGACCAAGTGCCAGCACACAGAGCGTAAAGGAAGAGCCTGAAACCAGCGACGGACCCGCTTACACGCTGGGCCCCGCCCCCGTCCATCCTGCGGTGTGGACCGACTCCCAGGTCGGTTCTGCGATGACGCTGGTGTCTTTGGGGACACCCCTCCGTGAGCAGCGGCTCCCACGTCACCGGGTTCTGGGGGCAGGCAGACCTGCCCACGTGCTGTGGCACCAACCCGCCCGCTCCCGTCCTCACCTCTGGGCAACGCTGGCACCAGCCTCGTGGTCCCGCCTCAGGGTGCCCGCCCAGAGGTCAGGGCCCCGGCACAGCCGAGCAGTGCCCTCGGAGGTGGACACGCAGAGCCGGGCCCGCCTCTCGGCTCCAGGACCTTGCCTCCCCTGCCCCCCGCAGCCCCGTGGGGCTGCCCCCGCACTCAGCGCTCCTTACTGTACTCACCGGTGTCCCCTTTTTCACTCTTCTGGTTCTCCTCCGCCTGTCCACCCAATTTCCTAATTCTCTAGGTCTGCTGAAAACTACAGTGTCGTTTCCATTTTCTTGCCAGGATCCTGACTAGCACACGTGGCCAGAGCTGCAGCGGCGTCTTAGACCATGAGGTTAAGGGCCACACCCCAGGAACAGCAAGCCATCAGCCACGAGGGGTGCGCATCCCCACCGAGCCCGGGGAGCTGCCGCACCGGCTCAGCCTGGCTACTCCCGGGCCTTTCAGTGCACGAGGGAAGCGGATTTCTAGGTGGTTTAAGCCACTGTGACTCTGGGGTCCTCTGTCATAAGCAGCTAAGACCAGCACTAACTGACGCCACTCGCCACCTCACCCACTGACTCCGGCTCTTCCAGTCAAAACTCCTCACCCTTCTCTGCTACTCTAACTACCGACTATTTAAAACCAGGCTGAAGCCCAGAGTCCTCAGGAAGCTTCTGTATCTTCCTGCTAGCTCCCTGGAGGCAGGGGTCATGTCTAGCTTCAGCTCTCCAGGCCCACGGCCCCCAAGGGAAGGCACTCAGCAGACACCTTCTGAAAACGGCAAGGCCCGCGGCACTCTCCCTCTGCCCAGTCTCCTCCCTGCTGCGTGGCGTACCTGGCCATCGTGCACTCTCCTCACCAGGCTGCGGGTTAGCCCGGCTCTCTAATGAGGCTGAAAGCTCCCCCAGGGACAGGCCCTTTCTCCTGAGGGAGGGCGTCATTTAAGAGAAAAACCACAGGCTTCAGAGTCAGGGAGCCAGGGATTCAAATCCCACTTCTGCACTCACTGTGAGACCGTGGGCTCAGCACTAAAGCTCTCTGATTCGAAAAAACCCACGGCTTGGTCAAAGAGCAGCACCTCACGTAGTCACTGCAGGAGGCAGGGTCACGGAGCCCGGGGACTTCGACGCTCCAAGTATCCGACACGGCGGGACCATCTCAACCTCCCGACGATCTTGGGGCAGACCTGGCCTGCCTCCATCGCACACAGGAGGGAATGGAGGTGCAAAGCAAGGAGGTGGCCAAGCCAGGAGGGAAGGCAGGTGTCGGGCTCCGGAGTCCCTGGGTTTCACTCTGATGCAGAGAGAGACGGGAGACAAACCCGGAGGGTGCCACACGCCACATCGGACACGCAGCAGGTCTGAGCACCCCGTGGGTCACAGGAGCATGATGTCAGCACAAGCCTGCAGAAGTCTCGCGTCAGACACATGGCTGCCCCTGTGGTCACACATGACCACAGACTCAGCGGCCTTAAACGACACACATTCACTGTCTTACAGCTCCAGGGGTCAGATGCCTGAACATAGGTCTCACGGGCTAAATTCAAGGAGTCAGCAGGCTAGACATCAACAGGACATACCACCTTTCAGGAAACACAGAACATAGCTGAAGCAGATCTGGAGGGAGCGACAGGAGTCACGGGCTCAATCTCTGGGTTGGGAGGATTCCCTGAAGAAGAAATGGCAACCCACTCCAGCATTCTTGCCTGGGGAACCCCATGGGCAGAGGAGCCTGGCTCCTCTCCATGGCAGAGGAGCCTACGGTCCATGGGGAAGCAACAGAGTCGGACAAGACTTAGCAGCTGAACGACAACAAATGAATTTCAAACGGGGCCACAGGCTGGGATGAGGAGTCTGTGTAATGGGCACAAAGGCTCAGTTTAGGAGGATGAAAACACTCATGGGATGAAAGGTGGTGATGGCGGAACAACGACTGACTGACTTAATGCCACTGAACTGAACGCGTAAAAATGGCTAAAACGGCAAACGTTGGGAGAGGACGACAGACAGCAAGACGGCCGGATGGCGTCACTGACTCGACGGACAGGAGGCTGAGCAAGCTCCCGGAGACGGTGAAAGACACGGAAGCCAGCTGTGCTGCAGTCCACGGGTGCAGAGAGCCACACGTGACTGGATGGCTGCACAACGCCATGTGTGTTTTACCATAATTTTTTAAAAAGGAATGAAGTCCTGACACGTGCTACAACACGGACGAACCTTAAAAACATGCTCCAAGAAAGAAGCCAGCACAAAAGACCACGTACTATGACTCCATTCACACGCAACGTCCGGAACAGGAGACCTACAGAGTGGGGGCCTAGGGCGAGGGTAGAAGGGGTCTGAAGGGGCCTGGGTTTCCTTTTGAGGTGAGGAAATGTTCTAAAATTGATTGTGGTGATGGCTGCGTATACCCATGGATATATTCAAAAGCAAACACTAAAAACCACTGAATCTATCATTTAAGTGGGTGGATTATACGATATGTGAACTGTATCTCAATAAAGGTGTTTTTAGGGGGAAAAAAACAACTTTGTTCCTATGTGATGATTTTTTCCAAACCAAGTAAACTGGAATGTGCTTCCACATAAACATTTCACAGATGTAAATAAGTCATTTTTAAGAATATTTTCAACAGCTTATTTAAAGAAAAGCAATCACACAGCATCTGGGAGCCTCTATAAAAACAACTTTGTTCCTATGTAATGATTTTTTCCGAACCAAGTAAACTGGAATGTGCTTCCACATAAACATTTCACAGATGTAAATAAGTCATTTTTAAGAATATTTTCAACAGCTTATTTAAAGAAAAGCAATCACACAGCATCTGGGAGCCTCTATAAGAATAAGGGACTATTTTCCCAGGAGTCTGATATTCAGAGTATCAGTCCTAAATATTCATTGGAAGGACTGATGCTGAAGCTGAAGCTCCAATACTCCGCCCACCTGATGTGACGAACTGACTGACTGGAAAAGACCCTGATGCTGGGAAAGATTGAAGGCAGGAGAAGAAGGGGACGACAGATGATGAGATGGTTGGATGGCATCACTGACTCAATGGACATGAGTCTGAGCAGACTCCAGGCGTTGGTGATGGACGGGGAGGCCTGGCATGCTGCAGTCCACGGGGTCGAAAAGAGTCAGACATGACTGAGCAACTGAACTGAACTTTCCAGGAGGCAAGCTAGCTGTGCACCTCAGTTCGGCAAGCCCAGAAAGACAGGAGAGAAGGCAGACCCAGAGACAGGCTGGCCCAGCAGGCTCCACCTTCCATCACAAGGGCCCACCACGTCCAGTCCTGGCCGCCATGGGCGTCTGGCTGCCAAGCAACAGGACCGGCATGACATCAGCGAAAAGCCCTAGTTTTCCTTCCTGTCACATACTCTCCAAAGCTCAGTCCACAGCGAGAGCAAACAGATGAGCTACTGTTCTAAGCTGTGTAACTCGATTCAAAGCTTATCCCTGGACTCCTGAAAAAGACAGGCGGGCCGGCTTGGCCAGAAACAGGCCCACAACCTGGAAATCCTTCATCTCTTGTATTTTCTGTAGCCTCTTGCTCAATATGCTCTAGTGGGAGGAAGTAAACCATTGATGATTTTCTTTTTTTTGGGTGACAATCAAATGGAACCTTGACAGGCCACAGAAACGGTAGTAGAAATACAACAGTCAATTTACCGTGTGACTTGTCAGGAATATCCTCCCGCACAAAACCCCAGGAAAGCTGGACTCCAGAGAAGTCTGAAATGCCACACTTTTTATCAAGTGGCAGAAGCGCTTTATAATAAACATATCTGCCATAATTCAGTTTAGGAGGTAATAGAGATACTCACATAAGCAAAATATCAATAAAATGAAAATAACACCTTTATTTCATATTCAACACATGTAAGTAAGCAAGCCATGGCAGGTAGGATGCTGAAGAGGTCCCTGTGGTGGGAATTCTAGCCAGCGCCCTGGGGGTCCAGCTGAGTGTGGCCCCTAATCTCCACCCCATGTCCCCTCAAACAGCACCAATGGGACCACAAGAGAGAACAGAGCTGCTTTCACAGACTGCTGATCACATGGGAAAATCATCTCAATTTCTCTTGAAACTGATATTCAATTTCAACTGAAATATACAATTTCTCTAGATATTATTAAGAATTAACTTACGGGCTTCCCTGGTGGCTCAGCGGTAAAGAGCCTGCCTGCCAACGCAGGAGACCCGGGTTTGGTCCCTGATCCGGGAAGAACCCACAGGCCGCAGAGCAATAAGCGCATGCTCCACAACCACTGAGCCTGCGCGCCGCAGCTCCCGAGGCTCACGCACCTAGAGCCACGCCCCGCAACAAGAGCAGCCCCCGCAGCGAGAAGGCCGCGCGCGCCACAGCTGGAGAGCAGCCCTGCTGCCTGCAGCAGAGAAGAGCCCCCGCAGCAACAGAGGCCCAGCAGGGCCGAAAAGAAGCAAATAAAACAAACATCAAAAAAAAGGATAAGCGCAATCAACAGTTTAAAAAGAATGAACATACAATTAAGAATAATTTGATGTGTCAAACAATACACATAGAACGTAAAGGATATCTGTGGAAAAAATGCAGAAACAAAAAATGCAGAAACAAACTGAAGAACACATCCCTAACTGAAGACCCAAAAGGCTAACTGGATTACATGCTTAAGAAAATGAGTTTGTGATCAGAGCCACAAAGCAATCACTTGGTAGGGCTTCGATGCTTCCGGCACATTCAACAACAACTACACACAAGTGACAAAGAACCCAGGTGACCCAGGCATAACTTTTAAAACTCAAATAAGTTTATCAGTTTATTAGCTGTTGAAGCAACTATAAAGTAGGCTATTTTAACATGTATTAAAATTTTTTTGACTTGCAGACTTTAAAATCTAGGTTCCAAAAATTTGTGTGTAATAGAACGTAAAGGATATCTGCGGAAAAAATGCAGAAACAAAAAATGCAGAAACAAACTGAAGAACACATCCCTAACTGAAGACCCAAAAGGCTAACTGGATTACACGCTTAAGAAAATGAGTTTGTGATCAGAGCCACAAAGCAATCACTTGGTAGGGCTTCGATGCTTCCGGCACATTCAACAACAACTACACACAAGTGACAAAGAACCCAGGTGACCCAGGCATAACTTTTAAAACTCAAATAAGTTTATCAGTTTATTAGCTGTTGAAGCAACTATAAAGTAGGCTATTTTAACATGTATTAAAATTTTTTTGACTTGCAGACTTTAAAATCTAGGTTCCAAAAATTTGTGTGTACAAGGAGCTGAAAGACCTCCTCAAAATAAAAAAGATAACTTCCTGCCCAAATTCTATTATTCAAATATAACCACTTTGAATACTGTGGTATATATTTTTTCTTGTCATTTCCCGAAGCTCCTTTTCCCAGTTTCTTTCTTTGTATTAAAGTTGGAATCATGGTGAATATACTGCTCTGTTAAGTTGCTTTTCCACTTCTATTATGAGCATTTTCCATCAATTCAGTATTAAAAACATCATTTTTAATCATGCACAGAACTTCACCTTAAAGACACAGCATGGTTTAACCAACTGCCTACCGCTAAAGATAAGAGTTTTTCCATTATTTTTCACTTCTATACACAACCCTATAAAATGCATACCTACATGTCAACCTTTATGCACAATCTGAGGAGATCCTTTAAAGCTGGGTTCTCTGGGCCAAAGGGCACTACCATGTTTCTGATGGCTGCTGTCAAAGCGTCACACAACAGAGCCACACCAAGCCACTCTTCACCCACTGGTGGCGTCAGAGCTTCTGTCTCGTATCTAGATGGATCTGTTTTTTTAATCGATTAAAACCTGATATAGCAGAATATAACTTTTTCAAACATTAAATTGCTAGTAAAGAAAATGAAATTTTTTAATGCTTCAAGATATATATAAAGTTAACACATGGCATGAAATACTTTAAAGTTAAAAAAATACTGCAAAGGGAATATTTGTAAGTACCTCAACATGGGAAAAATCATTAATTCAAATAAATTATAAAACATACTGAAAGTTAGCCAATTTAAAGGGATTTCTTGAAACATCTTAGTGATCTATGCTAAATAACTTCCCCCTAAACTGATAAACATCAACTCATTACTCCCCTCAACCAAAGTCATACAATTAATTGTGAAATCATTGAGAAAAGAAAACTGGAAAATGTAAAACAGCAGATAATCTAAAAATGTAGTTGATCCAAAAATGGGTCAAAGAAATGGTGTCTCTAATCACGTTGATTAGAACTGACTTTAAAAGAACCAAGACCAATTCTACAAAATCAGTGCAAAACAAAAGCTGCTCCACGAAGCTAAGATCTGGCATCTAATGATACTTACTTTCAAGGTTTCTCATAGCAGGAAATATCATTATGCTTTCCTGATAGGAAAGGTCTTCTTAAAATAGAAGACGAGATCAACCGGTTCCATTCGGTCAAATTGGAACCAAAATGTTTCAAAACATACAGATTATTAACCCTCCTATGACAAACCATCCTATTACAAGTACACCTGTCACGCAAAATGCTCTAACACTTTGGCACTTACCCCAAACACACAGGTTATGAAAGATTTCAAAAGTCTGCTCTGAAGATCAGACTCATTTCAGAATGAAACAAGCAAATTTTAACATCAATGTAAAATGGTGGTTACCTCTGGACAAAGGAAAGGAACCCAAGGGCAATTTGGCAAAATGTTCAGATTTTATAAAGCTACTTTATTCTTTTTAAAATTTTATTCTTTACTACTTTACAAATGCAATTTTTAATAAAGAGAACTTAATCTTGCCTGGAAAATCCCATGGACGGAGGAGCCTGGAAGGGTGCAGTCCATGGGGTTGCTGAGGGTCGGACACGACTGAGCGACTTCACTTCCACTTTTCACTTTCATGCATTGGAGAAGGAAATGGCAACCCACTCCAGTGTTCTTGCCTGGAGAATCCCAGGGACGGGGGAGCCGGGTGGGCTGCCGTCTGTGGGTTGCACAGAGTCAGACACGACTGAAGTGACTTAGCAGAGCAGAGATTCTGCATGAAACTTCATGGCATCTACAACACAATCACCAGCCTATGCTCTAATGAACTCTTCTCAAAAATCAGTGGGCAATTTAGCATATGTATAAAACCAAGGTAGTAAGGGGAAAAAAAGATGCTGGTGAAGGATCACAGTGGGTCAAAGCAATGACCTCTCGATCTCAACAGGGGTATTTATGGGGATCCACAGGGATCCTCTGACACAGGCCTCAAAAAATCAGTGCATGCTGTTGTGGGTGCCAGGTCAACTTCAGTCACATCTGACTCTGTGATCCCATGGACTGTAGCCTGCCAGGCTCCTCTGTCCATGAGATTTCCCAAGCAAGAATACTGGAGTGGGCTGCTGTGCCCACCTCTGGGGGATTTTCCCCGACCCAGGGATTGAACTTGTATCTCTTCCGTCTACTACATCGGCAGGGGGGTTCTTTACCACTAGTGCCAACTGGGAACATCCTCAAAAAGTTAATCACTGAGTTACTGAATGATCCGGCAATTCCACTCCCACACATATACCTAGGAGAAATGAAAACATATGTTCTCACAGACACTGTACAATTTTCTAACAGCCCCCAAAAAGAAAAAGAATCCTAATGTCCATCAGTTACTGAATGAATAAACAAATTGTGGTATATCATGTAATATTACTCAGCCATAAAAAGGAATGAAGTACCAATACATGCTACAAGGATAAACCTAGAAAACACTACACTAAGTGAAAGGAACTGGTCACATGAGGCCATACACACTGCATGATTCCATCTATATGGAGCATCAGAAGAGGCAAGTCGATGAAAATCAGTCAGTCGGTGGTTGTCAAGCTAGGGAGAAGGGAGGATGGGAGGAGATTGCTAACACAGTATAGGATCTCATTTTGAAACGATGAAAATGTTCTGGAAAAATCGCAGTGAATGCTGTATTAACTGTAAAAATAGCAAAAACACTGAACTGTGCCATTTAAGAGGATGAATTTCATACTATGTGAATTATGTCTCAATAAAGCTGTTATATTTTCCTTTCCTAAACCAGTGATAATTTGCCTTAAGTAGTTTATTAAGATCAAACATTCATTGATTTATCTGAATCTATGAATGACCATCCTCTTTAATATTAAGCTCCCTGTGTAGGATCCACGGCGATCACTATTTGATTAAAATCTGCTCTCAAGTACTGAACACTTTCAATGAAACTGCCAGAGCTTAGAAGAAATCAAGCCCATGAAAAAGCCGCCTCCCATTTTAGGATCTGGAGAAAGAAGTGCTACTAAGAGCTTTGGAATGAGAAAAGTTACCAAGTTTCAGGAAACCTCTGTGGTTATGCTGGGTTCCAGCTTCCCACACCTACCTGCAACTCTGTTTGAAGGTGGCACCTGTTCCCCACCAGTACCACCAGGGGTCCTTTCCTGCAGTCCTGCCATAACTTCTTGCTTTCCTCCCCACGTATCTTTTCAAGGCCTTTCCCTCCCCACCCCTGCCCAGTTTGAGGCCTGGCAGGGAGTGCCCTCACACAGAGCCTTCTCTGCCACAATCCCGTCCCCAGTCACCTTTCACAAGCCAGGTATCCAGGCCACTGTAAAAACTGTCAAGAGAAAACATTTCCGAATCAGGCCCGGGGAGGGAAGGTTTGCCAACACCTGCCTCCTCTGCCTTTTGCCTTCCTCCTGCTGACTGGCGCACTTCCATGTGTCCATAATCTCTGGACTTCTCAAAGTTTTAAAAGTATGCTTTAGCAGCTGTGACCACCTCCGCCCTGGGGGCAGTACTTCTAAGCACTCGTCCTGAGTTCCACCCCTGCCTGCCAGGACAAATGCAGTGTGGGAAAACTGAGAGAGGAAGACGCAGAAGAAATGAAATTTCCAACAGCCTACGTGCAGGGAAAACAATCGAACGCCACCACCATCACTTCTGGTGTTAACTATCCACCATCGTGTGTGCGCCCACTGGAACCCTCAGCATCCTCACCCACAATCCCCACACAGACAAAGGCGACTTCCAAACCTGGTCCGTCTGCAGTTCTCATTGGTAAAACAGGGTCCCTGGCAAGGTCAGACACCCCCGCCTTCTCCAAGTGATGCGTCCCTACGAACGTCACGTGGCCCTGGACTGTGACAGCAGGCCCATCCAGAGGTTTCTAACCCACGGGAGCACTGACTGGGCCTGAGGGTAGACCTGCCCCTGGACTGCATTCCTTACCTGAGACAGGACTCATCTGCACATTCAAGTTCATCTGAAGTTCTTGCGAGACATCATAATTCTCAGCATACTTTTGCACACACTTCACAAGCAGTAGGTACTGTTTTAGAGAACTGCTTGTCACAAAAAAATGTGGGCAAAAAATAGAGACAGGTGTATGTAATCTCCACCAAAACTGAAGTGCACGCCTGAGGGAACAGCTGAAATAACCAGCATACTGTGTTACAACTGGCAAGGAGTCGCCACCTGTTAACACTTTAATTTCTGGCAAGTTCCTCAACCTCTCTGGGCCCCTGGGGTAAAGAATACCTCCTCGAGGGACTTCTCTGGCAGTCCAGTGGTTAGGGCTCCATGTTTCCACTGCAGGGGGCACAGGTTTGATCCCTAGTCCAAGAAAGAAGTTCCCGCCTGCCTTGCAGCTTGGCCAAGAAAGAAAAAAAGAATACTACTTCTCCTGGAGGCCTGGTGCCCAGGTTAACTGAGATAAGCACAACTGCCATAGTACCTGGCAACAGTAGGCACTTAACGAATGGAATCTTTTATTACCATGATTAACTTAAGAAAGCAGAAGCTCGAGTCTTTAACTGTCCTGAAAAACATCAAAATGATATTTCAATTAAAATATAACACTATATGGCTATTCAAGAGAATAAGACAGCTCAATAAATACCAAACAAAACAGTCTCTTAAGATACAGTGCTGCTTTTAGTGCAAAAAAGTGACCTACTGTGAGTATTAACATTAAAGCAGGAGGGGGAGCCAGGCATTCCCAGCCCCTGGCACACTGCAGCTCTCGGGTTTGCTGAAGAAACAGGTATACCCACACATGCTATATTGCCTGACATCTCTCTGGAAGAATGGATAACGAAGGAGGGATAATGCTTGCTTCTAGGGAGAGGCGCTGGGGCGAGGAGAAAAGACACCCTTCAGTAAAAATTTCTGAATTTTAAAACCAGTACACCAATTACTTACTGACAAAGATTTTTTTTTAATATAATGAACAAAAATAATCTCTATTTTCTTTTTCCAACTGTCTTCTCTAATCAATGCACAAACAAAAAGAAGGGGGCTATCCCACTCAATTGAATTTCCTGGTTAATCACCAAGTTGTATGAAGTACCATCCTAACCACAAGACAATCAGAGGTTAACAAATGAAATATTCTTGTGTAAAACCTAAAAACTCTTCACACCTTCCCTCCGTTCCTGCCTTAAACCTGGGGTGGCAAATACAAGGTGCCCGTTAGTGTTTCGAGCCCCTCACTGGTCTGCGGCCCTCATCATGAGCATGAGACATCACCGAAGAGCTCGAAGAAGTGAGACGCACACACAGAGGCGCTCAGATGCGAAGAGCTCCCGAGGCAGGCCAGGAAATGTTCTGAATTCTTAGTCTTGCTTTTCCTTATTTTCACACATTCTCTTTAGAAAATGAAGGGAAATGTTTAGTAACATTGGCTCCAGTTAACTGAACCTTTCCTGCTGATTTCCTTCCTCTGGTCACATAGCAGATAAGACCCCGGGTACATTTCAGGACTTTTAGACCCAGGCCTCATTTTCAGCCCTGAATTTCACAGCAGAGTCCTTAAAAAAACCAAAGTATTTTTCACTGATGGCACTCTATAATAATGATAACGAATCTGCTATCGGTCACTTTTCTAACCTTCAACTCGAGAGCCGGTTCTAGATTCAGCCAACTTGATTTTTCTCTGACTCGCCTTTTTCTACATTAGCGCCCTGTTCCAGAACCTACTGTTACACAGTGAATGGGCTTGGCCCGGGGAAATTTACATGTTATCTACACGCAGGGCAAAGCCCCCAAACCTGGTAAGGCACAAAAGTAATCAAGACCCCCTTAATCTGCTAATTGTTGTTGTTTCTGCTGTTCAGTCGCTCAGTCACGTCCGACTCTGCGGCCCCGTGGACTGCAGCACATCAGGCTTCCCCGTCTTTCACTAACTCCCGGCATTTGCTCACACTCACGTCCACTGAGTCGGCGACGCCATCCAACCGTCTCGTCCTGTCGCCCCCTTAGGTCACTACATTTCAAACAGGTTACTGTCACATTTGGGATGAAGTACAATTAATTTCCAGACTTAACGGCAGTGGAGATTTTCAAGGAGGGAGAAGATGAACACGTTCCCGCCATGAGGCAAATGAGGAAGAAACTGCTGACTTATCAGCTCACCACTTCCGGCACTGCTGCGCTCCCCCCGGGAGGCCAGAGGTGGCAGAAGCACGCCCCACTCCAACCTGGAGAGCCAGGAAACCTGACTGGAACACCGACCGGGAAGCAAAGGAAGGCGGCTGCAGCCCCAGCAAGGGGAAAAACCAGCCCCCCAGCTCCCCGGCCCCTCTAGGGATCAGTTCTCGAGGTGGACGCCTGACCCAGCCCTGCCCGCCTCACTCCCTCTCCAGCCAGGGCAAGATGGCATCTTGCTTGCACGGCTGCTTCACAAATCCTTCCCGACTCTTCCCCCACCTTGTGAAAACCACTGAAATGTTTTTTGGGTGTTTTTCATACCGTCGGGTGTTGGCTGTTAAGACTGTCAGTCAACTTTGGTTGCTCTGGGAAGTTCTCATAGATTGAAAATATCCCCCACGTGTAGAAAGGAGGTCAAGTTTGAGTCCACGCTAAGCCTGTTAAGGCTGAACAGCCCAGCAGATGTGACTCATCCGCGCTGTGCTGTGCGAGTCACTCTGATGCGACGGCAGGAAGCTGGTCTGCTCGGGCAAGCACTGGGCACCTGAGAATGTCGTGCCCGGAGCAGCGAGTACTCACTAGCGACAGGAAGTGGCTGGTACTGATAACTACAGTAATAAAGAGAACGTGGGGGCGAGCTTGCATCCAGCACGTGGACTCCGTCCCAGAGAAATAATGTCTGAAAGTTTTGGAGTAAAATCACCTCATTAGACTGAGGTTCACTGTGTAACACAGCTTTTGTTTTAGCAACGTGTGTTCAAGTAGCTTTACAAATGGCTTGTATCTCTAATCTGTAGACTTAACCAAGTCTTAATAAGGTTATTTGTTTGATTCTACAGTGCTTTACTTGGGGGAAACCCATGCTGTGGGGATACTACACTTTGGTGCAGTGGGCAAGGCCTGCAATACGCCATTCCTAATGTCCAACATCCAGAGTGTATTCCTTTCCAATTTGTAAGTTTGAGGCAGAACACGCATAACACACAGTTTGCCATCTGAACCACTTGTGAGTGTCCATTAGGTACATGCACACTGCTGTGAATCACCACTTTCCACCTCCAGAGCTCTTCATCTCATAAAGCTGACCCCCTTTAAACACGAACTCCCCATTCCCCACCCCCCAGTCCCTGGCACCCACCAGGATACTGCGTCCCCATGAATTTGACTCCTCTTGGGAACTCACAGCAGTGATGTCAGGCAATTCGTCTTTTGGGGACTGGCTTATTTCACTTAGCATAACGTCCTCCAGGTTCACCATGCTGTAACATTTCAGCATCTCCTTTTTATCAAAGCTGGATAATATCTGATTGTATGTATATGCCACACTCTGCTCACCCATTTATCCATCAAAAACATCTATATATTTTTAATCACTTGTAAAAAGAGTCAGCTTAAATAATGAGAAACCCAAGACACTGCCTGCTCCAGGGAAGCCTTTAATACAAAGGCTTTCACCTGCTAAACTGCAGTGGTTAGTTTCTGGTCTGCACCAAACCCACTGCACTCTGTTGAAAACCAAAAAGTGACTGAAACCTCTGCAAACTGTCCACAACCAACCTGGTGCAAAACCCAGCAGGCACAGGACTTGGCCTCCCTAAGGCTCAGGGCCTCACCCAGGAAGCTGCAAGAGCACCATCGAAAAGTCAAGAGGACCTGACTCGTGGTCCAATAGTTAAGACTCCATGCTTCCACTGCAGAGGGCACAAGTTCAATCCCTGGTTGGGGAACTAAGAATAAAATAAATAAAAGTCAAGATGACTAGAAAAAAGTTAACATCATAACCAAAACCTAAGCAGAAAAAAAGTATCCTTAAGTCCATAGGGCTGTTAGCAGGGAAGATGGAAGACAGGATAATATCGAAACATATTTAGATAATATCTAAATTCCTGAACATCTAAATATCTAAATTCCTAAACACCTGAATTTAGACCATAAACAAGGGGGAACAAAGTGCATTTTTGAAAAATTTCTTCTAACCATCTAAAATTCAACGTGAACCAACCACAACCACAGCTCAGGGGGAAAAACCACTTCAGCTCAGTGGCAGCACAGCTGTGCCGTCATCAGGGGCAGGCGCCTGAGCGTCCAGCCCTCTTGGCACGGAGTCCGTGAGCAGTTAAGGCAGAGGCTTTGTCCCAGGTGGGCCGCTGGCTCTGCAGACGGCTGCGGGATGACGTCACGTTGCTCGGGAGAACAGTGTAACGGTGTCTAGTATGGGGTGACGTCGGTTGGTTACCATCTCCACCAACTGCAAAGCAAAGGTTAATTTTTTTTGGCCACACTGCACAGCATGTGGGATCTTGGTTCACTGATCAGGGATTGAACCTGTGTCCCCTGCAGTGGAAGTGCCAAAAGTTCATTTATAGACGGTGTGCCGGGTGGGGAAAGCTGTCTTCAGTCCTCTACTCCAGGCTGCATGATCCTCGGCTCCATCGCTGCTGGCGGCACGAGAGAGGCTGTGCTGCGCACTGCAGGACGCTCAGCAGCGTCCCTGCCCTCCACCAGGACCACCATCAGGTGCTAGGGTCACGACCACCACCACGAAACCATGACAATCAAAAGGTGTCCAGGCCTGACTAGGTGTCCCTCAGAGAGATACCCATTTCAAGCCACCAACCCGAGCATCCTTGGGACACAACCCACTTCTGCTTCTCTTCCCACCTGCAAGGTCCTTCCACCTTTCACAGTGAATTCAGGGATGCTCTCAATTTCTCCACAGAGTACCCACATCCCTTCCAGCCCACCCAGGCCTTACATTTTATTGTTTCATCACCAGCCCCTGGACTACTGTGATACAGCTGCTGCTGCTAAGTTGTTTCAGTCGTGTCCGACTCTGTGCAACCCCATAGACGACAGCCCACCAGGCTCCCTCGTCCTGGGATTCTCCAGGCAAGAACACTGGAGTGGGTTGCCATTTCCTTCTCCAATGTGTGAAAGTGAAAAGTGAAAGTGAAGTCGCTCAGTCGTGTCCGACTCTTAGCGACAACATGGACCGCAGCCCCCCCAGGCTCCTCCGTCCATGGGACTCTCCAGGCAGGAGCACTGGAGTGGGCTGCCATAAGGGCCAGGTGCAGTGAGACGACTGAATGTTGAGATACAGGCAGATGGCAGTCCAGCTACGGATGCACAACAGGCTGATGGAAAGCTGAAGACAACGGCTGTCCTAGGGCAGTACAAGACTCCCTGCCCATGGGCAGAGGGCGCTGAGATCGGGGGGCAGTGGCCGGTCCAGGCTGGTGGCCAGGGCTCCACTGGAGAAGAAAACTGGAAAGGAGAGGGTGGGCATCAGGGTCAGAGCTGAGCAAGCCAGAGACTAGGCTGAAAAAAAAAAAAAAAAACAACTAAGCGATTACAACAGGTTATATGAGACAAGGTTAATACACAAAAGTCAGTCTCCTTCCTATATATGAGTAATGAACAAGTAGAAACTCAAATTTAAAACATATCATTCACATTGCTGCTGTTGCTAAGTCGCTTCAGTCGTGTCCGACTCTGTGCGACCCCATAGACGACAGCCCACCAGGCTCCCCCGTCCCTGGGATTCTCCAGGCAAGAACACTAGAGTGGGTTGCCATTTCCTTCTCCAATGCATGAAAGTGAAAAGTGAAAGTGAAGTCGCTCAGTCGTGTCCAACTCTTAGCGACCCCATGGACTGCAGCCCACCAGGCTCCTCTGTCCATGGGATTTTCCAGGCAAGAGTACTGGAGTGGGGTGCCATTGCCTTCTCCATCATTCACATTAGCACTCCCCAAAATTAAACACTGAGGTATAACCCTAATAAAATATGTATAAGATCTGTATGAGGAAAACTACAAAATTCCAAAGAAAGAATCAAAGAAGAACCGAACACACGGAGACACGACCCATGTGAAGAGTAAGACTCGATACTGTCAAGATGTCCCTTCTTCCCTACTGGGTCTATATATTCATGTGATCCCAATATAAACCCCATTAAGTCATTTTGCGGATGTCAGTAAACTGATTCTAAAGCTATATGGAGAAACAAAAGACCTAGAATAGTCGACTGGATATTGAAAAGGAACAAAGTTTGAGGACTAATTCTATCAGATTTCAAGACTTAACTACAAAGCTATAGTAATCAAGACACTGGGATACTGGCAAAAAAAAAAAAAAAGAAGACAGATCAATGGAACAGCATGCAGAGCCTAGGAACAGACCCACATGGCCAACTGATCCTGACAGAGAGCAAAGACAAAACTGTAAAGGACAGTCTTTCCACAATGGCGCTGAAACAACTGGACATCCACAAGCAAAAAAAATGAAACCTAGGGAATTCCCTGGCAATCCAGTGGTTAGGACTCTGTGCTTTTATTGCAGGGGGCATGGGTTCGATGCCTGGCTGGGGAACTAAGATCCCTCAAACCTCGCAGCCCAGCCAAAAGAAAAATGAACTCTAGATACAGACCTTATATGGTCACAAGTGTTAACTCAAAATAGAGTTCCCTGGTGGTCTAGTGGTTAGGATTTGACACTTTCACTGTCAGGGGCCTGGGTTCAATCTCTGGTTAGGAATCTGAGATCCTGCAAGCTGTGCAGTGAAAAAAAAAAAAAGAACCTCAAAATGAATGACTGACCTAAAATGCAAAACTATAGAACTAGAAAATCACACTGAAGAAAATCTAGAAGACCTTGGGTATGGTTTTAGATACAACTCCAAAGACAGGATGAAAGAAATAACTCATAAACTGGACTTCATTCAGATTAAACAATTCTGCTCTGCAAAAAGCACTATCCAGAGAATGTGAAGACAAAGCCACAAACTACAAGAAAATGTCTGCAAACAACAAATCTGATAAAGGTGGTACTCAGGTCATTCAGTCGTGTCCGACTCTTTACAACCCCGCGGACTGTGGCCCGCCAGGCTCCTCTGTCCGCGGATTTCCCAGATAAGAATCCTGGAGTGGGTTGCCGTGCCCTCCTCCAGGGGACCTTCCCGACTCAGGGATTGAACCCACATCTCTTGTGTCTCCTGCACTGGCGGGAGGATTCTTTACCACTAGTGCCACCAGGGAAGTCCTCTGATAAAGGACTATTATCTAAAATATTCAAAGAACTCTCAAAATTCAACAATAAGAAAACAAACAACCTGATTGAAAATGGGCTAACCAAGGAAGATATACCGATGGCAAGTAAGCATATAAAAAGATGCTTCACATCACTTGTCATTAGAGAATCACAAATTAAAACCAGATCCCATTACACACCTTCTCAAATGGCCCAAATCCAGAAAACTGACATCAAACGCTGATGAGGGTGAGGAGCAATTCCCTGCTCCACATCCCTTCACTCCCTGCTGATGGGAATGAGGAACGGTACGGCCACTTTGGCAGTTCCTTACATAAACATACTCTTACCATATAATCCAGTAACTGTCCTTGCTATTTACCCAAATAAACTGAAAAGTTATGACCACACAAAAACCTGTACAAGGATGTTCCTAAGAGCTGTATTCGTAACTGTCAAAACTTGGAAGCAATCAAAAACATCCTTCAGTAGGCCAATGGATAAAACTGCGGTGCACCCAGGCCATGGGAAACGATTCAGCGCTAAGACTATCAAGCCATGAAAAGATATGGAGTAAATGGAAATGTTTTTCAAGTGAAAGAAGGCAATCTGAAAAGGCGATACCCCATGACTCCAACCATATGACATTCTAGAAAAGGCAAACCTGCGGAGACACTGAAAAGATCAGGGGTTGAGGGGAGGGTGGGATGAACAGACAGAGGACACAGGACTTTGGGGGTCCTGAGGCTCTTCTGGAGGATCCTACAGTGGTGGATACGATACGTCATCGTGCGTTTGTCCAACCCTACAGAAGGTACGCCACCGTGAACCCTAACGTCAACTGTGGGCCGTGGTACAGACACGTTGGTGCAGGTCCGCAGATTGTACCAAGGGTGCCGCCGGGAGAGGAGTAACCAACAGTGATGGGGGCTGTGGAGGTAAAGAGCGAACTCTGTACTTTCTGCCCAATTCGGCTGTCAATCTAAAACTGCTCTAAAGTTTATTCTTTTTTTTGGAAAGAAGTAAAGCCAATTAAGGGACTAAATTTTCAGTGTGTAGTACAAACAAAGTGTAAATGAAACTTTATCTTGAAAAATGAAACAGAATCATTTATGTTTTTACATGTAACATAATGTAGGTTATAAATGGAACTATGACATAAAAAGGAAACCAAGTAGGGAATTTTGGCTGAATTTTTCCAAAACATTTATGATGGCACCATACAGCACAACTCACTCCTTCTTTAACTCCTGCTGTAGAATTGTGCAAATACAGCTGAGGATTCGCTAGTCTTTTTCAAGGGCCTCTCTGTGTGATACTCAAATGATTCACTTTTGAGGAGCTCGTGGTACCATCTACCCCATCGTTTCTTAACTAGTAGTGGGCTGTGGAGGGACATGTGTGAAACTTTCAATCCTCAAACATTTCTTTCCTCAAACTTAAAAGACATCGTGCATCTTTGCAAGATTAACAATTACATTTCACAACTGTGACCGCTTTACCAACCAGCACTGAGTGTGACAATAACACTGATTAGATGGGCAGAGGTACAAGCTGATGTTCAGCTATGATGTCCGGGCACGGAGAAAATTCCCAAGTGGTCAGCTCATTACGGACAATTTTCAGGTTCCAATAATTTTTATCTTTCCCTATACCACTCTTAGCTGGAGGGACTTGGGCAACCAGCAGTCTGATGACAAAGACTCCTGTCATCACATTAGAAGGACAGAAAAGAAGCCAATTTAAGCTAAAATCCAGAGGCTAAAGTCAAGCACTTTTCTATTGCTGGAGATGTAAAGATGAACACGACCTCCCTCTAAAAATTCAATCTAACACAGTTGAACGAATTAACACACAATACGGTAAGTGCTGTGACACAAAGGTGTCTGTGCAGAAAGTGCTATAGAAGAAATCTAAGCGAGGAAGAAATTAATTCTTCTGGCTCTCTAACTTAGGCCTTGAAGGAGGTATTTTAAAAGCAGACACCGGGCTGCCAAGTAGAGTGTAGGAGCGAAGAAAGGCCTGGAGACTGAAAACACAAAGCTCATTTAAGAAATACAAGGTCAAGTGTAACTAGCTCAGCTAGTTGTTGCTGGTTAGGGGAAAGGAGAGATTTATAAAACAATAACAAAAAAAGAACCATTCTAAAAAAGTCAGGCTGGGGCCCAAGTATAACACATGCAAACAAGTCTGGATTTTATTCTCCAGCTACAGAAGCCACAGTAAACTTTCAGACAAAGGAGTCGGGGCATTTGAGAACCCCCTGGCGATGGTGTATCCAACTGGGGCTGAGGCAACCCACAGCACAAGCGCCTCCTGCTTACAGGGCCTAAGCCAGGACAGCAGGGCTGGCGCAGACGGGAGGTGTGGGCGCAGAGGCAGGTCACCAGGGTTTAGCTGCCATCAGGTGTTGACAAGGGCTTCCAGAGAGAATGAGAAGTCTGAGAAATAACCCTGGGGCACCAGCCGGCTGCTGTTAATATTAATAGTTCAAAGAAAAAGAAAAAAAAAAGCAGGAGAAGCATATTCTGTGGTGGGGAGGAGCAAAAGGGTTATACCTGGGACAGACTGGCTGGACTGAGCTGAGCGAGCTCTCATAAGCTGAAGACAGACCAGCACCCAGCAGAAAGCCGGGGCTGGAGATATGGGCCAGGAAGACATGACCACCAGAACCTACAAAGGAACTGGCTGTGGAGGGCCCCTGAATTTTAACCAGGTATATCCCTCTCCCCACTCTGAATTGTCTCTTTTGTCTTTCTTTTTTTTAACTAGGCATCACCCACTTTCTATACCCTAAAACACCTCTTCCTCCTCATTCAACTCATTCCACAACTACATTATTCCAGAAAACAGGACTGACATCACATCATACATTATTCTAAAAGGTCCACCAAGCCAATAGGAAAGCTGTGTCTTTCAAGATCACTGATTCTTGGAGAAAAGAAACCAAACATTCTTGATGAAATAAACATTTGTATTTTAAGGCAAGGCAAGAAAAATTTAACCATAAAACTCTTCTCTGCCCATTTTGGCCCTCCTCCCACCCCCCCGGAGTGTTAGGTTGCTAACGAGCCCTCCCCAATGGCAGAAATACCCACTCAACCATTAAGATCAATTTTCCTTCTTCTGGAGCCAGCCACAAAACTCCTCTCTCAATCCTTCCTTTCTCTCAGTCCTCTCAGGAGTCACTCGCCTTCATGTGCAGACATCTTCAGTGAAATTTAGTGCCGATATATCATTTCCCTTAAAGTATATCATACATACATAATGTCACATTTACAAGGCCAACACATCATTTCCCTTCAGGACAGCAACTGGCCCAGGAGAGACTGGGCTGCACCTAATGCGAGTTCTTAGTTTAAATAGTCACTCGTGACCTTGTTAATGTCACTAGCTATATTACTTGCATTCTGCCTATTTTATAAGATTACTGTCTCCTGAGTTACCAAATGTGTGGCTAAGCCTCCAATAAAATTAATGGCCATTAGATAACTTGAAATGATTGACTAAGTATAAAGCTCTGTAAAACCAATGACTATAGTAGTATAGCTCTACACGTGGGAAGAAGCAACAACAGGGACTGTTTCTTGGGGCATAACAGACTACTAAGATACGTGGTCCAGAGGCTTTTGGTTGCTGTTCACAGGGCCTAGTTCCTTAACAGCACATCAAGAGGCCTATCAGGGAAATCCTCCCCGACCTGGGAATGGCATGGCTAGCACCATGGAATTGCTCACCAAATGCCTCCTAAACCTTGGTCAAATTAAGACTGAAAGGGAATTTGAATCAGTTCTAAGGAGATGGATGGAACTGGAGCCGATTATACAGAGTGAAGCAAGCCAGAAAGAAAAACACCAATATAGTATACTAACGCATATATATGGAATTTAGAAAGATGGGGATGATGACCCTGTATGCGAGACAACAAAAGAGACTCAGATCTATAGAGTGAACTTTTGGACTCTGGGGGAGAGAGGGAGGGAGAGGGTGGGATGAGATGGGAGAATGGCATTGAAACATGTATACTATCAAGTACAGGTAATCTTAAAAAATAATAATAATAAATAAATAAAAAAAGACTGAAAGGGAAAGGACTGTAGAGAATCTTGCCCACCGTCCAGTTCTATAAGCATCAAATCATTAGCCACTGCAGTCACTGACTCACATACATCCCAAAAGGAATTCAGGGCAAAGATTAGGATGAGGCACTTCTTGCTCTAGGAAAAATGACCGAATTGGCCCTCAGATTGTTTCCAGGAGAAATATTTCACAAAGCTGGATTCCTGCACCTTCCCACACTGAGATCATTAACACAGATGTCTGTTCCTCCTGATTAGCAGCAACCTTCTGCTGAGACGTGTACTTGTTAGCAAGGTCGCTCTTGGCCACGTACACACAGCTCCCCACACCCCCAACAGTTCTCAGAGCTCTCAGAGACTGTCTCTGGGTTACGAGGCTTAGCCTGGCTCGAATAAAACTTCCCATTTCTTTCTTAGATTGACGACTGATTAGTTTTTTCATCGACATCCTCTAAGCTTTTAAGATTGTCAGATTTGCGCAAAACACAAAAGGTTTCGCTAATGAGTGACACTCCCCAGAAAGGGGCCACAAAAACACCTACGGCTGGATCCAGGGTGTCCACATGTTTTCAGAGGCAACAGGAGAGAGCACTGGAGTAGGCAGTGGGTTCAAGAGGCTGGGCAGCTTGCTCTAAGGTCGCCTCAGAGCCACTGACCTCAGACAAGCCGCTGCCCCTTTACACCTTCCATTTTACAGATGGATGGATGATCTGAGCATCACATGGGACAATCCTCTCACAGAGAATTTTCAGGCCTAACTAAATGTGATAGCTTGGAAGAAAGTTTCATTTGGGGAGAAAAAAACAAAAAAACAAAACATTTAATTAGGCAATTCTTGGGCTTTCCTTTCTCTTCGACTCTTACTGCTCCTAAGCATATCTGTAAGAAAGGCCACTGGCACAAAAAGAAAATGAAGGTCAGTTAATTCTGCTGCATTTGCGGTCTGGGCACAGAAACGGAATCAAATGACGAAAACTGGATTTCAGGATTATTGGTGGCAGCCAGCCAGTTTCTAGACACTGCACTCAACCTGGTCAAACAGTTAAAAGAAAATTAGCAGTAAAAGACCAGACATTTTTAAATGTCTCAACAGAAGGAAGCCTACTAAATGGTAAGTGGTCATCTCAAAGGCACAGTATTGACAAAAACCTAATTTATGTTTTCTGGTTAAGCCTGAATACGTACATACACACACACACACACGTATTTCTTGTAATTTAAACTTATGATTAAGTTTTCTAAGCTTAAAAAAGGGGGCAAAATCTTTTTACCTTTAATAGTTATTTTTAGAGCCACACATCCTAATTTTGGCTTGTCACCCACCTACATGTCTGCAAGGTTAGTGAGGAAAGAACAGAGGCCACCACTTCAACGCATACAAATGTCTCTTTCAACAGGAAAGAGATCTAATCTTGGACTAGAAAAACTAAAAGCAAAAGTCACCAAGTGATTTTTTTTAAGCGGGCCATAATATCCCTCCTTCATTCAAGGCCCTAAACCCAAAGGGACTTGCTAGACATATTTCGGGCTTCCTGGGTGGCTCAGACGGTAAAGAATCCGCCTGCCAATGCAGAAGACCCAGGTTCAATCCCTGGGTTGGGAAGACCCCCTGGAGGAGGGCATGGCAACCCACTCCAGTATCCTTGCCTGGAGAATCCCCGTGGACGGAGGAGCCTGGTGGGCTACCGGCCATGGAGTCACAAAGACTCGGACATGACTGAGCGACCAACACTTTCACTTCTTTCAGACGCATTTTAAGCTTCTGTACAAAGTGTACTTTGTGACTGAACACTATTGTTCTCCTTAGAAGAGACCTGCTTTCCCACGACACCGGTATGTTTGCAACAGCCTGCCTTCAGGCGGGGGGTGGGGGTGGCCTTGAGGGGCCGCGGGGTCCGTCTTACTGGATCTGGCCCCCAGCCGGCCGCAGAGCCCCCCGGGCGGGCCCGCGCCCCCTTCATCGGGCCCCGCCCCCGGCCGGCGTCACCTGACC
>SJYR01000093.1:136973-155738 GCA_006410655.1 Kobus ellipsiprymnus
GGCAGCGGCAGCGGCGGCGGCGGCGGCGGGGGCAGCGCGAGAGGCGGCTGCCGCCCGCCCAGCTGCTTGGGCTCGCGGTCACTGGCGCCGTCGCGCTGCTGCCCCACGCCGGGCGCCGGGGCCGCGCTGCCGCTGCCGCAGCTCAGCAGTAGCCCGAGCGGCGAGGGCTCTGCCTCGCCCCCGTTGCAGAACTTGGTCTTCATGCCGGGCAGGCGGCCGAGGAGGCGCGGTCGGCCGCAGCGCGTGAGGGCGAGGCTCAGGGTCCGGCCGGACGCCCCCCTCACGGAGGCCGGGCGCCGAGGCCGCTCACCCCCTCGCTGACGGGCACGCCCGGGGCGCGGGCGGCTAGGGGCGCGGCGGACGGGTGCGGGGCGGCGGCAGCGGCGGCGGCGCGGAGGTAGCGAGAGGCGGGCGGCGGCGGCGGCGGCGGCGGCGGCAGCACTCGGCTGGTCCCGTTCGCCGTGGCGCTCGCTCCTATACCGCCGCCGCACGAGGAGCGCCGGCCGCGTCACAGCCCGCCCTCGAGCTCTCCGCTGATTGGCCGCCGCCCGCCGGCCCCGGCGCATCACAACCGCCTCCGCCCTCTCCACGCCGCTTTCTCATTGGCTGCGGGAGCACAACGGCCCCGCCCCGCCTCCCTGCCAGTCCCGGGTGCTGCGGGAGAGGGAGGCGGAGCCTCGAAGGGGCGGTGCCTCAAGGGGGCGGAGCGTCGAGCGGGCTCCTGGGGTCGCAAGGATGGAGCAAGCTAGTAAACCCGCTGGGGGCTGCCCCAGAGCGGTCGGAGGCCGGGCGGCCCTTNAGCGGGCTCCTGGGGTCACAAGGATGGAGAAAACTAGTAAGCCTGTTGGGGGCTCCCCAAGAGCGGTCGGGGGCCGGGCGGCCCTTGAACTTCGGAAGAGCCAGACCTCGGCTTTGGGGGCTGAAACTTTGCTTGGATCCCCCTCGAAACCGGCAGGACAGCAGAGGCTGGAGCCTGGCAGGGGGCGGGCAGGCAGGAAGCGGGTGCCCGGAGGCCGACTTCTCTTTCCCCACGACCTTGGAGCGAGGCACCTCCTTCTGCAGCTCCGTACGTGTGTTTTTAGAACGTTTCCCGGCGCCGGCTCCGCTCTCCGCGAGGCATGGCCACGCCCCGTCCAAGCTGTAGCGTGAGAAATTATTGTCCCCTGGTCAGAGGCCGAGGCCCGAAAGGGGGAAGACAGGTTCAAGGCCGCGCCGCCGGCCCAACCCTCTGCAGCCTCAGTTTCCCTGTCCGTGGTGCTGAGGATGCCTGGGCCTACAGGCGCGGGGCGGGCGGGGCGGCGTCCCCGCGACCTCCCCGAACACTGGCCAAAGGTGAGTGTCGCGGGGGCTCCTGGCTTTGTGGAGGCCGCCCCGCCCGCCCCCGCACAGGAGGCAGTCCCGTCCGCCCCCGCACAGGAGGCAGTCCCGTGACTCTGACTAACGCACCTTTGCCCGCGGAAGTGGGGGGGGGGGCAGGGCCTCCCCCCTCCATTTACCCCAGGTACTGCCCCGTGTCCCTCTCTCCTCTCTTACCCCGGCGCCTCAGTCCTTTCCAAAAGTAACTGGAGTACGGATACATTTAAAAATTACGGATCCTCTTTTTACCCGGCATGAGCTAGGACAAATTTCCCTGGTTGCTTAGGAAATTCAGCGCCTGGCATACAGGAAATGGCTTCTGTGTAGGGATTTCACAGTCTTCGAGAAGAAAACATCTCTTCTTAGCAGTGTGTGCTTGGCTGCACTTGCTCCAAGGGGGGTGTGGGGAAGGGCTCATTGAACAAAGGATTATGATGAAAGGGGGCTTTTGTTAAGACAGCTGTGGAGGTGGGCCTGGACACTGAACTGGAGAGAGCTGGGAGCCGGCCCAGCACTTTGGGGAGAGGAGGAGCTGGATATTGGGAAAGCTGAGAAGTCAAGGTCTCCAGTCAGGCCATTTAGATAAGAGGGCCAAGGACTTTGTCTAAATATACCAGCCCTAAGAAGGTGGGGCTGTGTCTATGGTCTGCCCAGGTGACAGGCCTTTATGCCACTATCCCATGGCAGCAGCCTGGTAATCTCACAGGAATGCTTGAAATGTGGCAGGGAGGTAGGGATACAGGAAGTGAGGGTTGGGCCTCTGTCCTTTGAGGGAACTCTGGTGTCTGCTGGTTTGGGCTGTTAGAACCCACAGCTTCCTTATGGGATCACAATTCGTTGTAGGAATAAGAAATTGCCTCATTACAGGCGTTGGAAAGTTATGTCCATTACTGCTCCCATTTAATGGATATGGAGACTGAGTCCTGTGGAGGCTGAATGACTCCGGTGAGGACCCTTGGCCATGGTGAAGAAGATGAAGAGCAAGGCAGGTGTCCTGGTACCTTCATCTGAAGAGCATCATGCCTGTATGGATACAAAACTTCCCGCCCACTACAGTCTTAACTAAAGTCCTAGACTTGCTCTCAATGGCCAGTCAGGGCCCACCCTTAGCCCTGGGGTTGTCAACTCCACGCAAAACCTCCATGGCAGAGACTGAGGTAGCTTGGCATGGTAATGGTAAAATATTAAATTTTACATTAGGGGGTTTTTGAGCTGGGCTTTGAAAGGTTGAGAAGACATCTCTCCTAGGCAGTCAGGAGCCTCAGGCTGCTTTTACCTCTGCAATGAGTATAATAATAGGAGCAACTTTCCTGAATCATCTGTGATGATGTATCTAACACACAGTGGGTGTTCAGGAAAAATGTCAGACACATCACTACCCAAAGGAGAAATCCAGAAGGATAAATATGCCCACGACCCTTGAGGTAGCACCCATCCCCAAGACTTCCTCCCCAAACAAGAAGTCAGCAGCAGCACAAAGCCCCAAATACATGTACAAAACTGGCCATCACCATGTTATTTCTCACTGAAGAAAGCTGGAAATAACCTAAATGTTTGTCTAACGTCCTAGTCTGAGCTGTAAAGGATGTTGGTGCATCAGTCAGGAGTGACGTTATAGGGAAGGTTCATTTTTCCTTTGAGTGCCTTCAGTGTGCCAGAAATATTTGCTGCAAAGTTCTTCCCTGGTAGCTCAGTGGTAAAGAATCCACCAGGCAATGCAGGAAACACAAGTTCAATCCCTGGTCTGGGAAGATCCTCCAGGCTGTGGAGCAACCAAGCCCACGCGCCACGATTACTGAGCCTGTGCTCTAGAGCCCTACTTGCTCCTAGCTCTAGGAGCCGCAACTATTGAGCCCACGTGCCGCAGCTCCTGAAGCCTGCGCGCCCTAGATCCTGTGGTCTGCAGCAAGAGAAGCTGCCGCAATGAGAAGCCCAGGCCCTGTGAAGAAGAGCAGCCCCCACTTGCTGCAACTAGAGAAAAGCACACAGCAGTGAAGAGGCAGCACAGCCAAAAAGAAAAAGGTTTTAAAAAGAAATATTTGCTGAACGAATGAAGTCCTGGCTCAGCACTAGCTAACTATGACTTTGGGTTGAGCCTCCGTTTCCTCAGCTGTAAAATGGGTTATCACTGGCAGGGCACAGGGTTGTTGTGAAGGGTGAACGGGTGGACGTACAGTATGTGCGCAGCAAGCAAGACACCCCCACCCTCTTGTTGTTACATGCAGTCTCTGCTTGGTGTGGCTTCTTATCCAGCAGCTGGCATTGAGTAATGAATAATGCACACCCTTGTAGCAAACCAGCCTTGGAAGATAATACTGTGTAAGATGAGAATGCAATGCACATTCTGATCACCAAAGTGTGATCGTTTGCACACATGTGGACAAGGCTTGGAGAGAAATTTGCTATGGCAGGTGCTGGTGCTGGGAGGAGTGTGCTCCAAGCATAAAATCTTTTCTTCTAGGACATCAGAAAAAATTTTCCAAAAGCTCCTTGATGCCAAATTCTGTCAGAGCAGATACATGGCATGGGTGATGGGCCTCAAGATGGACCAGGGAGCAGGGCGTGGGGGAGATTGAGAGGCCCTGCCCAGTCTCTGTCCTTCCTGGAGACTGATTCCTGTGGTCTGGCCTGAGAGGCCTGGCAGGGGAGTCGTTGGGCAGACCATAGGCAAGCTCCTTACTTGTATCCAGTATCTTTGAACTTTCAAAGCCAACAGTATGTTAAGTATAATCAGCACTTCGTCTCTCAGGTGAGAAGGTTGAGCTTCACCCAAGAGGTAAAACCATTTGTCCAAGGCAGGCAGCTGGTAAGGACAGGACCCAGGGACCTACCCAGGACTCCTCCCCCTGAATATAGGGGAACTCCATCCTTCTGCACCAAAAGCACCTTTGACCCAGAAAGTCCTAGGCACTTGGCACAGTGGGGATTTCCTAGGGGACTGCAGAAGGAGAGCCCTGGTTGGCTCTGCTTACCACCCGCTCCCAGGCTGCCCTCAACGCAGTCACCCCAGTTTCAGTTCTGAGCCTTAAAATATTAATGTGGGTGGAGAGAGGCCATCGGACTGAAATCCTAACTGCTCAAGATTGAATTACAGCCCCTGCCAGCAGTGTGACATGGAACTGGGCTCTTCACTGAGTGCCTGGGTCTGACCCGCGCCCAGGACGCTCTGTTAGCCTGAGGCCGAGCAGGCCCAGCAGCTTCCAGAGGTCTCTGGGCCTTTCTGAGACACGATTCTACCTTACACCTAGCCTCAATGTTTCAAGGCCAAGGCCCCAGGCAGGACCGAGAGCCCACAGAGTTTAATGAAAGCAGGGGACTCGTACACCCATGTGTCGGGTGGTTGGGACAGGCTCTCACCCTACCCGCCCTGCCCCCCCTACCCCCGCCATATGCAGATATCTTGAGTATAGCATTAGAGGTAAAAAGCTGTCTGGAGCATTTGCCTCCCACCAGCTGTGTGACCTAGGACAAGCCACCTACCCCTTTAAACCAGATGGAGATGACTGTTCCTACCCTACTCGTTTGTTGGAGGTGGGGAGAGTCATTGAAGGAGCAGGGAAAGGGCTGGGCTCAAGGTCAGGGCCACACAAAGGGTAGCTGTGCACTTGTACTGATTGCTCTCTGGATCCCCAGCACCTGGTGTTATTAATAGTAACGGTGGCCCTGCAGCAACTCATCCCATTAGCCAGGGGCTGGGGCAGGGGGAGGGGAGTACAGGGGAGATGGGAGCAGAGAACTCTGTTAATAGCAATACAGAGCCTCCCAGAAGTCTACCAGGGCCTGGGGCCTTTTCCATTCTTTGAGGCACCGAGTACTTTTCAAAAATGAAGAAATACAGGCAAAACGTGTTTTATTGCTCCTCAAAAATACCACTTTTTTTTCCCCCAAATTTGTGGCAACACTGTATGGAGCAAACCTATTGGTAGCATTTTTCCAACAGCATTTGCTCATTTCCTGTCTGTGTCACATTTTGGTAATTTGGGGAAACATTATTATTATTATATTTGTTATTGTGATCTGAGATCTTGTTTTTGTGAACAAAAATTACTGCCCACCATTTCGGTAAACGATGAATGCTGTGGCCCTCGGAGCCATCAATCACTGCGGCAGCCCCCTTGCTGTGCACCCTGAGGGGAATTCAGGATGGAGAAAAATAGAATACTGGTACTAGATAGCTGAGATGCCTATCAAAGGAATAATTGCACTGAGCCCAGATTCTTGCATCTTGCCATCCAGAGAAAACACTAAAACCAGTAACTTAAGATGTCTGATTTTTGTGATTAGCAGTAATCTTTTGATGTTTGACTCTGAGTTTCATTTATTTGTTTGGTTTTTTTTTTTTTTTTTCAGTAAAAATCCTGTATATCCCAGCTTCTCCCTTTGCCTCTTTGGAACGTTTCCTCAGAGCTATCTGAAAGTCTCTTTCCCAGACTACATTCCTCAGGAAGGTCCCCAAATAAACTTACCTCTCAACTTTTAGGTTGTACATTTTTGTCCAGCTGATATTGATAGATTTGCAAAAAGATTATTGCTCAGTGAAGGCTCAGATGATGGTTAGCATTTTTTAAAGTACGTGGATAAAGAATGTTCTCTGCCATATCAGTGAACAAGGATGCGGTGGCCATCCAGCCATCAGCCACTGCAGCCACACCCAGTGATGCACCCTGAGGACCTGGGATGGGGAAGAATAGGCCCTAGATAGCTCAGGTGCAGAGCCGAGAAATTATTTCAGTGAACCTAGACCCTGGCATCTTTCCATACATAGAAAAGCGCTAAATTCATTAACTCGACATGTCTAGTTTCCTTTAATTAACAGTAATCTTTGAATGATCCCACTACCTGGTTTTTATTGCAAAAACTCCTCTATACCCTGAGTCATCCCTTACCTCTTTGGAGCAGTCCCTCCAAAGCTACCTCAGAGTGTTCACCCAATAAAACAGTTCTCAGGCTTCCCTGGTAGTCTAGTGGTTAAGAAGCCACCTGCCAATGCAGGGGACACAGGCTTGATCCCTGGTCTGGGAAGATGCCACATGACCCAGAGCAACTAAGTCCATGCACCCCAACTACTGAAGCCTGCAGGCCCTAGAACCTGTGTTGTGAAATGAGAGAATCCACTGCAGTGAGAAGCCCCAAACTGCATCAAAAGGGTAGCCCAAACTCACCACAAATAGAGAAGGCCTGCGGGTGCAGCAACAAAAACGCAGCGCAGCCAAAAATTTCTTTTAAAAACTGTAATTTGCAACTTTTAGGTTGTGGATTTTTCTAGTTGACAGGATGTACACTGTTTTTTAGACATGGTTGTTGCATACTTAATAGACTGTGGTATGCTAGGAGTATGTGGTATGTGCACTAGGAAACAAACAAAAACAATCGTGTGACTTGCTTTATGTTGATACTCGCTTTGTTGAGGTAGGCTGGAACTCAAGCCGCAGTATCTCCAAGGCATGCTGGTACCTCACCATAATTATCAAAACTGGGGCATAGGGCTTCCCTGATGGCTCGCTGGAAAAGAATCCACCTGCCAATACAGATGACTTGGGTTCAATCCCTGATCCGGGTAGATCCCACAGGCCCCAGAGCAACTAAGCATGAGCACCACAACTATGGCGTCTGCTGTGTTCTAGGGCCTGGGAACCGCAACTACTGAAGCCCGCTTGCCCTAGAGCCCGTGCTTCACAATAAGGGAAGCCACGGAAGCGAGAAGCCTGCGCTCAGCTGAGGAGAGTAGCCCACACTCAGCCCGGCTGGAGAAAAGCCTCTCAACAACAAAGACTCAACACAGTCAAAATAAATAGATTTTTTTTAATCTAAAAATATTTATTTTTAAAAAAACTGGGGCCTATTTGAAACACGTAAATTGAACAAATCAATGCTTTTATTTTTTCGGCTGTGCTGTGTGGCATGGGGGATCTTAGTCCCCAGAAAAGGGATTGAATCCACGCCCCCTGCAGTGGAGACATGGAGCCTTAACCATTGGACACCGGGGAAGTCCCACATATCAGTGCTCTTAACACACATGCAAAAGCTCCTGCACAAGATAATTCTACTGTTCCAAAGCTAATAGCAGGATTCATTAAAAATCATCATGGTTTGTGGCACACTGAAGAGCATTTTCAAGTCTGACCACGTCTCTCTGATTATCTTTATTTAGAAATGACACCAAAACTAACTCTGAGGCCCTAGGGCACAGGAAGCCCTCCTGGGGCCCCCGAGGTAGACCCTGGCACCACCAGCAGTGATCCCTGGGGCCCCCTGTGTGCGTTTCCTGTGTCCCCAATGGAGAGCCTTCCAAACGCACCTTCTGATTTTGGTGGAAACCTGTCCCCTGGTTTTGCACCCTAGATGCCTTATTTTTGTGACACGAGAAACGCAGTTGTTTAGAAGATCCCTGTTCTGACGGAAGTCACCCTGTGGGGAACCAAACCTCTGGGCAGGCGTCAGGAAACCCTGGTTCAGGAACTGTGCCCCACTGGACTCCTTCCTGCTCAGTCAGGCCTGGGCCCTGTGGACTGGACTTGTGCCAAGTGGCCTTGGAGTGGCTTTCCTTCCTGTGGAGAAAACCCAGCAGGACCCGAGGGCCCCTTGAACAGATGGGTAAGCTGAGGCTGGGGCGCAGGCAGGAGTCAGTGGTTCTGTCTATCTGGGATCCCATGGCCAGAGCTGGGCACCCCACCCCCAACTCCCCACTCTGCATGCTCAGGACCTGGCCCCTCTCTCCTGGAAGGGTCTCTCCCCCTGGGAGGGTCTCTCCCCCAGGAGCACCTCCGGTCCCTAGCTCTGTCCTTGGTGACCCCCACTCCCATCTCAGTCTGAAGGAGCCTCCCAGAGGTGGGGCTCCCCTGGCGACCCTCTGTGTGACCTTGGCCGGTGCCCAGCTTCTGAGCCATCTAACAGGGCAGAGGGGCGCTTGGTGGCAGCCTTGGAATCCACTGGGTCCTAGAGACCAGCGGCCGTACCCAGCACCCCCCCAACAGCTGCCAGGCCAAATTCCAAGGTCAGGGGCTACGGGGAGGAGGGCGCGGAGGGATTCCTGCGCCTGGTGGCCGCTGTAGGTGAGAGGGCGCTGGGCCGAGGGGCGGGTGGCTGGGGGCACAGGCCTCCCCTGCTTTACAAGCCCCTCCCCGCGCTTGGGACCCGGTGGGAGCCCCTCCCATGTTCATCAGGAGCAGCTAAAGGCTTTTCCGGGTTTTTCCGACTGGCTTGATGAAGTCGCTTTTGCAATTAGAGCTTATATTTACCAGATAACAGCTAGGCACCGCCCGAGGCTGCGGCGCCAGACTGGCCGGGGGAGGGTGCGGGGGTGGCCGAGGGCAGCTCCTGGAGCCTTGGGGCAAAGGTTTGACTCCCGGAAGGCAAGTGGAATCCGCCAGCAGATTCTCCCAGGAAGCCAGGCCTCCAGACAGGGGCTAAGGCACCGCAGCGACCCCTTCCCCCAAAGGCCCGCAGCCTTGGTCCTCCTGCCCGTGAGACCGTCCCCCCATCCCTTCTCACCTGTGCAGGCCTCTGCCTCTACCGACCCCTTAGTCCCCATCCTTCTCCAGGGGCTGCTCCTCGGTGAATGCATGTGCTGGGATACCGGCGGTGGTGAGAACAATTTGAGCCCCTACCTCATACAGTTGTTAGAGGATTAAATAAGTGAATAGTTACTAAGAGCTTCAAACAGAGCCTGGCCCACAACTAGAGGGTAAAAGGAGAAAGAACTCTGTACTTCTGGCCTCTTGTCCACACGTCCACCTGCACTGAGTCATATGCAGGGGGCCCTGTGCTGTTTCATTATTTAATATGTCTCATATTAAAAAGCAGAGACATTACTTTGTCAACAAAGGTCCATATAGTCAAAGGTATGGTTTTTCCAGTAGTCATGTATGGATGTGAGAGTTGGACCATAAAGAAAGCAGAGTACCAGAAAATTGATGTTTTTCAACTGCGGTGTTGGAGAAGACTCTTGAGAGTCCTTTGGACTGCAAGGAGATCAAACTAGTTAGTCTTAAAGGAAATCAGTCCTGGGTGTTCATTGGAAGGACTGATGCTGGAGCTGAAGCTCCAATCAGGTGGTCAGAGCCACCTGATGCGAAGAACTGACTCACTGGAAAAAACCCTGATGCTGGGAAAGATTGAAGGCAAGAGGAAAAGGGGACGAGAGAGGATGAGATGGTTAGATGGCATCACTAACTCAATGGACATGAGTTTGAGCAAGTTCTGGGAGTTGGTGATGGACAAAGAAGCCTGGCATGTCCAGGGGATTGCAGAGTCGGACACGACTGAGGGACTGGACTGAACTGTGCTGTTTCACCACCGGAACTAGCCCTTTACAGCGTCCTACTTTGGATCCACCAGCTCCTATTGTTTGATCTTAGTGTGCTCCACTGGGACCTTCCCTGGCTACCACTTCTATTCTTTTCTTTCTTTCCGTTTTTTAAAGTATTTATTTATTTGGCTACGCTGGGTCTTGGCTGCCCCACGCAGGATCTTCAAACTTCACTGCGACATGTGGGCTCTAGTGCCCTGACCAGAGATGGAACCCGGGCCCCCTGCATCGGGAGTGCAGAGCCCTGACCAGAGACGGAACCCGGGCCCCCTGCATCGGGAGTGCAGAGCTTAGCCGCTGGGCCCCCAAGGAAGCACTCTGGCTTCCACTTCTGATCTTTTTCAACCCTCGGATCAAGCTGCAATTATCACTCTCTCTTAAACCCACCCTCCTGGCAGAGACTCCATGAGAACTCCCACTACCCGGGCTCCCTTCTTCCTGGGAACATGGGAAGACCGCACTTCCCTGTAACCCCTCCCCTTGCGGTGGGCTAGGAGCACCATACTCCTTGGGCCCTGGGGGAGCCTCTCTGCCCTCCTGCTTCCCTGGATCCAGGGGAAGAAGCCAGGGCAGGGGCATGCCTTCTAAAGTGCCTGCTTCAGGACTTCCCTGGAGGCCCAGTGATTAACTCTGCTCCCAAGGCAGGGAGCCCTGGGCTCAATCTCTGGTCCGGGAACTAGATCCTGCTTGCCACAACGAAGATCCCATGGGCTGCGACTAAGACCCAGCGCAGCTGAAGACAACAGCAACACAGAAACCCCAAAGTGCCTGGCCCCGTGGATCTCCACGTGGAAGGAAGGCTGCCCGCCCACCACATGAATGGACTGTGACACACAGAGGCCAAACGTGCCCCTCCGGGGCCAAGGAGGCTACATGTTTGACATGCCTTCACACCTCCCCTTTCCTGGTGACCTAGGGAGCTGCAGAGAGAAGGCAACAGAGAAGGGGGGCCCTGGAGGAGAGACCCCTGACCAGGAACAAAGAAGGCTTTTAACATGAGCTTGAAGCAAAATTTTGTGGTACTCACCAGGGTGATCTGGGGGCTCTTTGTTACTGCAGCTGGCCTCTCCTAATACATCATTCTCTTCCTCTGTTACATCCACCTGGCAAACCCCCACCGAGGCAAACCCAGCTGGCTCCTCTTCACCTGCCCTTCTGGAAAGCTGGATGTTCTGCATTAACACCCTGAGACTGGTTCAACTGGTTTTCTTTCAAATTCATGACCATGGGCCCAGTGGGGTCCTCACGCTGTTCTACTGCCTGTCCTAGGAACCTGGACCTTCTCATCTGAGACAACCAGCCTTACCATCTTAAACATCCTTAAGTGTACTGCTCAGTAGCATTAAGTAAATTCACATTGTTGTCCACCCAGTCTCTGGAACTCTTTTCATCTTGCAGAACTGAGAACTCTGTACACATTAAACAGCTTCCTATTCCTCCTTCCATCTGGCCCTGGTGACCACCATTCTATTCTCTGTCTCTGTGAATGTGTGTATTCTAGGCACTTCATATAAGTGGAACTGTGCAATATGTGTCTGACCTATTTAAATTCTCTTTTAAAAATTGTTTATTTGGCTTTGCTGGGTCTTCGTTGTAGCATATAGGATCTTTAGTTGTGGCACGTGGGATCTAGTTCCCCAACCAGGGATTGAACCGAGGCCCCTGCATTGGGAGCGCAGAGTCTTAGCCACAGGACCACCGGGGAAGTCCGTGACCTATTTTATTTAGCACAGTGCCTCTGAGGTTCATCCATGTTATGGCATATATCAGAATTTTAATCCTTTTTAGACCAAAAAAATATTCTACTATATGGTTAGATCACGTTTTAAAAATCCATCTATCTGTTGACGGACATTGGTTGTTACCACCTTTTGTGTGCGTTCAGTTGCTCAGTCCTGCCCAACTCTTTGCGACCCCTTGGACTGGGGCCCACCTCTGTCCATGGAATTCTCCAGGCAAGAATACTGGAGTGGGTGGCCATTCCCTTCTCCAGGGGTTCTTCCCAACCCAGGGATCGAACCCAGGTCTCTTACAAAAAGTCTCCTGCATCGGCAGGGAGATTTTTTTTACTGTTGCACCACCTGGGAAGTCCCCAAAATAGTGGATGCTAATCCGTACTGTAGACATTTTAAGAAATCTTCAAAAGGTAAATACATTTATAAAAATACACGTGCCTTGCCATTCATTCAATAAATATGATTTGTTTCAAAATAGGTCACAAAAGTTCAATTTACCAAAATTCTATACCTGTTTCCTGCCTTTTTATTTCAGTCTCAAATCTGACTTTGAATCAAACGCAGTAGTTTAAGAATTGATTCATAAGATTAATCCCAAGAGTTATGTGGGTAGCTTTCAAATTCATTCCTTATAAATCACTGGAAAGTCTTGACCAGTGGTTTCTTGCATCAGACATATCTGGGGGGCTTCTTAAAATGTGCATAGGCCCTACCTAAGAAATATGAGTAAAAATCTTCCAGAAACTTTTTTTTTTTTAAGTTTTCAGGTGATAGTATGCAGCCGTGGAAGCCTCTGACCTGGATCACCAGATCAGTGGTTCTCAACTTATAAGGTACATCAGAATGTCTTGACAAAATTTTTTAAAACAGGGAAAAAGAGAAAAACAAATAGATTTGCTTCAGTAGAGTGTGAGTGGTGTCCAAGAACCAGGATCTCAAATATTCATTGCAGCGGGACCGCAAACCACTCCAAGAAACAAGGCTCAGCCTTTGTCAAATCATGAATTCACATTTCAGCTACTGTGAATAACGCTTCCGGGAACATGGCGCCCAAATACTTGTCCATGGGCTTGCTTTCAGTTCTTTGGAGGATATGCCACGAAGTGGAACTTCTGGATCAAAGGGGAGCTCTGTGCTTAGTGTTTCGAGCAACTGCACACTATTTTCTGCAGCTGTACCATGTGACATTCCCACAATGCACCCGGGTTGTCCTTTTCCCACAATTCACCAACACTTTTCTCTCTCACTTCTATTTTTAAAATAAGGGTCCTAGGGATTTAGTAGGTGGTTCAGTGGCTAAGACTTCACACTCTCAATGCAGAGGATCCAGGTTGGCTCCCTGGTCGGGGAACTATATCCCACACGCTGCAACTGAGAATTCATACGCCGCAATTCAAGATTCTACATGCTGCAACTAAAGACCCGCGCAGCCAAAGTAGAAAAAGAAGGGCATCCTAATGGGTGTGAAGTGGTAACTCCTGGTTTTTTGTTTTTTTCTTTTTGACCATGCCACGTGTATTGCATGGGGCTTCCCTGGTGGCTGCTCAGATGATAAAGAATCTGCCTGCAATGTGGGAGACCTGGGTTTGACCCCTAAGTTGGGAAGATCCCCTGGAGAAGGGAATGGCTACCCACTCCAGTATTCTTGCCTGGGAAATCCCATAGACAGAGGAGCCTGGTGGCCTACAGTCCATGGGGTCGTCAAGAGTCGGACATGACGCAGCGACTAACACGTTCACTCTCACGTGCCATGTGGAATCTTAGTCCCCCATGCGGGGATTGAACCTGGGCCCTTGTCAGAGGAAATGCCGAGTCCTAACGCCTGGACCGCCAGGGAAGTCCCTCTCCTGGTGGTTCTGATCTACATCTCCCTGATGATTAGTGATGGTGAGCATTTTTTTATGAACTCATTGATCATTTCATATCTGTTAAAGCTTTTCATAGAAATAAACATGCAAGCATAACACAGTACCCAGTCTCTTCCTCTGTTTCCTGCGTGCTAAGTCGCTCAGTCGTGTCCAACTCTTTGCGACCCCATGGACTGTAGCCTGCCAGGCTCCTCTGTTGATGGGATTCTCCAGGCAAGAATACTAGAGTATGTCCTCCCTCCTCCAAGGGATCTTACCAACCCAGGGATCGAACCCAGGTCTCCTGTGCTCCTGCACTGGCAAGCGGGTTCTTTACCACTAGTGCTGCCCGGGAAGCCCATTTCTCTGATACCTTCTTCCCAAATTTCGTCTTGGACACTGCTTGTGAGGAGGTCCTCCGTGTTCTTACTGCTCACCTTCTCCACCTTGGAGTGGAGCCCCCAGAGCTCTTCCCTCACACCTCTCGGGGCCAGGAGGCTTGAGGGGCACTTTGTTCTACTTCCTCCAGTCACTCGGCCTTTTCTTCCCCCAGGAGTATCAAGTCACATTTACAGGACTCAGTTTTGGTCCCCACATTCTGAAAGCCTCTGCGGGACTCAGAGACCACCCAGGGTCTGAACTGGTCCTGGACAGTGGCATCAGCTTGGGTGCCGCTGTTTCTGCTGCCGGAGGTCCTGGGTAACTGCATCTCTGACTTATGGAGAGGCAGGCACGGACTTTGCCCCGGACTGATGGTCTGCCCTGCAACTCCTCCTCCTTTGCTTTCTCCAGGAGACAGATCTGATGCTTGCTCAGGGACTTCTGAGAGTTCCAGAAAAACATCTACTTCTGCTTCATTGTCTACACTAAAGCCTTTGACTGCGTGAATCACAACAAACTGAGAATTCTTAAAGAGATGGGAATCCCAGCCCACCTTACTTGCCTTCTGAGAAACCTGTATGCAGGTCAACAAACATCAGTTAGAGCCGGATGGAACAATGGACTGGTTCAAAACTGGGAAAGGAGTACGTCAAGGCTGTATATTGTCATCCTGCTTATTTAACTTATATGTAGAAATCATGTGAAATGTCAGGCTGGGTGAATCACAAGATGGAATCAAGATTGCCAGGAGAAATATCAACAGCCACAGATAACAGATGATACCACTTTAATGGCAGAAAGAGAAGAGGAACTAAAGAGCTTCTTGATGAGGATAAAAGAGAAGAGTGAAAAAACTGGCTTAAAACTCAACATTAAAAAGCTAAGATCATGGCATCCAGTCCCAAATAGATGGGGAAAAAGTGGAAATAGTGACAGACTTTATTTTCTTGGGTTCCAAAATCACTGCAGATGCTGACTGCAGCCATGAAATTAAAAAATGCATTTTCCTTGGAAGAAAAGCTATGACAAACTTAAAGTATTAAAAAGCAGAGACATTACTTTGCCAACAAAGATCCATCTAGTCAAAGCTATGGTTTTTCCAGTAGTCATGTATGGATGTGAGAGTTGGACTTAAGGCTGAGCACCAAAGAACTGATGTTTTCGAACTGTGTTGTTGGAGAAGACTCTTGAGAGTCCCTTGGATAGTAAGGAGATCAAACCAGTCAATCCTAAAAGACATCAACCCTGAATATTCATTGGAAAGACTGATGCTGACGCTGAAGTTCCAGCACTTTGACCACCTGATGGAAAGAGCTGACTCATTTGAAAAGACCCTGATGCTGGGAAAGATTGAAGGCAGGAGGAGAAGGGGAAGACAGAGGATGAGATGGTTGGATGGCATCACTGACTTAATGAATATGAGTTTGAGCAAACTCTGAAGGACAGGGAAGCCTGGCATTCTGGGGTCAAAGAGAGGCAGACACGACTGAGCGACAGAATTGCAGTGACTTGTGGGGTCTCCCTGGGGCTCACCCTCCCTGGTGATGCAATTCCCACACCTGCCGATTCCCAAAGGCTGGGGTGGGGGTACAGCCCGCCCTTTACTCCCCCAGCTCTTCCAATGGTTTTGCAGCCCCTGAGGGCCTGAGTTCAGTCCCTCTCTGCTTGAAATCTTACTTTCTTGGTTGAAATTTACCTAAAACAGAACCTGGTAAGGAAGGTGTTAAAGGAAATAGTTGGGTGAAACAAACACAATCTACTTCAATTAAAAAGAAAGGAAATAGTTGGTGACACACTGGCTTTAGAACAGAAAAATCAGGGTTCAAAAACCAGCTTTGTCAGTTCTGTGAGTCTGTGGTATTTTGTGCATACGTGTAATTTGACCCAATCACTGAAGGCATCTTCCTCATTCAGAACATACCAGTGGGGAGGTGCACTGTACAGGGCTGTGAGAGAAATCAAGATAAGATAACAAATGGAAAATGCAAGCCCAGTGCCAACATTTAAGTGACAGCAGATAATTAGCTATGATGATGATGATGATGATGATTCCCATTTGGCAGATGAAAAAAGAGGCTCAGAGAAGTGACATCGTGTATTCCAAACCACACAACGAGGAGATGGCAGGGTGTGGATTCAAACCCAGGAGTGGCAAAGGCCCTTCCTGCCGCTGTGCGTGCCCAGGCCTGGTGTGGGCAGTGTCCCACGGAAGGTGCAGCAGCTGCCAGCTGTCCTCTATTTTGCCTGGGGCCACCGAGTTGAGCCAGGCAGCCCTGGCCCAGGCCTGTGACCCTCACAAGGCAGGGGAGGGAGTTGGCCGTTGGCAGAAGCTTGGAGCGGTCGTTGAAGGAAGTAGTTGGGGACACTGGCTTTGGGACGGAAAAGCCAGGGTTCAAACCCTGGCTCTGTTTGTCTTGTGGGTCTGTGGGTTTGGAGCCAAATGCTTGGCCCTGGGTCACTCAGCAGTTCAGTGACCTGACATCCAACCTCCAACCCCATCACCAGGCCTGGCTTGCCCAGCACAGTAGCGAGGTGTTGAAGGGCTGGAGGACCTGGGCCACGGGCCCAGGTACCTGGGGTTGCAAAGCCAGCTGAATCCAACCTCCTCCCTACCCCCCACCGTGGTGACAAGACCGTGGGTGGCAGCTCCCGGCTCCCCTCCTGCTGATGAAGCAACCCCAGTGGAGAGAGAGTGCCCCTTGCCTCAGGGTCCCGGCCAAAGTCCCACAGTTGTATTTCGTTGCCCTAACTTGGTCATAGTTCCTGAGGACAGGTGCTCTGATTGGCCAGCCCCAGAGTCAGGCGGGGATGTGTGGTCCACCCCGAGTCACATGAACTCAGAATGTTCCAAAGAAGGGGAATGGCCACACAGAGGGGCAGGTAGCAAGTGACCCTGACAAGGGAAACAGGGCCCCTGCCGGTCCTGTCCCAGCCCTGCTGACAGTGGCTTCTTTACCCCCTGGTCAGCAGGAGCTGGTGGACTTTGGAGGAGGCAGCCGAGACGTGCCGGAGCAGCTAACCGTCAGCTCAGGTCCAGGAAGCCGTGAGCAAAGGCACGTCCTCTCGAGGGGAGGGGAGCATTTGGTCCTCTCCCTGCACACAAACATTGAGTGCCCCGGCCAGCCTTCATTGCAGGGCCCTCCATCTCGGGGGAGGGGGGACCTCTTCTAACAGCCAAGATCTGGGGCTTATCAAGAGCTGAGCAAATGCCAGGCACCAGGCTAAGCGTGAGTCCCTGGAGGCTCTGACGGTAAAGAAACTGCCTGCAATGCAGGAGATGCAAGTTCAACCCCTGAGTCCGGAAGATCCCCTGGAGAAGGGAATGGCAACCCACTCCCGTATTCTAGAGCAGCCTGGCCGGCTACAGTCATGGGGTCGCATAGAGTCAGACACGACTGAGCGACTAACACTTTCACCTTCATGCCAAGCGCATGAAGCCAGTCCTCTTATTTAATCCTCCCCCAAGTTCCGCAAGCATCCATATTACAGATGAGGAAACTGAGGCTCAGAAAGACGAAGGTTGCAGCTAGCATGTGACTGAGCCCAGGCTCACAGCCAGGTCTCTCTGACCCCAGAGCCTGGCTCTATGACCGCCCCCCCAGGGCCTCCCCTCTTAGTATTTTTGAACATATCATCCATATCATAAAAGCAGAGGTCGGGGGCCGTGCCTGAGGCCTCTGCTCTTCGCCCCGGGAGGGGGCTGCTGTGGGGGTGCGGTGAGAGAGTGGGAGGGGTCTTTACTCCTGGGGCAGCTGAGAACCTTCCCAGCCCCTCCCCTAAAGGACACTTCCTCTGAGAAGCCTTCCCTGCTGTATTCTCCACTGTTGCCTGTGTACCTTGGCCCCTGGGCTGCCCTCATCAGAGCCCCAACCACAGTGTCTGTGTGTGTGTGTATCTGTCTGTCCCTCTGTCTGTCTGTCTCTCTGTGGACGAGGAGTTCCCTGGGAAAGGGCGGGGACCAGGGATTCCCCGGTGCCCAGGGTGGCTCCGCAAATACCCCACGAATGTAGGAATGTCGGTGGGAGGAGGCATCTCATCACAGAGCAAGGGCCCAGATGGTGGTCCGGGGGTGGCTGGGGCTGGTCCCCCGCCGCTTTCCTTGGCCAGAGTCCAAGATGAGGCCCTTCTTAACCCAGCTGACACCGAGGCCTTTGGAAGCCACGTGGCTCGTAGCTCGCTGCCCCCCGGGCTGCAGTCTGACCCAGGGCCTGACCTGGGGCTGCCTACACCGCAGCTCAGCGCAGGGCAGCCCGGCCTTCCTCTTCTCGGGCTGAGGGCCAGATGCCAGCCCCGCCACCCCCCTGTCCTCAGTCTGCCCACTGTCCGGGGGGCAGGCAGCTGGCAGGCGGGGCGGGACTGCCCCCAGGGCCTCAGGGCAGCCCGCCACCTTGGCCCCCTGTACGCTTCTCTCTGGGGTGGGCAGCCGGGGTGGCCCGTCCTCTCCAGCCTCCAGCTGGGCTCTGTGCTCAGGGGGCACTTTCTCTCCTGTGGGGAGGGCGCTTGGCCCGAAGAGAGAGAGTCAGGCCTGCCCTGCCCCTGCCCCGGGCAGACCCTGGCCCGCAGGGGGCCCGTTTCCCTCCCTGAGCTTCCTGGCTGCACCTAGGCCGATCTGGAAGGTTCCCAGAAGCTGAGTGAGGCTGGGTTTGTGCGCTCAGGGCTCGCAGGGCTGCGTGGGAAGCCCTGGGAAGCAGGCATTTCTGTCCCCAGAGCTGGGGGCGGGTGCAGTTGGAGGACGGCTTGTGCCCTTCTCTCTCGCTGGCCCTGGCTGGCAGTGCCAGCCGCAGCATGTGGAAGCGGAGAGGCCGCGGCCCCCACCCACGTCTCCTTTGGCCAGCAGCCCCCACCCCAGACCCGGGGAGGGTGCCCAGGCTCTGCTCCCCGCCTCCTTCCCCCCAGGAGCCCCTGTGTGGAGTCAAGCGTCCTGGGGCCACGTCTGCTATGGCCCCTCCTCACCAGCAGCCCCTGTGCGTCCAGCTTTACCTTGGGGGAGAGGCTGGCCCAGGGGTCTCATGGCTGGAGGCACCTGAGGCTTTGGCTTTGTGTGTGTGTGTGTGTAGGGGTAAACTGATCCCTGCCAGCCCTCCTATGAGGACAGGAAGTGGGAGTAGGTGGGGGGGGGGGGGGGGGGGGCCCCCCC
>SJYR01000093.1:155873-218082 GCA_006410655.1 Kobus ellipsiprymnus
GGGGGGGGGGGGTGGAAGCCCCTCCCATCACCTGTGTCCCCTCGCCCAGGCCTTTTTGGGGTTGATACCTGTCTGGCCACGGGGAACCCTTAGGGTACCAGGACTCAGGCTGAGCAGAGAGGAAATCGGGCTGGAGTGGGGGGCAGAGAGGGGTCCAGGCCGAGGGAAAAGCAAGCAAAGACCACCAAGGGAACCTCAGGTGAGACGGACGGAGCCCCACCCCGTCCCCATACTTCAGGCCACCAGGGCCTCCTAGGAGCTCCCAGCGCCCCCAACATCAGCCCGACCCAGACTCCTGTGGGCTTTTGTAAACGTGGTCCACTCAGCAACCCAGGCTCCTCCTCCTCCAGGAGGGCAAGAGGGGCCCACCTGCTGCTTTTGTGCGTCTCTCCCAGAGATCCAGGAGACCCTGGGAGGCCTCACCTCCCCAAGGCCAAGGCCCACTCCTGCTTGGGGGAGGGGCAGAAGGCTGTGGGCCCAGCACTGGCCTGGGGTCTCACTACCCAGCGCCCCCTCCTGCAGCTCCAGGGTTGGAGGGAGTTGAACATTAACCCCCTTGGCAAGTGGCCCCGGCTAAACAAACACCTGTTATCACATGTCAACAGGAGCCGTCTCGATGGCCGGGCTGGCCACTGACTCAGGCTGCAGGGCAGGCCTGCCTGGGCACTGCCTACCGCGGCCAGCGTCTGGGGCTGAGCTGCCCGTTCCACCGCGAGTCCAGGTCCTGCCTCTGCCTCCTGCTTGCTGTGTGACCCCCCGGCAAGGCATGGTCCCTCCCATGCGGCAGTGTTCCTCTCTATATTGATGGCCTCCTGGGATGCAGGGCCACAGGTGGGGCTGGGATCTGGAGGAAGACTGAGGAGGTCTGGACTGGACCTGGGTCTGACCAGCTCCCTTATTCAGAGTAACTGTATCTCGTTTGGCGGACATACAGGTATCCACTCTACTAGTCTTGCGACTTTGTGTTTGAAGTTTTTCAAAACAGACATTTGGAACCACAGGGTCCTGGCTCTGCCATCTTCCTGCATGACCTCCATCAAAATGCAGCATCTATTGTATCCCCTCAATTGTAAAACGGGGAGAATTGGACTCCAAGGAATCAGAGCATCTGTTAGCTACCGCTCGCCATGCGTCTTTCTGTTCCATGAGTTGGACACCACTCCCGTCTCCATTTTACAGAACAGGAGACAAAGGCTGGGGAATTAGGAGGCAATAGACATAGAATCTGGCCCAAAGATGCCTGACCAGAACATTGCCCCCTCACCCCACAGGTGGCCTGTCTCCGTCCCACCCCCGCCCAGGCTCCTCGGGGCTGAGGGCTGGGCCCACCTCTCGTATTTCCTTGAAATCTTCTAGAGTGGCCACACTGAACTGCTCATCTTCCTTCCCAGAGGACACCTTGTCCTTTCCCATCTCCAGGACTTTGCCCACGTTGGCTGCCTCTCTGCTCTTTGAGTTTATGATCTCCTATTCACCCCTCGGGGCCCTTCTTAATCTTGAGTTCTCCTTGAAGCCTGCCTTGATTCCCCAGTAGAAGTGGGGGTCCCCTCCTCTGTACTCCATCAGGCTGCTCGCGCACCAGTCGGGCACTTCTCCTGCTGACTTGCTGTTTGTGACGGAAGGGCTGGGGCCCCGTCACTCCTGTGCCTTTGGAGCTGTGGGGGGCGGTTTTCATGTCTTTGGTGCTCAAGGCGGGAAGGGTGTAAAGGGAGCAGGTGGACCTGAGACCCCTGTGGAAGCAGGAGAGGAAGTGGAATGGAATAGCATCCTTTGGTGAGCAGAGGGGGAAAGGACTGGAATCACCTGGTGCCACGCTAACAGCGGAGACCAGTGGAGACCAGCTCCGGCCGCCGGTGTTTTGAGGTTGGGATGGAGGGGGTTGTGATTTATGCCATTTGAGCAGGGGTCAGCTGGCGAGGGGGCTTCTCCCGTGGCTCAGCGGTAAAGCATCTGTCTGCAATGCAGGAGATGTGGCAAGAGCCACGGGTTCCATCTCTGGGTCAAGAAGATTCCCCTGGAGAAGGACATGGCAACCCACTCCAATATTCCTGCCTGGGAAATCCTGTGGATAGAGGAGCCTGGCAGGCTACGGTCCATGGGGTCACAAAGAATCGGACATGACTGAGAGACTAAATAACCACCACAGCTGGCGAGGGCAGAGGTCAGAGGTCAGAGGGCAGGGAATGCCATGCAGGCTGTTGAGCTGGCACTGCTGGCTGGGGTGCCAGGAGCCACATGAAGGCCCAGGCGATGTTTTCACTTAACCCTCAAGCATCCTAGAGCCAAGTGGCAGTGTTACCCCCGGGTAAAGGGAGGACAGAGAGAACAGAGGGCTCACGTAGCCAGGAAAGGTGCTGCCTCAGAGATGTGTGGGCAGCCTGGGCGGTGGGCGGGGGGTGGGAGGCCAGCTGTGAACCTCCAGCCGTGACCCCAGACTGGGTCATTTCTAGGGCCAGCTCTAGTCCACCTGGTGGCTGGCAAGTCACCCGTCCCTCACCCTTGTACCCCAAGAGGAAAAATGTGGTTTAACTGGTGATAGCAGGAAGTCATCTTCTGTTTGGTTTTCTAGGAGAGCAGCTGCGAAGGGCCTCCTCCACCTGCCAGAAGCGGGAAGGGAAGGTAACTGCCTTGGGCTTGAGCCCGGGGACCTCTGCCAGTAGCCGCGTGCAGCCTGCAGCCCCAGGGAGGGCCGGGAGGAAGCACAGAGCCCGATCTCCCCAGGCCGGGGGCTGAGCCCAGGCAAACCCGCCTCCTGGGGGGGCTTCAGAACCAGAAATCAGCTTTCTGTCCTAGAATGGAGCCTAGCCACCCGGGCCTGTCGTCACAGTGTCCAAAGTCTGTTCCGTCAGAGGCCAGCTGCCCGGAGGGCAACACAGGTGTGTTTCAGGGAATAACACAGAAACCTCCTGGTTGGATCTGGTCCCTCCTCCCCACCTGGACATTTGTGTGAGGTCACTGCCACCACCGCAATCACGGCTCACCAGGCTGGAGGAAACCCTGGACTTTCTTCTGCTGTCTAGAGGCGTGTTTGATTCACTTTTTCACATATAGACAAGCCTGCACCCCTCGGGGCCCAGCAAACACAGGTGGGGGCCTCACCCACTCTGGGCAAAGTGGGCGGTCACCCCACATATCTGCACGATAACCTTTGGACAAAGTTCTCCCGGGCCCACAGTACCACGTGGCAATGAGGGTAAAAAGCAGTGATCCCTATTTGTCAGCAGCCAGGGGAATTCTTAGGAGACAGACGTTTGCAGAATTAACCCGGGGGAGGTGGGGCCTCCAGACTCAGGCTGGAGTGACCCTCGGCTCTGTGACCCTCACCGGCCAGTGCGGTCCTGGCTTGACTCCACCGGGAGTGGTGTCCTGGGGCCACAGCGGCCACTTGCCGCCAGCCACGTGGTCTCGGGCAGACTGATTCAGCCTTTCTCTGAACTGTAGTTACTGAGCATGTACTACCCCAGCTCTGGAGGTGGGCAGGGAGAGTCGATGAGATGCCCCCCCTACAGCCTGAACACGGTGCCCCCTTCCCGTGTTTGTCCCCGCCAGGCTCAGCTCTGTCTGGCTTTGGGAGTGCTTGCTTGCTTCCCAGGGCTCACAGACAAGGCCATCTGCTGCCAAGGTTCTGCTCCCTTGGTTCTGTTCAATGTCCTGGCGACTCAGGACCATGACACTCTTCCCCAAACCCCACTGAAAATGCAACTCTTCCACCTTGAGAGCCTGTCTTCCAACCTCAGGTGCTTGTCCAGCTACTGCTGAGCTACTCTGACTGCAGGAGTACCACCAGGCCTTGGGCAACTCTACTTTCCCTGGCCAGGGGCCCACTCGTGCTGCAGACTCTTCTTCCCTAACCCGCGTGCATGCCAGCCATCCTCATTCAAGCCCTTTCCCGCCCCCCTCAAGCCTCCAGCCCTGCTGCCTTCTGAGGTCCCCCACCTGGCTGAGAGCCTCATCCCTGTGCTGAGAAGTGCTGTCACCAGCCTTGGCTCCCGTGGGTCCCTACCACACTGACTGGTACCTAGACTTCGGTGAGGCTTCACACTGGGTTTCTGCAGTCAGCTCCCTTCCCCTCTCTTGATTTCGAATCTTCTCCATGCTCCTGAAGCTTTGGGCCCCTCATTTCCTCCCAATCAGATGACCTCACCTCCTGTGCTTTGCTGTGCTTAATACTCAGTCGTGTCTGACTCTTTGAGACCCCATGGACTGTAGCCTGCCAGGATCCTGTCCATGGGGATTCTCCAAGCAAGAATATCGGAGTGGGTTGCTATGTCCTCCTCCAGGGCGATCTTCCCAACCCAGGTCTTCTGCATTGCAGGCAAATTCTTTACCAGCTGAGTTACCAGGAGGTCTGACCTTACCTCCTTAGTTCAGTTCAGTCGCTCAGTTGTCTCCAACTCTTTGTGACCCCCTGGACTGCAGCACGCCAGGCCTCCCTGTCCGTCACCAGCGCCTGGAGCTTGCTCAAACTCATGTCCATAGTCGCTGATGCCATCCAACCATCTCATCCTCTGTCGTCCCCTTCTCCTCCTGCCCTCAATCTTTCCCAGCATCAGGGTCTTTTCAAATGAGTCAGCTCTTCGCCTCAGGTGGCCAAAGTATCGGAGCTTCAGCTTCAGCATCAGTCCTTCCAATGAATCAGACCTCACCTCCTCCTTTAGACCAAATAGAAACCTATGCTGGAACTGGCTCCCGTTGCACGTACCGTCTCTTTTCCTCTTGTTGCCAAGACAGACCTGTAATCCTAAGATGACCCCTCCTCACTGACTCAGGAAATCACGCCCCACTGCCAGCCCCACCCTGTGGACATTTTCTGTCTCCATGGTCAGACCTGCTTGTCCGCACCGCCTTCCTATCTTCATCATTTCCACCTTCAGACGTCCTCTCCGCCTGCTCTCTCAACCTGCCTGGCTCCTCCTGGAAGGGCCTCCCCAGACTGGGCTCCTGCAGGTCATGAGGACCACAGAGAGACTGCACCTGCCACTCTGGTCGGAGCCTGCTCAGGGGCTCAGACCAGGGCAGCCCTCCTGCATGCCTGAGCAGACCCAGCAGTGCTCTGCTTCCCCTTAGCAGGACAGGGTAGGTGACCCCCAAAAGACAGAAGCCGCTGTCCACTGCAACTGAGCAGGAAAACTCACAAATCTGACAAGAAAACAGCGCCTGGTAAAATAAAAACTAAAGTTATTTTGATGAGGCTGTAGGCTTCCAACTGCTTCCAAGAACAAAATCTTAACACCCTGGGAGAGTGCGAGGGGCAACATGCAAGAAGGCAGGTGGAGGGAGCTTGAGCGGGAGACTGCGCCCCCTTCCCAATTCAGCCCGTCCATGTAGCCTGCCCCTTCCAGAAGAGTCAAAACCCCCTCTTCCTCTGGGCCCATCACCAGCAAACACAAGCGATGCCCAAGCTCTGACATCGGGGAAGGGAGGAGGCTGGAGACCTTTTCATCCTCCCTTGCAAGAGGGGTCAGGCTTCCCAGTCCTGGGGTTTACCCAAGGTCAGAGGCAGGCTTGCGCCTCGCTGAGTGCCGCTCCGAACCCCATGGGTGCACGCTCACAGTCGGCACTGGAGAAACAACTCACATGAGGACTCTGGGAGGCAGGCCACTGGTTATGGAGACGGAGCAACTTGCTTCAGGGCAGACAGCAGACTCAAGCCTCTGAGAGCGGCTGTGGATTTACTAGGCCACCTCTTAGCCTCGTTTTCACACTGGGAATCCCAGTTCACGTGAGTATTTCAACTATTCAGGAAGTCTTTGCAGCCTGGTTGCCCCTCTCACGCTGACTGCCCTGAGAGTGGACGCAGCTCACCCCGCAGCTCCGCTGGCAGCAGGACCAGGGGTCCACGCTGGCCGACAGGTGCTGCGAGGAGGTGGTCTGGGGGTGAGCAGCTTGTTCAGGGTCACCCACATTTTGCAGAGCTGGGCAAACTCAGGTTTCCTAAGTCAGTCTTTTCTCGACTAGGTTTTACTACAGTAACCGGGAGAGAAGGAGAGATCCACACCAGTCCTGGACGTGCCAGTTCTGTCCAGTTCATTGTGGGAAAAAAACCAAGAAGACAGGAACCATTAGTTAACTTTCTCAGGTTCAAGGAATGGGAAGGTATGCAATTTACAAGTGGTCTCCCCACTAGGAGGAACGTATGCTCACCCTGATCTAAACCAAATGGCCCCAGAGTAGGAGACCAGGGCTCGGAAAACTCAACGTGCAGAGACACGGAAAAGCTTCAGAAAGTGTGATTTTTACAAATTCTACTGCAAATGAAAACCTTGTGGACAAAGTCACCACTTTGATCTTCTCAGATACAGTGAACACCGGCCAAACTGTTTTAATTTCCGAATTTATTAAAATGATTAACCTCAATACTGCAAGTGCATGTACAAAATATTGTAAAAAATGTTTTTTAATGAAACGTTAAAGAACTTACCTCAAATGCTGAAAAAGTCCTTTTTTTTTCATTCTTTCAGTACAAGGAATACATTGTATCTCAAAAGTATTACAACTCAGCAAAACAATTTAAAACAGTAATTTGAAAAATGATTGAAAATTGAATACTTTACATATATTTCTACGATCGTTTTCCTAATTCTTACAATGCCACAATCTTTACCAATCATTGCATAAGCTCAGGCTAGAAGTTTTATTGATTGCAACCTCTTCCAAGTGGTCGGCATCGTGTGGACTTGGCCCTTCCACACAGAGTCCTACAGTACAGGCAGGCCAACTTCGAGGCCCCTCACTGTAAAAACGGAAGTCAGGTTTCCCTGGAAGGCGTCGGCCATGGCCGCCGAGCGCTTGTGCACACCACCTCCAGAGGCAGTGACCGCCGGGCATCACTGCTCCGGACCCACGGGAAGGTCGGCCCCCTAAGATGGGGCCTCAGTAAAGTTTAATGTCATAAATAAGTTACTAAAGTTAAGCTTAAAAAATGGAGAAAAGTGGGAAATGTGGTATTGTTACTTTTTCCTTTAAGACTGAAATTCCTGAAGTGGCTATCGTTGGTATTCCGAAAGAATGGTTCAAGATGTGGTCTCTGAACCTCTTCCAGACTGCAAACTAGGTAGGGTTTCCACCAATCAAGGTGACCCGCTGTGCTCCGGTGGTTCCCGGACGCAGGATCTAAGCGTGACCTTGGCGCACGAGCCCCCCTGCCACCCACCACGGCCACCCAGAGACTCGGGAGGGCTGGGTGAGTCTGTAAAGTGCTCTGAGTGCTCGGGGACAGACCTGCAGGGCGGCCTGACTTCGAGAGGTGAAGATTCTAGATGGAGTGAGCCAAGGGGGTATGAGTGGGCGAGGAGGTGGGCCACCTGATCCCACGTTAATACCTGAGGGATGTAACTGCACCATAACAAACAGGGACGAGACGAGAGAAGACCACGGAAGTAATTCTTTCAAGGACGGAAGGAGGGGAAATTTTAAATTCAGAGAACCTTTACGAATATTACCAATTTCTATTTGGAATCTACTAGCAATAGTTTTAAGGAACTTAATTTAAATTATGTCCCCAAGAACCCAGAAGCTGGCAGGAATCACGAAGTCCTAACAGTAAGCATTGAGGTTTTCCCATTGGACTGCTCATTACCTGCAGAGGCCTTTCAGTATCTCAAGATATGGGCTATTCTTCTAGACACTACACAAATTCCCTAAATTGATTTTACTCAGGAACACTGTATATCCGAAAGCACATGTACACATTTCCCAGAAATAAAGAGACCCACTGGTATCAAACACCTGCTACAGATTTATATTCTCAAATTCTTTGTCCAATGATTTGTAAAATAATCCAGAGAAATGGAAGGTTGGTATTGAACATAAAGTAGTAATCAAAAATTTGCTCATTAAGTTACTTAAAAATTAATTTCTCTTTTCAAAGTGCTTCAAAAACAAATTAAATCTGACTCTTTTTTGTTTAACTGAAAATATAGTAAAAAAAAAAATCTTTGATATTTTCAAACATAAACTAACATCAGCCAAGAACCCCCACTGATGCAGTGCTTAAAACTATACATTTATAATTTCCTATTTTATTGGCATGGATATTTCTAAACTTAAAAACCTTCCTGGTAAGTTCTTTTAATTTCTTATGACAAAAATTTCTCACAACACAAATATTTACAACATATACACTGTTTTCAGTTCTTTACACTGAATTTCAAAGACGAACATTTTTATAGGTTACCACAGAACAAAAGCTGTGACTCATGTTTTTATTTCATAAACTATTATAAGTTAAAGTGAATATTTTTTTTAATATTCCTTGTAGCATTTTACAAGTGCAACAGAAAACTCGAAGACCCAAATTAAGAGAGCTGTAGTTCATTAGATAAATGTTGCTTGTTGTCATCACATTGTTCACAGCAAATTTTTTGAAAAAATAAGCACCAATCATTCTTGCAAAGAACAATTTTATCTAAAAGGATTGAAAAGTGTTAAATACAAGGTCTTTTAATTTACATGACAAGCAATAAATACGCTGTATCGAAACTCATCCTGCACACTATCCTTGTACATGTACTGAAAATTAGCTGTCACGCATGTAATTGTACTTTTTTTTTCTTTAAAGAAACCAATTTGACTCCCACCAGATGGTCTGCTATTTAACCAAGGTCACAAACAGTACACCTGGGCCAGCAAACAGTGTGAAACTGACAAAACTCCAAGGGGGAAACACCTAGCAAATAAATCAAAAAGCCAAAGATCATTGCTGGTGATATTAGCATATACTAGAAAACCTTAATATGCTGCTGCTATGATTTGTTTTAAATTATTGTTTAGTCATATATTAAAGAGCCAGTTGATGCTTTTAAAGTTAAAAAAAAGAAACTGTGTAGCCACATTATTGGTTTCAATGTCCTGTGTGGAAAGTTGCTATCACTGTACAATTTGCTTGAGCCTTTATTTTACAACAGGGCTTTACCTCTAACTCAGAATTGCACATAAGAAGGCTATTTAAAAAGTACAATAAAAATTTGCACAAATCAGACCGTTTAAAGAAGAGTCAGTATGCTGTACACTGTCTACAGTATTATGCCGATAAGTGAAGAGACAACAGAAGTGCTGCCACTAAAACGTTTTCAGTTGAGGAATAATTGACTGGAATTCTTTATCTCTTTAAAGTAGTTATCCCGGGTCAAGTTAAGACCAAGAGCTTATTATGCGTTAAGCCTCAAAGACTGATCTTCTCTCCTCCTGGAAGAAATGTCAATATCTATAGAGTCTTTCCCAACTATGAGCCTCAACCGCTTGGCCGGAGGCAGAGGGATAAAATCGTCTTCAAAGTCATCGTCGTACTCCTCGTCCTCGTCCTCTCCCTCCGAAGAGGAGGAGTCGTCTGTGCTCTCCTCCTCGTACTGACTGTAGTCATCCACTTCCATTCGCGACTCCAGGAGGGACAGGGGGTCACTACAGCAGACCCCGTTTTCATGAAGCCCCTCTGTGCACGGCCCCCTACTTTCCTCGTCCCGCTTTAGCTGGATTTTTAATTTTGTTGAACTACTGCCGGATCCTGAGTTAAACCCATTGTTAAGCTTCGCTACATAGAGGTTATTATCACTTTCATGGTCTTTACTCAACTTGATGCTGATTTTTGAAGAGTTCACCCCGTCGCTCTCTTGGTCATTTGTCTTGCTGCTGCTGTCATGGCGTCTGCGAAGAGTCAACTTGGGAATCCCAGAGTTATTTTCCAGGATTAACTGCGCATCATACCTCGTGATCCGCCTCTTTTTTTTACTTTTCGCAGTTCGGAAGCCGTCTTTTGTTTTGAAGCTCTCTGACGTCACCACGGAAGCACTGACAGACGAAGGGGCCCAGTCCGCGTAAACCCCGGGCACGGCCTCCACGCCGCTGTGCTCGCCCGGGTCGGGGTGGGCCCCCGCCCCCTCTGGCCCCACGCCGGCCCTGCCCGGGGACTCGTGCACGGGACTGGCTTCCTCTGCCTTTGCCAGCTGCCGCACCAGCTTCCCCGGCTGTGACTTCTTTTTGGACGTGCTGCTGTCGCTCTTAGGACACCTGGCTTCCCCCTTCTGTGCAGCTTCGTGGGCCGGCTCTTCGTCCGGCGCCACGGGAGCGGGCTGCTCGCCGCCGTCGTCGGGGCAGGGTTCTGTCAAGTCACTGCTATAGCCATCCAGCGTATTTGGTTCAAGCTTGATGTCGGAGGTCTCCTTCAAGGTCATCCTCGTCCTCATAGACCGCCTGGTTGTGTAGGTGCAGGGGGCGCCCTCCGCGTGCGAAGGGGCGCCTCGCTCCGAGTTCTGTCTGTGCTCTCTCGCCGCATGTCTGGTTAAGCACCCGCTGGCCACCGTGGCCTCCACTGGTCCCTCGGGCTCCTTCTCTTTTTTAATGGGCAAATTTTTGTACAGAACGACTTTAGGCTCTTTCAGTACCAAGTTTCCCATTTCGAGTTTTCTCGAAGCACTCTTCGGCTCCAGCCGTTTGCAATGATTTCTTAATTTTATCTTTGATAGTAAAGGCTTTGCAGGTTTTTTCAGTTTCTTTGGTACCCTGGAATTGTTTATAGGAGTTAGCTTAGATGAGGTAGAGTTGGGAGGAGCTGGAATTCTTGACATAGACTGCCTTGTTACTGTTCTGCTCTTGCTGTTCTTTTTTACACCAACTGAAGATTTCCGGTTAGAAGCTGTAAAGTTAAAAGAAAAAAGGGTGAAAAACAGTCTTGGTAACCCAGTAACGTTCAACAAAACAATGCCAACACCCAGACGATTAGTTGTGAAGCGTTTCACTTCCACACATGGGTGGTACACAGGCCCCAAGTGAGCTGTCTGCACACAAGCAAATCTGACAGTTTTTCTTTATGTTATCCCTCTAATTTCTGCCTGTAACTTAAAAAGCATCGATTCACGTTCCAGGTAAGTAAACTCAGGGTTAAAGAGTTCTTAGCAGAGCAAGGACCTAGATTTCACTCTAAGCTTGTCAGGACACTAGTCCAAACTGAGGATTTCTTTTCCTGATTTAATATTTTACTACAGAAAATATTTGAAGTAAAGCTAAGCAAAACCAGTATTTTTTTTGTTCATAAATTCTTCTTAAACTCATCATTTAAAATGTTTCCAGAATCCATTATTCATTAACTCAAAGCATGGTACTTGACCAGTAATGCAGAACAGCAACACGTGACTAAAGGGCTCCAGGAGACAAATTCCATCACAATGTCTTCAACTGAGAAAGAGATCCTAAGAACCATATGCAGAATGCCAGGCTGGATGAATCCCAGGCTGGAATCAAAAGACTGCCAGGAGCAATATCACTAACCGCAGATACACAGATGATACCACTCTAATAGCAGAAAGAGGAACTATAGAACCTCTTGATGAGAGTGAACAGCAGTGAAAACACTGACTTAAGACTCAACATTCAAAAAACTAAGAACACAGCATCCGGTCCCATCACTTCACGGCAAATAGAAGGGAAAAATGTGGACACAGTGCCAGATTTTCTTTTCTTGGGCTCCAGAAACACTGTGCACAGCAGCTGCAGCCATGAAATTAAAAGACTCTTGCTCCTTGGAAGGAAAGCTATGACAAACCTAGACAGCATATTAAAAAGCAGAGACACCACTTTGCTGACAAAGGTTCGTATAGTCAAAGCTATAGTTTTTCCAGTAGTTATGTACCGATGTGAGAGTTGGGAACATAAAGAAGAGTGAGTGCTTGAGGATTGATGCTTTCAAATTGTGGTGTTGGAGAAGACTCTTTGAGAGTCCCTTGGACTGCAAGGAGATCAAACTGGTCAATCCTAAAGGAAATCAACCTGGAACATTCACTTGAAGGACTGGTGCTGAAGCTGAAGCTCCAATACTTTGGCCACCTGATGCAAAGAGCTGACTCATTGGAAAAGACCCTGATGCTGGGAAAGATTGAAAGCAAGAGGAGAACGGGATGACAGAGGATGATGTTTAGATATTATCATTGACTCAATGGACATGAAGATGAGCAAATCATGGACAGAGGAGCCTGGTGTGCTGTAGTCCATGGGGTCTCAAAAAGTTGGACACAACTTAGCAACTGAACAAAAACCACATATTGTCATTCCCAGTAGCTATTTACCCCAAACATTGCACTGTTGAAACTGTTCCCTTCAGGGCTGCGAGCACCTGCAGACTCTGAGACTGCAGGGTTTAGCTCACCCCATCCCTCCAGTGACTGCCTGCTGCCGACTAGACTGAGAGAAGGAAGAGTGCACAGCTGGAGTCACACTCTGGGGACGGGGGGACCCAAGTTCCTTCCTCTGGACAAGGATCCCAAAAGGCTAGAACAATCCCTGTGGGGACAAAACCTGGGAACTAATGTGACAGCTGACGGGCTTCTCGAAAGGCTCACACGCGACTCAAGGCTGAGTTCCCTCCACAGTGGGCCTCTGGCCTTGCTGCTGACTTCCGCCTTGTTTTTCTCTCTGCTTACACACTGGATCTGTCATAGTGTTTTACAGGAGCCCTTTTCTCCATGACTTCGTCTGCTTCCCACCCCCAACCTGAAGGCCTCTTCCCATCAAAATACCTCTTTAAATCGTTCACTAGGGAAGTTAAGGTGACCAAACCAATACTCACCACCTCTTAGAAGAAAACAGAGAATGAAAACCAGTTTACTATGGGTAAGCCCAGTACATTTCCCAACAAGACTATCATTCATTCCATGCTGGGGGTCGCCCAGGGCAACTGCTGTTCCTTCTGCATGGGTGAGCAAGTTAGGTTACCATTAGGTCATTTTTATTGAGCGAGGAGCAAGAATGCCTAACAGAATTCCAAAAGTATCAGACCACCAAGAACAGAAGTCTCTGTACTAAGGAACTGGTTCATAAGTGGCTTTGGGATCTCCAAACCAGCAGAATCCCAAGAACAATATCCCCTGACTGAACTAAGAACACACTTCTCCCTGCAGACTGCCACCAGCGAGGCAACTTATTCTTGGAATAGTAGTAGCAGTAAAGTTTGGTGCCACTCAACTGGAGAACCATCGTATCATGAACTGGAAATACCCAGAACTTGCCAGAAATTATTTTTAAAGTATAAGGATATCCAGGGAATCCTTTTGCTAAAGGATTTCTTTATGCTTACAAGGCTTCCTACAAGGTGAGTGCAGGTGTGTTTATTGATGGAAACGCACCAGTGTTCTGGTGTTCATCCTTCTCAATGTGGTTGCTGAGTGGTCTCTCCATGGCTCTTCGAGGACCATTCTGTGATCAAGCTTCACAGTTGTTTCAGACCTGCAGTCAGCCCTCTGCAATGATTGCGTACTTCTTATATCCTTGACAATAATCCCCCTGAAGTTTGGATCCGTTTATCGCCCTCAAGAGCTCTCACAGCCTCCTTGCCATGAAAACCCACGAAGACTTTTCAGCGGGGACCTTTGCTGTTTCTCTGCAGGAGACACTGCTAGCCACTCTTCTTCCTGAGTGGCCCCCTCCTTGGCTGTTCACGAGAGCTGTCTCCCGGCTGTCTCTCTGTCCCTGGCAGTCTTCCTCCATCTGCCCTGTGGCCTGCACTCCGCAGGCCTCTGCGTCCTAGGCCCCTTCAAAACTCAGTCTCCCAGGGATAAGCGGCCCCTCCGTCCGGGCTGTCCACACAGACATGCTGGCAGTCCCCATATGGCGTTCTCTAGCCCAAATCCGTCCTTAATTAGATTCACCTCACCAGATGGCCCCGGGACGTTGGTCTCCCTCCAAGGTGGTCTCCCAAGCCCCTCGCAAGCCAACATGCCCAAAGGGAGCTCGCTACCAAGCCTCACGCTCCTCCTCCTGCTCTCCATCTGGTTCACTGCCAGCACCAGGCAGCCAGCTGCCTGGGCAGCAACGGGGAGGTCACCCTTGATGCCGGCCGCCACGTCTCCAAGACTGCACTCCTGCACCATCGCTGGACCCACCTCCCTCTCCATTCCCAATGCCACCATCTCCTGCCCTGGCTCTGGCGCCAGCTCCCGCCCGTCCCTGCCCCTACTGCTTCTCCAGCATTCCACTCCCCACCACAAGCCCAGGGTGATTTTCCTAGGACTTCTGGTTACCTCTGGGCTTGAAACCTTCCCGTGACCTAAGACCTAAGAATAAAGTCCAAAATTTTCAATTCCGGTCACATCCCTTCTATTCCAGTTTTGATGACTATTGACTCAAATCCTACACTGGTCTGCATGTCCTCACCTGAGACGCTCCCTTTGCTCTGAGTACGGTCCACTTGGCCAACTTCTCACCCCCTTTCAAGACTCAGCTCAGCAAACGCCTTGCTCAGGAAGCCTTTCGTGACTTTCTTGACAGGTTACCCTCCTATACCTCCTCTTGGCACCTGAGGTTCTCCACACTCTACACTTCCTTTTAAGCCCTGGGTGAATCTCACTGTGTGGTGATTCTCAATCTGGGCTCTCCCCCTCGCACCCCTCCTTCCAGGAGGCTGTTAGCTGATTGCAGTGAGCCACTGACCAAGCCCTTTAGTATGTTTGTGTTCTAAAGAGCACAACAGAGACGCAGGCGAGGCTACATCTTATTGCAGAGTTCACTTACCCATTTATGTTATATATTGGTGTATTCTCATTTTGTTTGAAAAGTATTATCTTATCAAAAGCCCAGCTCAAAGGTGTGCTCAAGTCAAAGGGCAGAAATAGCACAGCTGGTAAGACAACTGTGAGCAATGGACCAAGTGCCCAGGGCTCTTCACCGTCCCACAGAGGCGCCGCTACCCTCTCTTGCACAGGGAGTGCCACCAACAGCAGGCTGAAGGAGGGGCGCTGAACTAAGACAAGTCTATCAAGAGACTGAAGATCCTGACACAGCGGAGGGGGGGCAGGGCGGTGGCTCCCCTGGCTTCAGCACTAACACACCGTGTGGTACCCTTCCCTGTCGGGGACAAACCCCAACCGCATTAACCTGGACGGTGGTTTGAGGTGGAGACACACACCCTTCGCCGTTAGTATATACTAGGTACAGTGCAGGATGGCCAAATTAGTATGACCTGAATCCTAATAAGCATTCTTTGAAGTAAAAGAAATTACCCTAAGTGCAAACCAGGTTCACGTGGACTCACGAGCCAGTCGAGTGTCCATCTGGTAAGCGGCAGAGATGGGGTTTGAACTGAGGCTTGTGGCTTGATGCTGACCACACTGTCACATGACCTCTAAGGCACACCACAGAGCTATTATAGGGCCAGTGCCAGCTCCTGGTAAAGGACCCGCGGTATAGCTATCGTGGTGACCTCAGGGTGTCCTCAAAATCATCAGGCAGCTCTGTGTGGGGTTCAAGAATGACAGCCAGAAACAAGCGCAGTGAAACAATGCCAAAGCACCCCAAAGGTTTGGGCTCTATCTATGCTCTGCGCTCGAAGAGCCTCAAAACACACACGGTGGGACCAAGGGAACATGAGGCCACACAGCTTGAGATGTTCACAACATGGGGTCTAAGGACTTCAGTTCAAGGAATTTATCAGGCACCACAAGCAGACTCCACCTCATGGGGCCACCATGGGCATGTCTGCCTGGAACAGGGTATTGGAAAGGATTAGGAAGCAGCCTGTAGGCTGCTTCATTCAGACTCACTAGAGATGTCTGTAGCGGGAGAGTGACAAGTGGCAGCCCAGTCCACCTCCAGGATGGGTGCTCCTCAGTCAAGCTGAATGAGATGATTCCGCTGGGGGAGTCCTCTGGGACTTGCACTCACATCCTGAGGCAGCACTGTGGGGAGTGGCCTAGCCACTGAGGCACAAGAGCCAAAAAGCCCCGGCTCTTCTGTTAACAGCGTATAGTTCAGGTCTGTGAACTGATGCTGTGAAAATGGGTCTCCTGCCTCCTCTCTGGATGCTACAGCAAACAGTCAAGTTGTGGTTCTTGAGAAGATTCCAAAACAGGAGCTGCATGGAAGGAAGAAGTAATTTTTTCTTCCAACTAGGCAGAAATGTTTCTTTAAGAAGAACATGTTCAAAGAAAGCAGCTCCTCTCTAGCTGTGAGCTGCTGGATTCTAAGCAAACCGCGGGATGAGACGGGCGCCTCTGACCTGTACACTTGAGGTTCGCCCATGCTGCCCAGGAGGAAGGCTGGGCAGCTCTGGCCCTGCACCAGCTGCAGACTCAAAAGGTCCTCCTTTCAACAGGTAGAGGAGCATGGTCGGGACACAAACACCGAAAGAAACACAGCCGAAAAGAACACTTGGAAGAGCCTGAGAAATATTGCTACAAATATACTTAGTGAACAAGGTTCTCAGAGACGGCTGGAGGGAGCCTCGAGCTCCTTCAGAGCCCCCGGCCACGTCCAGTAACTGTCTCCTGGCCCTCACAGTTACTTACGCCAACCCTTGAATTACTCAAGACAGCCATTCTGTAGAAAGGTAATCTGAATAAAGGAAGCACCCTAATATGAGCAGTCACAGTGAAGTGCTGGTTCTAGTCTGTAATGCTGAGACTGCTGCTCAAAGGATTACCTGCCCCCCCCCCCCCACCGCCTTTAGGAAGTGGAGCACCTCAGGGCTACTGTGTACTGGTCCAGGTCTGAAGCTGAGGCCTAAAGTCCCTGACAGAAGGGCCTGAGCCTCACGCACTTTTCTCTCTCTTTAACAACAGCAGACTTTGAACACATATTTGGTTTATTAACAAATATTCCTGAGATGGTCACATAATAGAACACTCAGCACCTTCCAAAATTTTTTTTCCATTTTGATCTTTTAAACTAAGTGATGTACTGAGTTCAGTATCCATGTATCAGTAATAGAGTTAATGCATCAGAACACAAAACACCCCCACCAAAGTCACAGAGCCATGTGGACAGTGTCAGAGCCATCTCTACTTGCGGATGGCGGCTCGCTCCTAAGTGTTATCACGTAGACACTTATTAAAAGGGGCTTCAGAAGTCTCCAGTTTCACCAAGGAACCAGACTCAGAAAACAAAATGTTGATTATGCTGCATTTATTATTAAAACCAACAGTCAACAGTGAATGACAAACTAACTGCTCTTTTTGGTTCACTTTGGACATAAAGCCTGAAGAGGAACAGCACTGCCTTCCACACTAGAGGTCAGCCCTGGCCTCCGACTCCAGCAGCAGGCTGATTCGGAAACGCATGGCAGTGACATTCTCCATCATGGGAGACACCGTCCCTTCTCTCTGAGACTTTCTGTAGTGGAGAGCACCCAGAGGTGGGCTGAAAACATCAGAAGACAGAAGAGTCTAAAACAGTCAGACCTCAGAGGGTACTTACTGCTCAGAAGTATGTACAGACATTTATAGTGCTAAAATAGGCATATTCTGGGGACTATCAAGTTAAAACTTTTAAATTTTATTCCTATCAGAGACAAGAGAGTGAAGAGCCTGCTGCTTTAGTGGCCACTAGAGCAAACTGGTGTCACCCAGATGAAGACCAGCAGCGATCAGAATGCTTCCAGGATGCCAAAGCTCCACAGACATGGCGTGTTTTCTTATGCTCATTTGGGGTTTCTTCTTTCTTTTCTCTTTATTCTTCATTCTCTTTTTCCAGTTTCCATTAGGTCTTGCCCCCACAAGCCACTGGGATCTTAAAGCTTGTCCCTTTCTCCTTTCCATCTCTCTTCCCACTTTCGGCAGGGCTACAGCAACTCGTCACAGTACAGTGACATTCAACCTGCTGCTCTACCACAACTCTGAGTCTGGGGACTGGTGGCTTGGTGCACTGGGTCAGTTCATTCTGAAAACGGTAAGCAGGCAGTAAAAAGGTGGAAGCCTTGAGGCCAGAAGCTACGAACCCCAAGTCCATCACCCCCGCTAACAGACTGGCCAGCGCGGGACACGCAAGTGCCCGTGTGCCGCGGCCCCGTCCTCTGTCTTCTCGCAGACCTACCACCACCGCTACAGAGAAACTCACACCGGGAAAGCTTTCTGTCAAACATATGATGACCCTGGAACACATGACGAAGAAATTTAATGTCCCGTTACCAAGTAGTCACAAAAAGCAGACAATTTAGTACCATCTAAAATCTGGAGGCATGAAACAGACTGCTTTGTGCTTGAACCACTTCTAGAACCTTGCAGTGCTGGTGAAGTGCATGAATCCCAAGGTTGCTCTCAATGTTCAAAAGATCAAAACTACTAAAGCATGCTTTAGAAAGCAAACTCTGTGAAAATACTTAAATAAAAAATAAAAAAAGATAACACTTATGAAACCTCCCTTACTTACTTGCATTGTTTTTTTCCTGAGTGGTATCTGCATCAGTGTTAGAGCTGACAGATTGACTGTCTGAATTTTTGCTGCTGTCACCTAACTTTTTAAGCCTATTTAAACGTTTATCTGTTTCTCTGAGTCCGTATTTGCTATTGATAACAGGAGCAGGCGCAGGCAGTCCCACTCTGGATTTAAAAGCACCAGTTCCCCGTCTGAAAAAGAAACAGCACAGGTTACACACACAGCATACTCACTGCCGTCAGCCTGGTTGCTGAGAGCACCTGTCCACACCAGGTCAGCAGGCGAGATGAACTGATGAGGTCTAATCACTGCAAGCTGCCAAGTCTAGGACTCTCAAAATAAATATGGAGATAAAATCAATACCCCAAAGCCCCAGACTTAAACACTTTGTTATGACTATTGTCAATCCTTGAGAAGTATTGGAGCCTGCAGAATTTCAAGTGTCGGTAAAAATAACCCACCTGTCAATTATATCCTAGTTTTGTTCTGCATAATTTAACACTCCATTACTGAATATTGAGAATGAAGGAATTAAAAGAGAAACTAGAGAATTTCCAGAAACTAAGTCATTACTTACTTAGAAGATAATGTTAGATACATATAAATTCTGATGGAAATTTTACATTAGGAAGGCTAGGCTATCTTAGTGAAAATCCCATTTCTGGAGTAATGAAAACTGTAAAATTCTTCCTTTAAAGTTACTGGATGAACATCATTAAGTTAACAAAATGTTACAAAATAAGAGACATTAAAAGACCTGTTTTTACCACTAGCTAAGAATGATTTGTAACCTGCTTTGATTATTCCTATTGTTTAGTCGCTAAGCCATGTCCGACACTTTTGTGACCCCATGGACTATAGCCCTCCAGGCTCCTCTGTCCATGAGATTTCTCAGGCACGAATACTGGAGTGGGTTGCCATTTCCTTCTCCAGAGGATCTGCCTGGCCCAGGGATCAAACCTTCCATCTCCTGCATAGGCAGGTGGGTTCTTTACTGCTGAGCTGAAGGGAAGCCCAAGATGGGCCATACTTACTAACAAAACAAATGATCATGGGTGGAATTATCTGGAAATAAATTTTTTTAAGTAAAATGACCATTCATCTGCTTCTCTACTTCCCTGATTTCTTTTTATGACAGTGGTATGTGCTTGCTACAACAGGTGAGACCATCCCTGGCTCTGCCTCCCCAAATGCTGAAGTTCCCCGAGCTTCCCAGCCGTCTCCATGCGCAGAGCCCCGGCACCTGTGTTAACCACCTGCCAGCACCTCATCTGCTGCTCTGCCGCGAGCTACACACCCAGACCCACTGCTGTTTCTCCTTAAGCAAAAAGAAACCCCAAATAGCTAACACCACACATTCCACTCAGCAAGCAGCTTTCCTCCTTTCCTCCCACGCCAGCTCTCTTATCGCTATACTGTGCACAAGCACTTCTGAACTCAACATGTTTTGAAAGCTGTACCTTTTACACAGACTAAACATCCCACCATCTGTTCAAGCACTGGATGGTGATGACTGGAACCCACAGGTATTCTGGTGTCTGCTTGCCACCATGAGCACTGCTGCTACACTGCTCTTGAAACCAAACCCATACTAGCTAGTGCTGCTTTTTCCACAGGACAGATTCTTCCACATGGAATTGACTGCCAGATAAAACGGTGCTATTATTTTGAACAAATATTGCCAGAGTAAGTTCCCAAAAGGTTAAAGCACTTTACAGCCCTACCGACATTGTGTGAGGGCCGGTCTCTCCATATCCTCACCTGTGGCACAGAGTATACTGCTCAATGTTACCAATTTGATGATGAAAATGAATACCTAGCTATTGTTTCACTTACCTCATTTATAGCTATCATTTTCTGTGTGGCATCCTCCATATCCCTTTTCTCCAGTGGAGCCTATCTTTTATGAGCTCTAGGAGCTTCCTGTCCTTGGGTTATTAACGTGGCCATATGTGTGCTTTTTCCTCCCTTCAAGTTTATCATTTATCTAACTTTTGCTTTTGGCCATTCAATGTTCATACTCACCATTTCTTATACTAACTTCTTCCAGAAAATTCCACTACCAAGTTTAGACATATAAGTCTAAAATTTTTCTAATCATTTTACCTAATTTTTAAATTTAAAATTTTAATCTATTTGGAATTTATCTTGTATATGGTATGAGATGGGAGGTGAGCTTGGTTTTCTTTCAGACCCATGATGATTTATACCACTATTTATGAAAGAAATCATCATTTCCCTACACATGGTATTAAGATCTCATACACACTGAGCACTGCTTCAGGACTCTGCTCATGTCTTCTTATCTATTTGTTCATATCTGAGCCAGTATCATCAGGTTTTGAACACAATTATTTACAGTAATTTTTAATACCTATTAAAGCAAACTGCCCCTAGTATACTGCAAAATGTGGTCATCATCAGACATACTTTCATACACTTTAAAATACTTCGGTCCTTCATATACTTATCGCACTTTAAAATACTTTGGTACTTCATATTCTTCAATCCCTCACTAGATTTTATTCTTCAAATTCTCAAGAGTTACATTTGCAGTATTTACTTATGAAAAGTATTACTACTGTGTCAGGATGGTCACTGCCCAGAAGCATGCACCAGATATCTTTTGGACACTGCATCCGTGATGTCAGGGCTTTGTAAACATTGCACTCTCCCGTCTTCACCCTTCAGCCCCCAGCATACCATGTGTCCCTTCACAGCACTGCTCTCAGAGCTGGCACTGGGCTGGCCTCGTTTACCTTGCCTGGACAAGGTTTAACATGAGAACTATTCAGTAACTAGATGATAATAACTGAACGAGTTCCTTTGACTGGTCTCATTCTCTTGCCTAATTTCTGGAAAGGCAGAAACAACTTGTTCCTGACGATTTCAAGAATATTCCCAGACAACCTTTAAATCACACTCTCCAACAGTCTGATAAAAGCCGTGCTTACTGCTCCATATGAGGCCTTTCCATTTAAAAGTGATGTGCGGGGACTTCCCTGGTGGTCCAGTGGCTAAGACTCTGCATGCCCAGCACAGGAGGCCTAGGGTTTGATCCCTGGTCAGGGAACTAGATCCCATATGCCACAAGTAAAGATCCAATGTGCCACAGCTAAAGCCAAATAAATAAATAAATATTAAAAATAAATAAATAAAAGTGATGTGCACATTTCTATTTATTCCTTGCACTAACCCTGTCGAGAAGGCAGGATCAGCCCACCTGGCCCGTGAGAAACAGTCTCAGGGAGAGAGCAGCTGCCAAGGAACATGGCAGCACATGCGGTCCTGAGCCAGTGAAAGAGCTGCCTCATGGCTGGTGTGGACTCCTGTGTGCGCAGTTACATTTTGTAGGAAGACTCCTAAACATATTCAGCGTATCGTTTACTCCATTCATTCATTCATTCACCAAACAGTCATCAAGCACGTAGTTATTACTACGTGTCAGGTACTGTTTTGGATGCTAGCAACATAGCAATAAATGAAAAAGACAAAAATTTTTGCCTTCATGGAACTTACATTCTAATAGGAAAATGACCAGAAGCCACAAAATACCTTTACACCTAACACCCGAATGTTAACTGTGTGTTTTATATACTTTTTGTGAGATAAACTTAATCCTCACAGCAACCCTATGATACCCTAGTGTCATCTCCATTTCACAGATGGTGTAATTCAGGCACAAAAGCAGCTAAGCTGCCCAAGACCACACAGCTAGTAGACTGTGGAGAGTCCCAGGATCCCCACGTAGGGCGCTGCTGTCAGGCCTCAGGTCGGGCTATGTCATGCTGTCTCTGCACAGTGGTTTAAAGCTTTATTCAACTATAATTAAACGACTTTGTGGGTTAAAGGGTCTTTTTGTGGACTGGTCTAAGATTTAACCAATGTCTGAACCATTTTTTTAATTTATAAAAAGATAAATTGTATCCCCCCACACTCCCAACCCCTCCTTTCCTGCCATCCTTTCAAGTCAAGGGCCGGGGAGCTGGGAGAGAAACTGCTGGGGCTGTGCCAAGGCTCCATGCCTCTGCTCTCACGACAAAAGAGACCTCTGGCTGCCCAGAAAGGAGAGAAAGCCAAGCTCTGGGGAATCAGCATGTCTCCCAAGGCCAGGAGGCTGGCAGCTGGGTGTTCACAATGAGAGAAACAGCACCGCCCCCTATCTGCTTCCGTGTGCGAAGAACACGAAGCGGCGAGAGCGCAGGCTCTGAGTTAGGCTGAGCTGGGTCTCTGCACCTGTAGTGTCCCACTCTACCATCCTCTCCCAGGACGGCTGAGGACTGAGTCCAGGAGAGTAAAGCACCCGGTACCTCACACAGCACGTAAAATGGGTTCAATAAATCTACGTGTGCTCACCTCAAGAATCTGTGTGTGTGTATATATATATATACACACACACACATATAATTGAATCACTGTGCTTGCTGTACAGCTGAAACTAACATGATACTGAGAATCAACTATATTTCAATTAAGAAACTAAAACAATAACAAAAACCAAATCCAGAAGTGCTCCCCGTGTGGCTATGCCAACCCAGACAAGGCTGTGAAGCTGCCTCTGCGAGCTCCATAAACACGCTGCCACCAGGAGGTGAGCAGTGTGGACAAGGAGTCCTGCTCAGTCGGATTTGGGGGGTTTCCACGAGGACCTGTCTCGATGTGTCACAAAAGGAAGGTCCTCATCAAGCAGTAGGACTCAGAAATCGTGAAGAGCACGTACATCAAAACACAGGGCTTCCAGAATACACAGCTTGGGGTTTTTAAATGATGATCAGTGGTGAACCTCACCTGCCACTTTGGAGCAACCCCACTCTGACCTGTATGTGTGTGTCTCCCACTCTCTGCTGAAGCATATTTGTATTCTGACTCACTCACAAGGGTAACAGCTGGGAACAATTTTAACATTTTAGAAGGCCAGGCACTGGTGCCCCTAAATAGTTCTGTCCTCTCTGGTTTCGCTCCTGTCTGCCGTCCTGGGTGTGATGCTGCAGGACACAGAAGACTATCCCTGCCATCTAAATGATGAGAAGACGGCGCGCACTCACTCTCACAGTCATCTGGCATTAATCGATACTTTACCTTTCACAAGTGTAACACTCGCAGAACTCATTGTTTTCTCCAAAAAACCCATCTCCATAATAACAAGAAATTTCTTCTCCAGGTTCAATATCTCTTAGGGCCTTCACACATGCTGTATCTCGACCAGTTGACACAAACTGAAATAAAATGAACTCATTAAGAAACGCATACCTGAAGCAAAGACAAAATACTTGAGATAAAGTATTTTTTATGCTTACCTTACAGTTAGGTCTGCAATCTGAAAAATGTCCAAAAGATAAAGTCAATTAACTGTAGATAAGATCTGAAACACGAACAATTATAGAAATCTGAAATAAGCTTTCCACATAATTTTCCCAACTTTTGATAGAAGTTTTTGATCTCGAGTTAAACTACAGGAAGACTTATTTTCATAAGTTTGTGCAAAAAGAATTTCCATTTCCAACCCTCCTTTAAAGGAAGACAGATAAGGTTACTCTCAGTTATAGCAGTGCTACCCAACACTAGAGCTAACACCTGGGAAACAGAGCTTACCATGGTTTATAAACGCAGCAGGACCAAGCCAGAGCTGAGCACAGTTTTTCCTTGTGGAATACATGACACTGAAGTCGTTTTCTCCATGTCTAAGCAGCATGTTCTCCTCAATTTCTGAAAGTTCGGCAATACAACCCACCAGTAATTCTATTTTGTCATTTCGTTTCCTATTTAAAATATGTGATGGTAAAAATTACTAGTAATTATAAATAATAAGGCTTCTTTTAATAAAATACGCCTGTCTAATACATACCAGGCATTGAGAAGACCTAGCTGTGCGTGTTTTAACTGACTCACAGTGACCGCACCTGGTATCATCTCCTCTTCCCTGGAAGCCCCACAGCCTTGCGCAGCTGCCTGATCCCTAAAACAGACCAGGAAGTGCTGCAGGCATCGTGCTACCTACACCTCTGAAGCCCCTGTGCTCTGCAGGCAGGAAGGACTCAAAAAGCCGCTGCACTGAACTCAGCTTGCTGACCCTGGAGAAGGACACAGATGAGCAGCAGTAAGAGGTCAGGAGCACCCAGAACTGGGGTGCCGCCCTCTGGAGAGCACCAGCCAAATGCATTGCGAGCCCGACATGCACCAATCTAGGGGCTGTGGGAAGAAAGGCAAGTGGAACTGGTGAAAGTACTTTCAGTAGCATGTTTTAACCCAATACAACCCAAATGCTACTTCAGCAGGTCAGCAGTATGAAATACGAATGAGAAACACAATATAAAGTCTGACATGTTTATCACAGCTGCAGCACTTCTCAACTTATTAAGACTAGCCACATTTCAAAAGTCCACTAGCCACGCATGACTGGTGGGCACTGTCCTAGACAGTGCAGTCCAGAACTCAAGACCTCAAACCTCACACCCATCTGCCAGGCAGGGAGCCACGAGAGCCCAGCAGCAGGCTGGGTACCATCCCATGGCAGACAGACACGCTCACTCATGTATATACACACATTTTTTTCAAGAGGCCAGGAGTCAGGCTCTTTAACATTCCATTTTCAGGTAACTGACCCTAACATTTTTGCTACAAAAAAATGTCGGGGGTCTTATAGGAGAGAGGCTACAGGTTTCTTCTGGGAGGTAAGGCAGGGAATAGACATTCTTCTTTCTAATGAAGAAAGATATAACCACATACTCTCTTTCCTGTATGGCTTTCATCCCTCCTACCTGGGGTCAACTTCACTACATTTGTTTCAGCTGGCACACACATGTATTTTTAGCAGGCAATGTGCTCATCAGTTTTTACACATGAAATTCCTTGGACCATTTTCATACGTAACCTTTCTTAAAGGCCAGTGAAAGACTGATTCTGGAAGCTAGGTCATTTAATCCCGCACCCCTAACTGTTCAGCAGTCCCTTAGCAGGCATCCAGACTTGTCAAGAGGAAAACACAAAGCCCTTGGCTTAGCAGTAGGACCCGGTGAACCTGGTGAGCTTCCAGCTTCACCACCGTCCCAACCGCAAGTCACTGGGCTGAGGCTGGCCCTGCACTGGCTCCTGTAGGGCAAGCTCTGGTTTTATTCCCTCGAGAGGCTTTCTTAGCACAGGAATGGTAATTTGAGACAGAACTTTAAACAAGATTATTTTATGGATTTACACTAGTATTATAGTTACCACTCTTTCGTTGCAACTATCTTGGCTCCATTTTGTTCTGAAGAGTATCTATTACAAGGCAATATTTCAAATCCACTGTCAGTTGCAAACATTCGCAAATAAATAAATACCTAAAACAGAAAAAAATTTTGATACTTACTTCACACTAAATTATTTACCTTGCTAGACTCTCAGAATTATAAAAGCAAACCACCACCACCAATGAAAAAATTTAAGATTAAGTAACAAATATTGTTTTTTAAAATTTCACGTATTTGTATACTTGGTGATTTGGCTATGTTACTCTAAAAGTTCACAGAAAGTTTCACTTCTAGACAACAAAGTTTTCTCTATGGATAGTCATAAGTTATCTAATGTATTATCAGATCTTCATATTAATTAGTTTTATGAAAACTGGATTTAAAATTTCAGTGTTCACTAAAATTTACATTTTAGTTTCCTTTAATCTTATCCAAACAGATAAACAGCATTAATTTTTTCAATAAACTCACATGTTCCTTGAATAATTTCTCCTGCATTTTGTTCTTGTTGAGAAAATAGTGCCGTGCCCATTCTCCTGAAGTCAGACATTTGAAGGCTTTCTCCAAGTGCTCATCTTTCTTAAAACGTTCAATTACTTCTTTGAGTTCTTCCTGCCTTCCTTTAATAGGCCGAAATCTGAAAGAAATCAAAACAACAACTTTAGTTATCTTCCATCATCCCTGGGCCACTGTTAGTTAAAAGATTTTGAGAAAAAAGTAACCTAAAAACAACAGCCAGACCTAACAAGAGAACAATAAGTAGTCTGGATAATGAGTACTAAAGTAATACTGATCACCAAGAAATATAACTTCCCTTCCTCAAACTGTACTTTAGTATTTTTATTTCACTGTTATCACATTAACCAAGAGGTGACCAGGTGATTCAAATGAAAGCTAATTCAGACTTTTAACTGTCACCTAATTTGGGAGGTACAAAACGAGAGATCTAGGATAGAGTTCATCTGAGTTGGAAGGACAAGGATTTTTTAAAACATGCAGAAGCCAGCCAGAAGAGTGCAGGGCAATGAGCTTTAGAAGAAGGATGAAGTAAATAAAATTATGCCATAAACAAAAACACCCTCCATGTACAGTTAGAAAAACCGCAAAATAAGCATCCTGACAGGTCTTGAAGGACACTTGGATGGATGTTCTACCAGCCATGTCAGAGGAGTCTGTGATAACTGCATTCCAAGAACAAAAAGTGTGCAAGAGTACAACTTGAGAGGTGGTGGTGTTGTGGCAGTGATGGAAGGAAAAACTGCTGAGGTAAAATTTCAGAAGGCATCTACATAAAATCAGCTATGATGAATTCAGAACGCTACATGGCCAGGCACGTCAAACACACGATACAATCATGGCCCAAGTAAAATTTAAGTTTTACTCATTTTAAAGCTATGTTCTCAATAAAATGTGCACTATGATTAAAAGTTCTTGGAGCTTAACTTCAAAATTTCTTCTCATGTTAATATAGTTTATTTTTCAAAATAAAGCTTTTTAAAAAATTAACAGCCAACCAAAAAAAGGAATTACAGACTGCTCTTCAAGTAAAATACATTAAGATTCAGTAAGATTTTAAGCCACAATATTTCACCAAGGATTATTTTTAGGTGCTGTGCATACAGGTGCTATGGTGAAAAACATAAGCTAGAAGACATGGCTACTGTTCTATGGAAAATTTTGCTGGGACTAAAAGACATATCCGTGCATCAAACAGAGAAGCAAGGATCAACGTGCAAATACACATTCATGTGGTACAAACAACACTGCTGCGGCACTTCCAAGTGTGGAGATCACACCTAAAGCGTGATTTGGGGCTGACACTGATGCAGACAATGAAGAAAGTGGTGAACTGAGATTTCTAAAGAAAAAACAGACTATCACTAGCGGCAGGAAGGAATCAGAAGGAGGAAAGAAATTCTAAGCAGAGGACCTAAGCAGAAATTCTAAGGCTTGATTCGAAGAGATGACCAGGGCTGAGGGAGTCAGCTGGCGAGCAACAGGACAAGGAATGCTATAGAACAAGGAAGGGGGAAGATGCGAGGAAGAGACTAGGTATAATACAATTTACTGGGCAGCATCTTCAGAGGCCTTCAGGTGGGTGAGCACACTGACACCTCTAGAAACTCACGAGCCCCGACTTCAGAGTTAGGAAGTTCTCGCGACTCACAACAGAAGGACCCAAAGGAGCCCTAGAGATAGCATGTGAACAAACAGTGCCCTATTTTGTTCCCATTTCAATCAGTTAGCACACCAGCCCTCACAGACAGAGGAGCGCAAGTCCTCTGGACAATTCAGAAAGTCTTTAACTAGACTGTCAGACTACAGTGTCAGGGAATCATTAAAATACAGATTTGCAGAACTATGATGGTATTCAAACTTCCACAGTTACAATATTAAACTACTTTTGAAGTGCGGCCATCACAAGTGATTTTGTCAACACTGGGTTTCACTAAGAAACCCAAACTAAACCCTTCTGGCTGCAACCCCACACTATGGGGTTATGTGCATATGAAGGACAGATAAGACCACTCAGCAGCTGTTAGCTGAGGCACACCACTCCAGGCAATACCAAATGACGGGGAACAGAAACTCACATTTTGCACAGTAAAGAGAAAAGCAGAAGTTCCCTCTGAGCAATAATACATGATGCTAAGTGATGGGGCCACAGCAATCTTTACATGTTCAATGTAGGACTGACCAATGGTGATACCTGTAAAGTAACTGCATGGCTGCACACATCGGAGTCAGGACTATATTCACCTCAAAATCTTAAGAACATGACAGAAAATAAGTCACAGACCTGGAACAGACACCAGCTGCTCCTGCTCTCCACTTTCTGAAACCTTCTATCTAAAGACACCTCTCAGCTATCCTTTTGTTTACTCTTTGCTTGTGATGGAAACGCTGAATACTCACTGGAAGGACTGATGCTGAAGCTGAAACTCCAGCATCCTGGTCATCTGATGAGAACAGCTGACCCACTGGCAAAGTCCCTGATGCTGGGAAAGATTGAGGACAGAGAAGAGGGCATCAGAGGATGAGACGGCTGGATGGCATCACAATGCAATGGCCATGAACCTGGGCAAACTTCGGGAGATGGTGAGGGACGGGGAGCCCTGGCGTGCTGCAGCCCATGGGGTCACAAAGAGTTGGGCACAATGAACCAAGAAGAACAACACGACGCCAAACAATCAATACGCTAAACCCACACAGCAACCACCTGTTGAGTTACTAATGTACCTTCCACACAACCTGTGACTTTCTTTTCCGCTTTCCTGACTTCTGCCTCAAATACAAACAAAACCCCCTAAACTATCCCTTGCTGCCCACTGGACAAGAATCTCCATTTTACTTAAAATGTAATTTACAGTCAAAACTTACTGTCATGATGCCTATAGCAGCCAAATATGACAATAAGTTTTGTCTGTAAATTGGTGGCTCAGATGGTAAAGCGTCTGTCTACAATGTGGGAGACCTGGGTTCGATCCCTGGGTCGGGACGATCCGCTGGAGAAGGAAATGGCAATCCACTCCAGTACTATTGCCTAGAAAATCCCATGGACAGAGGAGCCTGGTAGGCTACAGTCCACGGGGTCGCAGAGTCGGACGTGACTGAGCGATGTTCCTGTATAGGCATGAAATGGTAGTGATGAAAAGGAGGAAGAAAACGCTACTGGGTGCAGACAGGAAGGGGAAGAGACAGCTGTTTTCGATAACCAGATAGAACATCAAAATCACCTGGCTGACAGTTCAAGTCAAATCCCATTATAATAAAAACTGTGAGGAAATAAAAATTATTTAATAACAAGGCTGTTAAAACTATCAGGTCCAGAGCAAAAGGCATGGGGGATCTTGGAAAAAATTAATTTTCTATTATTGAATAGAAAAATATGCTCTGTCCTCTCCTTAATACAGTCATGCTAAATCTCCCATACAAACTGCATAAAGCTATTCTATACCATGGCTCCTAAAGGCAGAAGAAAATTCAGATGATCTAAAAAATTATGTCTGGCTCCATAAATGAGAAAAATAAGGCCCAGTGAAGGCCAACTGCTGGAGGGAGGGGCCTGTTACCCAAGCCTTTCTTGGCCCTGCTCTCATCTGAAGCATGGGCGCCCTCTTGTGTCCCTTCACCATGAGAACGGACTCTGACTTAAAGCTGAGCACCAGCACCAAGCCCCGCCTGGTGCCCTGACAGCACAGCGAAAGGAGTGGAAACAAGCTGCGTGTGGGGTGGCAGGCGAGGCAAGGGAAATAGGTCTTTGGCATTTCCAAATCAACACGTCCCTCCTCCCTCTTAATATGACATTTCCAACTTTAAATAAACCAAACTTCCCACACTTCTCTGATCCCATGGCCGGTATAGGAAATTTAAAAATACAGCACTTACGATTATTTACTATTAAAAGGGGCAGGGGAAAAACATATGAATTCACACTCCCACACACCTGTTCCCCACTCTTTCCAGAGACTGACTTCCCAGGTTTTCCTGCTATTTGGTTTTTCTGTTTCCAAACCCAAGAGGCCACTGTGGCAATGAAGAAAAGCTGCAGGTGTGTATTAGCTGCACTACTGCCCTTCCAGTGTAAACCAAGAGCTGACTGGAGGGAGGGAAAGAGGAGGGGCACAGAAAAAGGGAGCGAGGGAAGGAAGGAGGAAGAGAGAGAAACATGCTCAAATATTTAAGATAAAAAGTAAACCCGTGAGGCAACATCGTGAACACATTCCCCCTCTCAAGTTTAACTGCAAACTGACATTCCAAGATGCTGGGGGGCGGGGGGGAGTTCCGCTAGGACAGCTCTTCTCATTCCTTCTTGACCTGAAAGTAAACAACAACCAGAAACATACCTGGCTGAGTCCTGCAATCAGTGCTCAGCTAATCCCATGGAGTGCCTCCTGATCTTTGGATGAATGATTTCTCTTAAAATTACCCTGTTATGGAGTACAAGTGGTTTTTTAAATATAGCTAATACTAAAGACCAAATTTTCAAAAGGTTTGCAAAATGTTCTACAAATCTTGTTTACGCTGACACCTCCAATTACTTAACATAAAAGAACATTATAATGGCTGAAACAAGTTAGTTTGTATCTTATTACTATTTGTAATGCTCTCTACCTACCTTACAGGGTTGTTGTGAGAAAAACTGTCAGATTTTGAAAAATGCCTTGAGCTCCTCGGAGGAAAGGCGCTATATAAATGCAAAAACAAACAACAATAAAAAACTATTTGTATAATTTGCATTTGTAATTTCTAAACAGATTTACAATAATAGATGTAGCAGAAATCCGTAACATGCTGTGATATCTAACAACTTTAAGAAGCCACAGGTTGGCTTGAAATGACAAAAAAAGCCAGGAAGCTAAAATTCTTTCCTTCCCACAAAACATTTTATCCTTGTATACTAAGTTAAAAGTTCAAAAACTTTCTTTATGCTTTCCAGTCAAACACTTGATATTAAAATGACATTTAAAGTGATTTATAAGTTCACATGCAACAGTGGATACAAATGATAAAACAGTGGATATCAAATATATAACTAATGAAAAGAAAATTAGATGGTTAGTGTAGTGGAATTAGGTAAGTGAGGACTGCACGGGCAGAAGTCTGTGCCCTGCAAGGACTCTTCCCCTTTCTTCACAATGTGATGTCCCCCAGCTCCTCAGGATACTGTGAAATCACTGGTCACATGGCCTGAACAGTGGGGCATCACTGACAACACCTACTCCTGATTCACAACCTTCATCTCTCCACTAGCTTTTTAAAAATCATTAGAGGTATTACTGCTGCTGCTGCTAAATCGCTTCAGTCGTGTCCGACTCTGTGCGACCCCATAGACGGCAGCCCACAGGTTCCCCGGTCCCTGGGATTCTCCAGGCAACAACACTGGAGTGGGTTGCCATTTCCTTCTCCAATGCATGAGAGTGAAAAGTCAAAGTGAAGTCACTGAGTCGTGTCCAACTCTCAGTGACCCCATGGACTGCAGCCTACCAGGCTCCTCTGTCCATGGGAGTTTCCAGCAAGAGTACTGGAGTGGGGTGCCATTGCCTTCTCCGAGAGGTATTACTAACAACTCTATTTTCTGGTTGAAAGGATGAATATAAACATTATAACTGACAAAAGTCAACTAAATCAAAACATTTCCTGATAAATTGAAATTACTATTTTGCTTATGCTATTTCTAGGCATTCATACCATAACTCTGATTGCCTTGTTAGTAAATACAGGAATATGCTAAGGTTAAAATATAACCAATTCATAACACATCCAGTTTGGGAAAATCTCAAATAATTAAACATCTACTGTTTCTGAACAGTATCACTGAAGGTACAACTGAAGTAAGTAGAGGGGAGGAAGAGGGCATAAAAAAAGAAAAACTAAAATCACAGATCAATAAACATGAGAACAAAGGAGCCACCTACTATAAGTAACAGATAGCCTGGAGAGTTAAAATCCAAGCTCCAATCACATCCTCCAGTCACTTCTTTGCACCCCAAAGAGAAGTCCACAAAAAATTAATAATTTCAGAAGCGTGTATGATTATTCAAAGAAAACACTGCAAAGTTTCCTTACTGCCTATAAAATAACTTTGAAAATTGTGTAAGTGGCATTCTGGCAAATTCTCACTCAGAAGATAAGGAACTGTAAGTGACAGCTTTATTTTCAAATAGACCCACTAAGAATGAATGGAGGCCTCTACTGAGGCGGCAGCACGCCGTGCTTGACACCGCGGCACTGACCGCTCACCCTGTCACTAGGCCAGCGGAGCTGGGGGCAGCAGCATCAGCTACAGCATCAGAGGCTATCTTAGGAGCTGTTTGAGTAGCACCAAACGAAGCACTGGAAAATATGAACCTGGGGTACTTGGATATAGTATGATTTCAAGTTTTAATAATAGTATCTGTGTGGTAACCCTAAACTTTACATTTTAGGACTACATGTCTTAGGATGAGTCCCAGAACTACTGATAATGGAGTCTCTACCCACTTAGCACACAGCGACAAGGCTCAGCAGGCTCGATGGTTTGGGACTTTGCTTCCCAAGTGTAACTGGGAGTTTGTGACAAACGGAGACTCTCAGGCCCCACCTCAAAGCTACTGAATCAGAACCTGCATCTTAACAAGGTTCCCAAGTGACTCATATGTAAGCTGATTATAAGCAGCAGTTGTCCAGGACTTACAGAAAACATGAGTTATTTACTGTTAGAGAAACCAGTAACAGGTAACTCTTCAGCCTCGGGGACAGTCCAAGCACGAGGACTTCAGAATACATGGAGTTCTTTCCCAAGCCATTAAAACTTTTGTTGTAATTCTGATGGAAAAGTTTCTAAAAGTGGTTTATATGCTTCCATATTTCAGGATACAAGGCATAATAAACATAATTTGTCTCTTGATGACTCCAGGCCATAATTACAGGCCTTTGAGGTAATATTCTGAATGCTACTAGACTACTGGGTCAAACAGTGAGTGTATCACTTTTTCTTCCAGGCTAACCAGTGAGTTAACTACTACTAGGACTCTACTCGTAGGAGAATGAGCCCTGGCCTCTTATGTTCACTGGGAAATAGGTGATACGGACTCAGAATGATACAAGCTAGATTTTAGTTAGGCACCAGGGCATCCAATCCTGCTGATTTTAGAAAATCTATGTGCCCCTCTGACGGCAGGGAACCAGTTAAATCATCTCAAGTCCATTCCAAATTTCACTTCATTTTAGTAAGTAAAGATAAATGATGGCAGGAAATTACATGAAATACCAAAGGCATGTTTTAACTGGAATTACTTCTTTGGGAATTTAGAATATAATTGATAAATGAATTATCTTGTTTTAATTCTAACAAGGGACAGAATTAAAGAAGAAGAAATGAACACATGACTTTCCTCTAACCACCTGTCCCCAACTAGTTACTGGTGACCATCCGCCTGGTGACCCAGTCCCTCCAGGGCCGTCCCTGACGTGGCAGCTACACAGTATCACGCTAGGGTGACGCAGCCAAGAGTAAGCAGAGGCCCAGAATCTGCTCCACATCCTGAATGACCCCACTGTCCTGCTTTTCCTCCGGATTTCAAAGAGGCAACAAAAAGCTGTAAAGGCCTGACTCCAGTGCTTGGCAGCAATTAATTATGAAATTATCCAAGGGTCTTTTTGGGAGCAAGATGATGTTTAAGACAATTAAAGAAGTGTAAAGGGTGACAGATGTAAAGAGTTATGTAGTATTTTATATATGTGGCACGTGGCATTCAATAAAACAGTTACAGATTTATCAATATTTTTTATCTGCATACAGAATATAAGCACATCTTTACTTCTAATGACTAGCTGAGTCTCAAAGATAAAACATAATGGTAAAATTCCCTATATATAGTAGCAATTATTTAAAAGAAGTTTGTAATAAAATCATGAAAAAAACTGATGCCACCTAATTTAAGTAGGAAAAAAAATCATCCACATTTTCAAGATTGTACAGGATGCATATAAGCTATTTCTTCCAGCTAAGATAACTCTCATCAACATTTAAACAGAATATAAAGATATGCCTCCAACTTTATATTTTAATAGAACCATCTCAAGATAAAATAAGAACACAGAATTAAAACACACAGCTCTTGGAAGCTTGTGTTGCTTTTCTTGGCTCACACTTGGAAAATTCTTCTGCAACAAAAACTTTCCTTTAACGTCACTTTAAATTTTGACTTAAAATTAACCATCTATTTTCTCAAGTTCAACGACATCATCTGTTCCACTCAGAATAAAGACTTAAAATTACCTAGTATTCATTTTGTGTGTTTGAAAACCTAAATAGGGATCAAGAACCAAACTGGTTGCTAGGTCATCATTTTCACAGAGTTCCTTGGCAGACATTCCAGAAGATGGTACATATCGACTCTGTCCTTCAAAGCCTGAATTCCCATTACCTGTGAGAAGAAAAGAGAAAAGGTAACTCGCACTGAATACTACTTAAATCTACCTTAAAAACCTTTCGCCTCACTGCCCATTCAAGTTAGTAATTAAGAATTAAAACTGCTACTTCAATCAATTTTACCAATTAAAAACTGAGTACCCTTTGCAAAAATAGGAAAACCAAATGCAGGACACTAACTCGATTATTGAGAGCATTTTCGTTAGGTAATATTATCAAGTTTCCCAAGAACAGGGCCTAGATAGCTGTGACACCCTGGCTCAGATGCCTTACTTGCCCATCCAAGGGAGAGCTGAGACACAGGAGACGGGCAGATGCTCATCACAGTAACAAGACAGCGTCAAGGGCCACTGCAGATGAGGCTGGGGTGAGAAGGAAACAAGAGGAGCACAAGAGCCCTTTGCAAGAAGTGCCAGAAGGGCAGATCTCAAAGGAGCCAGAAAGGAACATCATGGTGCTACACCTTCAGCTTCCTGCTTTTGGGCAGATGTGTGATTATCATCCCCACTATGCAGGAAATTGAGGCCCAGAGATTAAGAAACTTGCCTATGGTTACAGAGCTAGGTAGCAGAAGAGGGGAGAGAGGTAGAGAGAGACTAAGAGGCCTATTTCTAACTAACCTGCTTGAAACAGATTTTGAAGGAACGGATAAAAATAGGGAAGTGACTGAAAAAGGTAACTAAAGTAAATGGGTTTAACTGTGTAAGAAAAACAATGTAAAGAGAGGAAAAGAAGACTAAACTTGTACGGATGAAGCTTCATCAGTGCTGATTTAAGTTTGATGTACATGTCACTGAGTCTTCATGGAGCCAGCACATGTAATTACAGAGGATACCAGCAGTGTAACTTTAAGCCTCTCAAAATTAAAAGGTGGAAGAATGAGAGACAAAGTGAGAGGTCTAACCATTTCATCCACTCTTCCAATAAGTAAATAAATACCTACATGTAAGTCCCTGGCAAAGGGTATTTGTTTTCAAGTCAAACTTTTGCATGTAGGTATGTGTACAACTATCAAAGTTGTTACATTTTCTATAACAGCTTTATTAAAATTTAATTCACATACAAGTCACCCATTTACAGTATACAGTTCAGAATATGGTTTTAAACATATTTACAGAATTGTATAACCATCACTGCAATCAATTCTGGAACATTTTCATCACCCCTAAAAGAGACCCCATACCTACTAGAAGTTAGTCCATTTTTCCCTCCCACACAGCCTCCGGCAACCACTAATCTACCCTGTTTCTGTGGATTTGCCTAGCTCTGAAAATTTCCCATGGATGGAATCATATGACAGGTGGTCTTCTGTGACTGACTTCTTTCAATTAGCATGTTTCCAAGGCTCATCCACGTTGCACCACGCATCAGTACTTCATTCCTTATTAAGGCCAAAGAATACTTCATTGTATGAATAGACCACATTTTGTTTTTCATTCATCAACTGATGGAGACACAGGGGCTATATCCATTTCTGGCTATGATAAATAAGGTTTCCATGAACATTCAAGTAAAGTTTTTGTGAGTACATATGTTTTTCAACTCTCTTAGGTACATATCCAGGAGTGGAAACTGCTGGGTCATGTGGTAACTCTATGCTGAACCTTTTGAGAAACTGCCAGACTGTTTTCCAAGTGGCTGCACCATTTTATGTTCCCAAAAACAGTGTATGAGGACTCTAAATTCACCACATCATCACCAGCACTCGTTACCATTTGTCCTTTTGATTTCAGACATCCTACTCATTGTCCGGGAGTTGGTAATGGACAGGGAGGCCTGGCGTGCTGCGATTCATGGGGTCTCAAGGAGTCGGACACGACTGAGCGACTGAACTGAACTGAACTCATTGTGAAGGGGTACCCTATGGTTTTGATTTGAATCACCCTGATGACTAATGATTTTGAACATCTTTTCATGCACTGGCCATTTGTATATCTCTTGAAGAAATGTCTGTCTATTCAGATCCCTTGCCCATTTAAAAATTTAAACTGTCTTTTCTTATTTACTTGTAAGAATTCTTTTTGAATCTGTTTGGCTGTGCGGGGTCGCTGCTGCTGTGTGAGCTCTGCTCCAGCTGCCGGGTACGGGCTTCGCAGCGATGGCTCCTCCTGTGGCGCACACAGGCTCCGGCAGTTGCCACACCCGGGCTCGATGGCTGCAGCTCCCAGGCTCCCGAGCACAGGCTCAGTGCCGGAGCACACCACCGTAGCTGCCCCACCCCATCATGCGGAAGCTTCCCAGGGCAGGGGTCAAACCCTGTCCCTTGCACTGGCAGGTGGACTCTTTACCACCGAGCCACCAGGGAAGCCACAAGAGTTCTTTATTCTGGATAACAGTCCTTCATCAGATATGTGATTTGAAGACATTTTCTCCTGTTCTGTAAGCTGTCTTTCCACGTTCTCGATGGCATTCTTTAAAGTCTGCAACTTCACTGAATTTCACGTTGTCCTTTTTCTTTCGATCCCTATGCTTTTAGTGTCATATCCAAGAAACCACCGCCTAATCCAAAGTCATGAAAACTTACCCGTATGTTTTCCTATGGGGGTTTTATAGTTAAGCATTTAATTTAGGTCTTTGGTCCATTTTGAGTTAATGTTTCACATATGGTCTGAGGTTCGATCTCACTTCATTCTTTTGCATGTGAGTATACAGTTTGGCCAGAACCAACTGCTAAAAAGACTATTCTTCCTTACTTAATTTCATTCTCACTTCTGTCAAAAATCAATTGACTATAAACATGAGGGTCTTCTCTGGATTCTCAAATCTATTTCATGAATATATGTCTATCCACATGCTAGTATAATGCTATCTTGATGACTGCAGCTTTGTAGTAAGCTCTGAACTGAAAAGTATGAATCTTCCAAGTTTGAGTCTTTTTTAAGACTCTTTTAGCTATTGTAGGTCCCCTGAATTTTCTTAAGAGTCCTAGGATGAGCCTGTCAATTTCTACAGAGAAGCCAGTTGAGGTTTTGATAGAGATTACATTCAATCTGTGGGGCTTCCCTGGTAGCTCAGCTGGTAAAGAATCTGCCTGTAATGCAGGAGACTCTGGTTTGATTTCTGGGTTGGGAAGATCCCCTGGAGAAGGGATAGGCTACCCACTCCAGTATTCTTGGGCTTCCCTAGTGGCTCAGATGGTAAAGAATCCATCTACAATGCAGGAGACCTGGGTTCGATCCCTGGGTTGAGAAGACCCCCTGGAGGAGGGCATGGAAACCCATTCCAGTATTCTTGCCTAGAGAATCCCACGGACAGAGGAGCCTGTCCATGGGGTCCCAAAGAGTCGGACACAACTGAGCGACTAAGCACAGCACACATTCGATCTGTAGACCATTCGGGGAGTATTACCATCTTAACAACATCAAGTCAATCAATGAACACGGGATGTCTTTCCATTTATTTAGATCTTCTTTAATTTCTTTTCAATAATGTTTTATAGTTGTCAGAGTGTAAGTTTTACACTTTATGTTAAATTTATTGGTGTTTCTTTCTGATGCCATTGTAAACGAAACTGTTACTTTTATTTTTGGATTCTTTATTGAAAGTGTATAGACAGACAATTGATTTTTGTATACTTGTATCCTGCAATTTTGCTGAACTCATTTATTCTAATATTTTAGAGGATTCCTTAGGACTTTCTATATACCCAATCATGTCATCTTCAAATAGAGATTGTTTTACTTCTTTTCCAATGTAGATGACTTTAAGTTCATTTTCGTGCTTAACTGCTGTAGCCAGAACTTCTAGTACAATGCTGAACAGAAGTGATGAGAACAGATAAATTTCTGTCTTGTTCCTGACCTCAGGAGAAACCATCCACCATTACACATGACATTAAGCATCATCAGGTTGAAGAATTCCTTTCTATTCCTAGTTTGCTGAGAGTTTTTATCCTGAAAGGATGTTGGATTTTGTCAAATGCTTCTTCTACATCTCTTGGAATGATAGTACAGTTTTTGTCCTTGATTCTATTGATATGATCGATATCACATCAGTTGCTTCTCAGACATTAAACCAACCTTGCATTCCTGGGATAAATCCCACTTGGGCATGCTACAGAATTCTTTTCATCTGTTGCTGGATCTGGTTGACTAGTACTGTACTGAGGATTTCTGCATCCACATTTATTAGAGATATTGGTCTGCAGGTCTCCTTTTCTTACGATGGCTCTGGCACAAGGATAATACTGGCCTTTTCTTTGCAGGTAGTGTTTTCTGTTTTTGATTTTAAATTTACTGATTCAATCTTCTTTACTTGCTTTATAGGTTTGTTCAGATTTTGTATAAATTTCTAATTCAGTTTCAGTAATTTATTACTTTCTAGAAATTTGTTCACTTAATCTTAGCTATTTTATTTCTTCGTATACAGTTGTTCACAGTATTCTGTTATAATTCTTTACATTTTTCTAAGGCAGTAGTAATATCCTTCAATCCCACAGCCTCCAGAAGAATTGTTCCTTTCAAATTGTTGTGTTAGAGAAGACTCTTGAGAGTCCCTCTTGGACTATAGGGAGAGCAAACCAGTCATAAGGAAATCAACTCTAAATATTCATTGGAAGGATTGATGCTGAAGCTCCAATACTTTGGCCACTTGATGTGAAATGGTAGCTCAGCTGGTAAAGAATCTGCCTGTAATGCAGGAGACTCTGGTTTGATTTCTGGGTTGGGAAGATCCCCTGGAGAAGGGATAGGCTACCCACTCCAGTATTCTTGGGCTTCCCTAGTGGCTCAGATGGTAAAGAATCCATCTACAATGCAGGAGACCTGGGTTCGATCCCTGGGTTGAGAAGACCCCCTGGAGGAGGGCATGGAAACCCATTCCAGTATTCTTGCCTAGAGAATCCCACGGACAGAGGAGCCTGTCCATGGGGTCCCAAAGAGTCGGACACAACTGAGCGACTAAGCACAGCACACATTCGATCTGTAGACCATTCGGGGAGTATTACCATCTTAACAACATCAAGTCAATCAATGAACACGGGATGTCTTTCCATTTATTTAGATCTTCTTTAATTTCTTTTCAATAATGTTTTATAGTTGTCAGAGTGTAAGTTTTACACTTTATGTTAAATTTATTGGTGTTTCTTTCTGATGCCATTGTAAACGAAACTGTTACTTTTATTTTTGGATTCTTTATTGAAAGTGTATAGACAGACAATTGATTTTTGTATACTTGTATCCTGCAATTTTGCTGAACTCATTTATTCTAATATTTTAGAGGATTCCTTAGGACTTTCTATATACCCAATCATGTCATCTTCAAATAGAGATTGTTTTACTTCTTTTCCAATGTAGATGACTTTAAGTTCATTTTCGTGCTTAACTGCTGTAGCCAGAACTTCTAGTACAATGCTGAACAGAAGTGATGAGAACAGATAAATTTCTGTCTTGTTCCTGACCTCAGGAGAAACCATCCACCATTACACATGACATTAAGCATCATCAGGTTGAAGAATTCCTTTCTATTCCTAGTTTGCTGAGAGTTTTTATCCTGAAAGGATGTTGGATTTTGTCAAATGCTTCTTCTACATCTCTTGGAATGATAGTACAGTTTTTGTCCTTGATTCTATTGATATGATCGATATCACATCAGTTGCTTCTCAGACATTAAACCAACCTTGCATTCCTGGGATAAATCCCACTTGGGCATGCTACAGAATTCTTTTCATCTGTTGCTGGATCTGGTTGACTAGTACTGTACTGAGGATTTCTGCATCCACATTTATTAGAGATATTGGTCTGCAGGTCTCCTTTTCTTACGATGGCTCTGGCACAAGGATAATACTGGCCTTTTCTTTGCAGGTAGTGTTTTCTGTTTTTGATTTTAAATTTACTGATTCAATCTTCTTTACTTGCTTTATAGGTTTGTTCAGATTTTGTATAAATTTCTAATTCAGTTTCAGTAATTTATTACTTTCTAGAAATTTGTTCACTTAATCTTAGCTATTTTATTTCTTCGTATACAGTTGTTCACAGTATTCTGTTATAATTCTTTACATTTTTCTAAGGCAGTAGTAATATCCTTCAATCCCACAGCCTCCAGAAGAATTGTTCCTTTCAAATTGTTGTGTTAGAGAAGACTCTTGAGAGTCCCTCTTGGACTATAGGGAGAGCAAACCAGTCATAAGGAAATCAACTCTAAATATTCATTGGAAGGATTGATGCTGAAGCTCCAATACTTTGGCCACTTGATGTGAAGAGCTGACTCACTGGAAAAGACCCTGACCCTGGGAAAGGTTGAGGGCAGGAGGAGAGGGTGGCAGAGGATGAGATGGTTGGATGGCATCACTGACTCAATGGACATGAGTCTGAGCAAAATCCATGAGACAGAGAAGGACAGGGAAGGCTGCTGTGCTACAGTCCATGGAGTAGCAAAGAGCTGGACATGACTTAATAACTGAACAACAACAGTAATGCCCCTTCTGCCGTTGATTCTTCAGTCTTCTCTTTTTCTTAATCAATCCTGCTTAAAGGTTTGCCAATTCTTGTTGATCTTTTCAAAGAATGAACTTCTTGAGCTTTGTTCATTTTCTCTGTTTTCTATTTTGTTAATTTCTACTCTATTTCCTTCCTTCTTCCTGCTTTGGGTTTAGTTTTGCTCTTTTTCTGGTGTTTTAAGGTAAAAGGTTAGATTATTGATTGAAATCTTCCTTCTTTTTAAAATACAGGTGTTCACAACTATAATTTCCCTCCAGGCACTACTTTAGCTGCATTCCATAAGTTTTTGGTATGTTGTATCTTCATTTTCAATCGTCTCAAACTATTTACTTATTTCCCTTCTGATTTCTTCTCTAATACACTGGTTATTTAGGAGTGAGTTAATTTCCACGTATTTGTGTACTTTCCAAGTTTCCGTTATTCATTTCTAATCTTACTCCACTGTGGTCAGAACATACACTGTATGATTTCAGTCCTTCTAATTTACTGAGGCTTAAAGTATGGCCTAGTCTATGGTCTATCCTGAACGCTTCATGTCCACTTGAAAAGAATGTGTGTTCTGCTCCTGTTAAGTGGAGTGTTCTATAGAGGTCTGTCAGGAATAGCTGGTTTAGAGTACTGTTTGAGTCTTCTTTCCTTCATCTTCTGCTTATCCATTCTATCCATTATTGAAAGTGGGGAACTGAAGTCCCACATTATTGCCGAATCGTCTATTTCTTCCTTCAGCTTTGTGAGTGTTTGCTCCATGTATTCTATGGTTCTGGTGTTAGATGAAGTCACTAAAGTCTTTTATCTAAGATGATGCATCTCCTCATCATTGACACTCTTTCTGCACCATTCTTGCCCAACAACATCCAGTGTAATGCTGTTCATCCTCACAGGTTTACATTCACCATGGGGCAATTTACTACTCCTAAAAGAGCTCTGAAACATGGATCAAATCTACACTTTCTTGAACTCTCAATATGTAGCCTCATTATCAACCCAAAGATACTGAGATAAAAAAGTAATTCATTGTCAACAGTCCTTCTCTGTTAGGATAAACTATTCACCGTAAATAAATAGACGAAATGGCTACAATTTTAAAAGGTGCCTAATATCCACTTAACATGTAAATGAGGGCTGACTTTATCATTCATATCACTCTACAAGTTTTCAAAGAAATACATACTTAAATTTACATCAAACATAAATAAACACAGTTTAAACTTAAAAGAAATTTAATAGCAGTCTTAATATTTTTAACAGAACAAAGCAACCATTCAGGTATAAATTCTACAAAATATAAAGTTATGAATACAAAAACACTATATTAAGAATTAAATTTGAGTTGTACACCATGTTTGATGAGAATAAAAGTTGACACAACTCTGAAAGAGTAAAAGAACCATACTGTTAATTGAGAAGAGAATACACATGGCAAACTGGAAAAAATTCCTGCCCCATACCACAATTAAAAGAGCGACAGTTGAGGTGTGTACATACATCTGCTCGACCTCCTCTCGCCTGCGTTTCTGCCAGCCTTCACGCTGTCCTTCCCCGTGTGCTGTAATTTTGCTTGATTCTGCTGATGGTCATTAGACAACTTGCCTCCATGTCTCCTGCCATTCACCACCATGTTCTTGGATTCTCCCAGCCACTTCATCCCCGCAGGCAGCCTGACCCAGGAGCATCTAGTCACTCTCTTCCAACAGCTTAGAGAGTAATTTCACCGTTCTCTCCTAACAGAAACAAAACATGAAAAACAGGATAAAGCGGGGAGGGAAGCACACAGAAGACCACGCTGCACAGACCCCTGAGCAATTTCAGAGCAGTCAAAGCAGCTGCAGTCCGTGCTCCCACTCTTCACAGACTGCCCTGGCCCTCCCTCCTTCCATCACGCTGATGCCTACAGAGCCCCCAGGCTCGCTCCGCCCTGCTCACTGCTTGTGCTGACAGCGATCGGTGACTAGTAAGTGTTCAATAAATAGTTATCTCTCAGTTACCAATAAGAATCATCTTTGCTTCCCATTACTGTGATACCTAGGTATAGCTAGACATCAATAACTAGCTCAAACTACAAGTTTTGGAAAACTGTATTAACTCTGTGAATAAACTACAAGAAAAATTGCTTCTTCTCTTCTTGAGGAGCTGAAGAAAAGGCATCTAAGTTAAGCTTTCTCCACAAGAGTTTTGTTAGTCTGAAATCAGCATTAAGGGTATTTAAGAGACCAACATTCAAATATCAAAATACTGCTCATCATGAAATAACATGCCTTAGCTTTCTTTACATTGTCAACAAGAACTGAAATTATTATATTTGCTAGTACAGTGGTTTCCCTATCTGAATTTTAACTGGCTGAATTTAGGGGCAAAATGACTAGGACAGTGAGCGATGCTTATCATATGTAAGGACCTTTGGAAAAGAAGGTATAATAGATGGCGTTTGCTGGTTGTGAAATGAGAGAGGATGTCCACATCATCACCTCATTACAAATTACGCTTTAATATAAAGTCAGACTAAAAAGGCTCAAGGAAAGGAAAGTACAACAACAGAGCTAAGGGAATTTTAGGATCTCAGCACAACTCTTTCAGCGTGCAGAGGGAACTAGGGCAGCACACTCAAGGCGCACAGCCAGCCCGCAGCAGCGGCCAGACAGGAGCCCGGCACCGCTGCCAAAGGGTCTCTCACTGCAGCAAAGGGCATCTTCCCTCACTTTCCCCAAACACGCAGAAAAGTACACGATAAATTATTCTGAAGAACTCCCAGAAATGTAGAGCCGGAGATAATTACTGATACCCAACACAAACATGAAATATTAATTTTTACTTGACCTCCAGTCTCTCTGACATCACAGGAATTCTGTGTGAACTCAGTGAGGTAGAATGTGTGTTAGAGCAACATGCTTAGATATAAGAAGGTAAAAATCAGCTGATCCATATAAGGAATACTTTTAAATTGTTCTCAAAAATGTATTTTCTCAAAGTTCCTTCACTATTTAAATTCAATTAGTCTACAGCTCTTATTGTACTGATCTTTTGATTCTTCCTGTGGGCTTCACTAAACCTAGAAAAATGCCGCAGCTTAAATAGGTAAAGGCAAGTAAAATACTGATACATCAGTTACAAGCTAAATGTTTTTGAACTAATATACTTTATTAAATAAAACAGTATCTCCTAGCAATGATAGAATATCTTATATTTACACTTAGACAACTGGTCTTTTTGTCTAATTCCTACATGTTCCAGGAAGTCTTCCTTGACCTTCATTCCCAAATCCAGGTAGACACCCTACTATAAAACTGGGTGAAAGCCCTTAAGTCACCTTATAGTGGAGGCCTGTCTGCCACCTCCAAAGCTAGCGGAGATGATGAATTCCAGCTGAGTTATTTCAAATCCTAAAAGATGATGCTGTTAAAGAGCTGAACTCAATGTGCCAGCAGATTTAGAAAAATCAGCAGTGACCACAGGACCGGAAAAAGTCAGTTTTCATTCCAATCCCAAAGAAAGGCAATGCCACAGAAAGTTCAAACTACCTTAAAGTCACGCTCATCTCACATGCTGGCAAGGTAATGCTCAAAACCCTTCAAACTAGGCTTTACCAGTAAGCGAGCCAAGAACTTCCAGATGTACAAGCTGGATTTAGAAAAGGCAGAGGAAACAGAGATCAAATTGCCGACTTAGAAAAGGCAGAGGAAACAGAGATCAAATTGCCAACATCCGCCGCATCACAGAAAAAGCAAGGGAACTGCAGAAAAACATCTACTTCTGCATCACTGACATCCTAAAGCCTCTGACTGTATGGATCACAACAAACTGGAAAATTCTTAAAAAGATGGGAATACCAGACCACCTTACCTACCTATTTCCTGAGAAACCAGTATGCAGGTCAAGAAGCAATAGTTAGAACCAGACATGGATCAATGGACTGGTTTCAAAACTGGGAAAGGAATATGTCAAGGCTAAACATGGTTTCCCTGCTTATTTAACTTCAATGAAGAGTACATTGTGCAAAACGCTGGGCTGGATGAATTACAAGCTGGAATCAAGACCGCCAGGAGAAATATCAATAATATTTGATATCAAATATCTCAGATACACACAGATGATAACACTCTAATGGCAGAAAGCAAAGAGAAATTAAAGAGCCTCTTGATGAGGGTGAAAGAGGAGAGTGAAAAATCAGGCTTAAAGCTCAATATTCAAAAAACTAAGATCATGGCATCTGGTCATATCATCTCACGGCAAAGAGAAGAGGAACAAGTGGAAGCAACGACAGATTTTATTTTCTTGGAATCCAAAATCACTGAGGACAGTGACTGCAGCCATGAAATTAAAAGACGCTTGCTCCTGGGGAGAAAAGCTATGACAAACCCACACACCATATTAAAAAGCAGACCTTCCCCAACAAAGGTCTGCATAGTGAAAATACGCTTTTTCCACTAGTCATGTACAAATGTGAGAGTTCACGAATGTGAACTATCAAGAAGGCTGAGCACTGAAGAATTGATGCTTTCAAATTGTGGTGCTGGAGAAGACTCTTGAGTCCCCTGGACTGCAAGGAGATCAAACCAGTCAAGCCTAAAGGAAATCAACCCTGAATATTCATCGGAGGGACTGATACTGAAGCTAAAGCTCCAATACTCAGACCACCTGATGCGAAGAGCCAGCTCATCAGAAGAGACTCTGATGCTGGGAAAGATTGAGGGCAGGGGGAGAAAGGGCCAACAGAGGATGATGGTTGGATGGCACTGCCGACTCAATGGACATTAATCTGAGCAGATTCCAGGAGACAGTGAAGGACAGGGAAGCCTGGCATGCTGCAGTCCACGGGGCTGCAAAGAGACGGACATGACTTAGCGGCTGAACAACAACTACAGTCTGCCTCCTTAAGGGACTGAGGGATCCTGAAGTCAGGAGCCTACTTTTCTTTTCCTTCAGTTCAGTTCAGTCGCTCAGTCGCGTCCGACTCTTTGCGACCCCATGAATCGCAGCACGCCAGGCCTCCCTGTCCATCACCATCTCCCGGAGTTCACTCAGACTCACATCCATTGAGTCAGTGATGCCATCCAGCCATCTCATCCTGGGTCGTCCCCTTCTCCTCCTGCCCCCAATCCCTCCCAGCATCAGAGTCTTTTCCAATGAGTCAACTCTTCCCATCAGGTGTCCAAAGTACTGGAGTTTCAGCTTTAGCATCATTCCTTCCAAAGAAATCCCACGGTTGATCTCCTTCAGAATGGACTGGTTGGATCTCCTTGCAGTCCAAAGGACCCCCACGAGTCTTCTCCAACACGACAGTTCAAACCCATCAATTCTTCGGCGCTCAGCCTTCTTCACACAGCCCAACTCTCACATCCATACATGACCACAGGAAAAACCATAGCCTTGACTAGACGGACCTTAGTCGGCAAATGTCTCTGCTTTTGAATATACTATCTAGGTTGGTCATAACTTTTCTTCCAAGGAGTAAGCGTCTTTTAATTTCATGGCTGCAGTCACCATCTGCAGCACAAAGTGGGTCAAAGGTACTCAGCTGATGAAAGAATAAATAAATTAGGCTGTGATCGAAGCCACCTCACAGGAGCTGCCTTGTCCGTGTTTTTGGACTGTAAGTTACAGCCTGACCGCCAGCTCTCTTCCTCCTCAAGGTGCCTGTGCTGGCACCAGCAACCGGAGCAGGGCTGGCCCAGGCGGCACAGCTCTCACCACCAGCAACCTCCCGCGCACCTACCACAGTGCTTTCGGGTCCACCCCCGACTCTGTACCTCCAGAGAAAACAGAAAGGAAGCTCATCTCAAGAATGTCTACGTATACTGATAACACACGACCTACAGACAACGATGAGAGAATGTGTTTTTAAGCCTCTTTTAGGAGTCCTAATACTTCTCAACGATACAAAAGGTAAATATGGAATAGAAAAGAGGAATGTGGCTTTAGACAGAATTAAGAGACAAAGGAAAGAGCGAATCACCTCCCCAGAGAACCCTTCAGCCCCAACCAAGCTCCCAGTCAGAGGAAAAAAGCAGAAAACCTGGGACAATGCCCAGCAATCTGTGCTTTAATAAGCCCTCCAGGTGATTCTGATGCAACTCCAGTGTCTGAACTACTGTTCTAAGTTACTTGTTCTTCTACTAGAGCAAAGAACAGATGTCAAATTTTTAAGGAAAATTAAAGAATAAAAAATTTTAATTTGAGGAAATTATATCAACCCAATTTCTCCCAAGAATTCAGAAAGTTCACCAATAAATCATTTTAGTAGTACATTCTAACTCGGTTCATGGAGAACAGATTGAGATCCACTCTAACTTACACATAATTTCAATTAAATGTAGGTTAATGACCCAAAAAAGGAGCAAATGCATAACCCGGGATGTCTCAATTATATTGCAGTCAATTGATACTACTTTGTTTGAACTGAAGGAACCAAAGCACTCTGTCAATCAGAAGACGTGGCTGAATTCCACTAGATGAACACACTGCAGGGACGTCTGGGTGTGCTCCACACTCAGCAGAGGCGCCAACACTCTCCACGCGTCTGGGTAACAACAGCTATCCTTACAGCAAAAGACTTCAGCTCACGATGAATACTCTGTGAAAGCAGTTTTAGTAAAGCTAGCAGATTGGGAGCTATGTATAAAATTTTAGCTCAAAATAAACATGTCCTCTGCTAATCATCAGGGCAATGTCCGCTCTGCCCTCATGAGTACCGGATCTGCTCTGGTTGGCATGACCGTTCCCCCAGGACGACGAGCTGGAAGAACACTTTCATATTAAAGGTGGAGGTGGAATTTGAAAAGCTAACACAGGTAGGTATTTTCATAGGAGAAACAGGAGCTCAAGACATGGGGTGGCTCCCCCTCCCAACAGAGGAGAGGTGCAGTCTCTCTGGCCTGGAACCCAGCAGCCTCACATGGAAATACTACCCTGGTCTTGATTTGGTTGACAGTATCTGAGCTGTATTTAGAAGTTAAAATCACCTCAAATTTATCCCAAAATTGGCAGAAAAAAAATTTTAAGAAAGGAGTACTGGCTATTCCTTAAATGGCCTAACAAGTTACAAATCACTCTGTTCTGATTTCCCAATTAAAAAATCATGAAACTTATTGCATCTACTACACTCCAGTCACTGAGGATGCAGCAAACAAGGCTTCCGCCCGCACTTGTGCTTAAGTTCTAATGAAGAAAGCTCCGGAAAATGACACATTAGCAAATAAACGCCAGCACCGCAGGAGAAAATAAAACCATTTCTAAGTGGCAGGGGGTGTTTTAGATGGAACCCAGGTGGGGCAGGGGAAAGCACTGGGGACCACTGGGGAGTGAGCACAGGCAAAGGGCAGGTACAAAGCTGGGGGGAGGAAGGCCCAGCACAGCCCCGTGCAGCTGGAGCAAAGGCGGGGTCAGAGGGCAGGAGGCAGGCCAGGGAGGTTCCCAGAAAAAACAATGCTGACAGGGGGCCTCCAAACCCTGGCAGAGACCTAGGCATTAACTCTCAGTGAGAAAACAGTAGGGATGGGAACTGAGTGGTAAAGGCCTCTGCTGGCTGCGCTTATGAAGAAGAGCTTGAATGCATCTGGAAGAGCAGCACTAATTAAGCAACTAATAATTTGGGAGGATGAGAGAAAAAGCAGTTAAGAGACCACAGCAATAAAGAGAGGAGAGATGGATACTGGTGGCCTGCAGTAGCAGAGCAGGGGAGCAGGAGTTGAGTTCAGGGGTCCTTTCAGAAGGTTTTGCTGACAAACAGGATTTGCTAATACCGTGTGGAAGAAAGAGGTCTCAGATATGCTTGCCAATGGAAGAAGCGACTCAGAAGTTATGGAGGTGACTAAGACCACAGGAAGGTCAGGTTTTGGTAGGGGCTGGGGGGGAAGGAGTTTGGTTTGGTCGTGTTTGAGGTATCTGTTAAAAAGAGTCCAAGCAGAGATGTCTAGGCAGCCAGACACAAGGCCCTGGAGGTCAGGTCCAGGCTGGATGTACACACTTGGGAGCTGGGGACTAGTGAGAGGTCAAACCACAGGACCAAGTGAAATCTCCTAGGGAGGAAATACAGAGGAAAGAAGTCAAGGGCCAAGGAGGCCCAGGTATTTAGAGCTCCAGAAGATGGAACAGCAGCTGAGGACACCCAGAGGAGCAAAGAGTGACGAAGGAGGCGAAGCAAGAGTAAATCAGGGCCCCGCGTTTCAGGAAGGAGGCCTGGCTGGGCACAGGCTGCGGGGCTCATCAGGCAGATCTCTGAGGGTCTGGGCCGCTGTGAGCCTCTTTTGGAAAGGACAAAGAACCCCTGAAACGGACATGATGTCTTGAAACATGAGCTTGTGGGGAAAGAACTAGATGGCAGAAAGGAATATAAAGAATCATGAGTAAAGAGAGTCCTAAGTTCTTTTCATTTGTTTCAAATAAGAGAAAAAGAGACTAAATTTCAGCTGCCAGAAAAGCTATCTGTAACATTCAGAGGGTGGGGATAGGTCAATTTGAGACCAGCATGCTTTGAGAGTTTTTAAGGATCTTTGTTCTGTTGTTTTTAAATGATCAGATTTACTAGTTATCAGGAAGGGACTAAAATCACCTGAGTATGCTGATGGACAGAATTCCAAAGTGTCTGAACAAGGCTCCGCCCCCGTTTTTATAGGTGTCACGAAAGTGACACAACGGGGCAGCTGTCTGCGGGCTCTGGGATGGGACACCTTCCCCCGCCCCGCCCCGCCCCTGGGGTTTCTACTTGTCGTTATTCAGGCTCCTCCGTCCATGGGATTTCCCAGCAGGAATAATGGAGTGGCGTGCCGTTTCCTCCTCCAGGGGATCCTCCCCACCTAGGGACTGAACTCATGTCCCCTGCATTGGCAGGTGGGTTCTTTACCACCAAGTCACCAGGGAAGCTTACCGGGGTGCTTATCTGACACTGAGGCAACAGGAAGGGGTTCACTGGACCAGTACAGGTAGGGATGGATGCCCGTGCTTCAGAGTCTACTGTCAAACGTAAAGGGCTTCCCTTGTAGCTCAGCTGGTCAAGAATCCGCCCGCAATGCAGGAGCTGCTGCTGCTGCTAAGTCGCTTCAGTTGTGTCCAACTCTGTGCAACCCCATAGACGGAAGCCCACCAGGCTCCCCCGTCCCTGGGATTCTCCAGGCAAGAGTACTGAAGTGGGGTGCCACTGCCTTCTCCGCAGTGCAGGAGACCAGGGTTCAATCCCTGGGTTGGGAAGAGCCCCTGGAGAAGGGAAAAGTATTCTGACCTGGAGAATTCAAATGTAAAGAAAAGGGCACACCACTCATGATGATACAAAATGCACCAGAAAACTGCTAAAACAAGAGATGCATTTAAAGAGGAAAGCATTTAAAGAATTCTTTAGAGTTGTGTTTAAAGAGGAAAGTTTGATCACATTTTAATACCACTAAGGTAAAAAGCACACACACACACACCCCATCATGAATTCCAAATCACCAACAGACAGCAATGGCTGTTTTGGGGGAATAGGATTAATATCAAAAAGACTTTTCCCCAAAACATTTACAGTGAACCTATTTTGTTATAATTGGAAAAAAAACAAACAGCCCACACCCCCTAATACTTGAAATTCAAGTTTCCAAAGAAAGCACCAAGTTGCTTCATAGACAGTGTGTCCAGTGAGGGACCCTCAGCAAATGCCAACACGCTTCCAGACTCCCACTGTGAGAGTGTCCTTTATGCACACTCACAAGGACCAAAACTGTTCGTGCCTTTGAACTCAGCTGCTCATCTCCAATTTGAGAACTCTAGTTTCAGTTCTTTTTCACTTAAAACTTTTGGACAGGAATTTTTCATTGAGTATCCTAAATATACAAATCTGGATTTTAAAAAATTTGTTATAAAAATGAAAACATCAATTCTGAAAGACTACCAAAATTTTTTGACACAGTTCTGATAACATCACCAAGAACTCTCTAACTAGTTTCTAACTGAACTTGTCTGAAAGTAGTGTATCTGAGAGAAATTATCCATTGACAAGGAAACAATTTCCCAAGTGGCTGAAATGAAAAAGTTAACACGTTTTTAAAAGCAGGCTCTAGCTTGCTAGAGGACTTTTGAAAATCTTTATTGAGAAAAGGCAGAACAAACATTTTTCAACTGATTCAGTTACAATTTGCTAAGAAAACAATTCAATACACAAAACAGTTAACAGTCTTATTTTGGAGAAAGAGATTACAAGTAATTTTTTGACTGTTACCTAACATATTCTTTAAAAGGTTTGACTTTTCAAAATGAGCATATACTACTTTTGTAATAAAGAATAAGTATTAAAAAAAAAAGAATAAGTATAAAAAGGAAAATAAAACAGATTTCACAAAAATCCTTCTGCATCATCCATATGCATGTAAGTTAAAGCCAATTTCTAAAACTTTACTCACAGCAATTAAAACCAGACTTCTAGGCAGATGGGAAGTGAAAAAATGTCACTGAAATCCTTCTACAAGTTTTCAATGCTTGTGGACTCTGATGCTCACACTGTCACAATGCCAGACTCCCAGGAGCTTTATATTTAAAATAAGCACAAGAAGACAAACACAAATAAAAGGCATAGAAATGAAAGAAAGCACAGTCCAAAGAAGAAACAGCAAACAGACACGCACCCCAAAAGAAGAAAGAGCACGCCCCTGCTCTGCTGTCAGCGCGCCCAGCAGACTGCCCGATACATGCTTTCGCGCTTCTCCTTCATGGGGCTCATCACAACCGTACTCTCTTCTTCATGCATTCCTTGATGACGCCTGTCTCTCCCACACAGCGTAACCAAGGCGAGGCGCACCTTCCTATCACTGGAACCCGTGACAAGGCCCAGCACGGCACAGGTCCACGCGTACCATACCCCCTTTCCAGTCGCAAACCTAACTGCTACATAGAGGTGATCGGTTCTTTCAAGTCTAAACTGACAACATGACTCTATGACATGCGTACCAAAGAATTCCTGTCAGTCTTTGTCAACGGCTATTCCAAACTCACTTGCATCCAACATATAGCTGAGGTTCCACAGAATCCTCCAGTAATAATTCACACAATGAGACCAGCTGAAGCCTCGCAAAGCCACCAAAAGCATCTGGGATCACTACTACTCCACTGCTCGGACTTTAACGCAGTTTGACAGGGTAACTGTGCAGTGCCAATTTGTTAGGAAACTACCAGGAAAGCTACCACACCTGTAACCTTAAAACTTGCTCCTTTAAACACTGCCAGAAAAAAATCTCATTCAAGAATTCAGATGACCTGTCAGAGTTCAACCGGTGGGAGTGCTAGAAGTCTCAGGGATGATTATTCTCCTAAATTCAGCAGAAAGCCCTCACCTAGGGCAGGGCGCTGCTCCAAATCTGGAGTTGTCACGCAGATTCCGTGCTCACGGGGCATCTAGCACCCAACTTTAGAGCAAAGAACGGGTCTTTACACTTGTAAAAGAGCTATTTAAAAAGTATCATTTCTGCTTTTCTCTTCCAGCTTTTGTACAAACTCATATGCATCTTGCTTCAGTCAATTCAACAGCTTTCTCAAGCAGTCTCAGGAGGCAACCCCACTCAGACCAGCAAGAGGACGGTGCCTGAAGACAGCAGTTCCCCATCAACGCACAGTAATACGCCAGCCACCCGGTCAGGATAAAAGGATAGCTAGAGATGGCGTCCCTAATTCTGCTAGTGGAGTCAAAGTCGCTCAGTCGTGTTCGACTCTTTGTGACCCCACGGACTGTAGCCCGCCAGGCTCCTCTGTCCATGGGACTCTCTGGGCAAAAACACTGGAGTGGGTAGCCGTTCCCTTCTCCAGGGGATCTTCCCGACCCAGGGATGGAACCAGGTTACTGGTTGCAATAACTTCTCGAAAGGAGGCTGGAAAATGGTTCCCAAAGATAGCTATCATGTCTTAATCTGGAACCTGTGAATGTTAGTTTACAAGGAAAGAAGTCTTTGGAGATATGATTAAATCAGATTTTTGAGATGAAAGAGATTATCCAGGTGGGCCGTAAATGTCATCACAAGTGATCTTAAAAGGGAAGGGCAGAGGGAGATTTGAGACCACATACACTTTGAGAAGATGACGAAAAGACTGGAGAGAGGCAGCCACAGCAAAGGAACGCACGGATGCCGGATACTGGGGGAAGCCAAGAACAAGGCTCTTGGAGAGCTTCTGGAGGGGGGCCCCGCCCAGCCCGACTCCAGTCCACTGGAGCTGAGAGAAGCCACCACCTCTGTGGTATTTTACAGCACACCCAGGAAAGCAATACGGAGACCGTGAAAAGGTAAACCGAAGTGTACATACATTCCACCTAGACTCCAGAAAGGCATGAAATTCCAACACATTACAGGAGATGTTAAGCACCTTTAAACAGTTGTTAAAATACAAGAGTCATTTCCCTCTTCAACTGCAGGTATCAACATAGCTACAGAGAGAGCTGTGTGGATTGTGAAGATACAACTGGTGGCTCAACTAAACATCGAATTACTCATGCACCGTTAACCGAGACCTTCCTTAGAAGCATCATACTGAACATTACATAGTTATACATGTTTACAACAAGAGATGAAAATTTAAACTGTTGAAATTTTCACTTAGCAGACCATTTTAAACAGCAAAAGAGCCACCACCGGTAGGTCTACAAGCAGATGTTTACAACACTTACACTTATTCGGCCACTGATCTACAGCTGAGCATGTAAAACTCATTACAGAAAATACTGCTTCAAAGCGCCTTATTTACGTACACCATACGTACACCAGTATGTATCACAACAAAGGATTCTACGTAGGAAAGATTTGTGCCTCCAACCGTCTCGGCAGCTATCTCTAAAATAAAGGTTTTAGCTGACGTGGTTGCCGAGGGAAGTTCTGCCCCCAATCTCCTTCCCTATTTCTCCACATTTGCTCCACCAGCTCACCTAGGAGTACCCATAAACAAAATCAAGGACGCTTCCTTTGTTACCCTCCTCTCTGGGACCCAAACAGCATTTTACTCTTCTATCAACAGATGACACCTAGTGGCAAGACCCTGTAAGTACAGTCCACAGTTCCCGAGAAGCTCTGAGGAAAACAGAACAAAGAATCATCAATTCTTATGGGCAAAGACAAGGGTGAGAAAAATACAAAACGTGAATCCTGGGCTGAGTCCGAGTCTTGGGCCGAGACTGAGTCTGCCGGGTGGCAGACTGGGCAGAGGGCAGCGCACACCCCAGGGCGGGCTGTGGCTCGGGAGGGCGCAGACCGCCAGGGGCCCACCCTGGCTCCATTCATTACTACTCCCCAGCCTCATTACTGCTCTCCAGCCACGTGACCATGGAGAAGTCACTCAACCTCGCTAATGTCTCATTAGTAAAAGGAAGAGAAGTCCGGCACAAGGATTAAATGAGCAAGAAACTGCTAATACAATAAAGGTCTCCAAGTATCTCCTCTTTTCATGTAACTAAGAAAGAAACAGAGAAGACCAGGCACGCTGATGTACATTCACAAAACTTTCAAGAATCAAACAGAAAGTTCCCCGTTCCTCATCCTACCATAATCCCCACAAGAAAAAAAAAAATCACACCAGCTCATCCATTAGAAAAAGTACACAGTTCCAAGAAAATGAAAAGGAGCGAGGCGCTCCTCTATGACAGAGTTGAGACCAGCTCTGCTTTCCCTACTGCTCCTGAAGAGGAGGAGTGTGCCTTCCGGCACCAATGTATTACCAAACATCACTGAACATACCTCACGCGTTAACAGTCAGAGGAACTATGGATTTTGATACAACAGAATAAATCTACTTTGTTGTGTATCTGATAAAACATTATCTTTCTTACTATAACTCCATTTCTTAAAAAAATAGTAGTTTCTCCATCCACTTGCTGTTGTTTAGTCACGAAGTGAACTGAAGTCGCTCAGTCGTGTCCGACTCTTTGCGACCCCATGGACTGTAGCCTTCCAGGCTCCTCCATCCATGGGATTCTCCAGGCAAGAGTACTGGAGTGGGGTGCCATTTCCTTCTCCAGGGGATCTTCCCGACCCAGGGATCGAACCTGAGTCTCCCGCATCTAGGCAGACGCTTTAACCTCTGAGCCACCAGTTGGGTCCAACTCTTTGTGACCCCACGGACTGTAGCCGGCCAGGCTCCTCTGTCCATGGGATTTCCTAGGCAAGAATACTGGAGTGGGTTGCCATTTCCTTTTCCGGGGGATCTTCCCAACCCAGGGATCAAATCCTCATCTCCTGTGTTGGCAGGTGGATTCTTTACCACTGAGCCACCAGGGAGGCCCTCCCTTTCACCTAGTGCTTCCTAAATTAACTTTATCATGTAACTGTCATGCCCCGTAAAGTAGGTACTTTATTCCCCCCCAGTTATACAGATGAAAGACTAGAGAATATGCTCAACTATACTCACAGCAAGTATCCCACTAGTGGAAGAGCATGTGGCTGGAGGCAGAGACACCACTTAAGAGAATTAAATGCAACAAAGAGTAGCAGTAGATGGGAAGAGAGGAAAGGTCTCACGTTTGAAATACAAGCTTGGCAAGACTTGGTGACAAATCAGATACAGGCGCTGAGGGACAGAAAGACTCAGGCCAGAGGCCTCTAGCTGGGACACAAGTCTTAGCTGGGGAGACTGCAAGACGGCCACTAACTGCATGAGGGGCTGAAGAAGGAACACACCTGCAGAAAAGATGAGAAAGGCTGGACTTGCTAAATTTGAGGGAGGGGCAGTACCCAGCGTTCTAAGATGCTGAAACTCAGGAGAGAAGTGGCTCTGAATAGAGAAATAAACAGCGCCGCACTCCTGGTTTCTGGCCTGAAGGGATCCCATGCGCACAGGAGCCTGGCGGGCCACGGTCCATGGAGCCGCAGAGGGCTGGACGCGACTGGGCGGCAGCGCAACAGGAGCCCGCAGCTCAGCGAGCAATTATTCAACACTGTCTATGCCACAGACTTGCCACTTCTTGACAGAGTAATTCGCTACCAACACATGACACCAAAAAGAAGACTTTCTGAGCTTTATCAGGGCCACTGAAACAAAAGGGGAGTGAAGAGAAAAGAAAAGGAGCCAGAAGCACACACTGGCATCTTGAGAGCCAGACAGGCCTTGCACAGGAGCACCCCAACTCATAGTGTTTGGGGGTACATGCTGCTCAGTGCGCACCGGTGCCCGACACACAGCTGAGCGAGCGTCCGCTCAGACGTGAGCGGGGAGCTGAGCACCACAGGGGCCGCCTGGCTGCCCGCACTGTGACCCACCGACTGTGCCAGTAACTTCCTACGTATCGTAGCATTCATCCCCATGACGGTACCTTCAATACACATAGGTCTTTAATAGTCACAAACACACAATAAACTAGCACAGTATACAACACAATTTGTAACATAAAACACTAAAAATATACAATAACTTATACGACTATCATCACCCTCATTTCACAAGAGGAAGCCTTAAGAGAATGAGAAAAAACAAAAGGCCACGTTAAAAGACTACACATACACTCTTGACCATACAAGAAAGCAATATAAGCCTGATTCAAACAAAATTTTAAACATATTTTGCCTCACAGGTAACGAGGAAGACCCTAAAACAAAACAGACATGGCTCCTGGTTCCACAGAGCTCAGAGTGTGGTATGAGATGAGAGACAAGCAGGTACGAAACGGTAAGTTCTGCTAAGAGCGATGAAGGAGACAAGTAGGATACAGGAGAGACTAATGTGGGGCAAACCTCCAACTGGAGGATCACAAAGGAGAAACCAACCAGCGCGAATACAGACCCAATCACCTTTCTGGATCAAAGACACTCCGGTGTCCATTTACACCCACCAAACAAATGTTTTCTGAGGCAACTGGCTTGGTCTAAATCCTCCTCTGAATGAGGTGTCTTTTTGTCTCTTTTTTGCGGGGAAGGGAGAAGCAGGTTTGTATCTGGCCTCTCTAGCTCCAGCGTCTACTGGCTGAAGGATCAGCCCCCTTTACTCTTCAGCAGGTGGGTGGGGGGAGGGGGTTCCATCTTCCTAACAGTAAGTCGGTTTTCTTGCCAAATATACGTATCCCTTCACAACATGCAATATAAGCGCTTTTCTTGAAAATACTCTTCAGAGGTTAAACTGTATCAGATATTTCAACCTTGGTAAAAATGAGACAGACAAAATGACTCATTCTGCAGACCAAGAATCAATCAATCCAGTATTTACCAAGAAACTACCCGGAGCCACTAGGCACTGTTCGTGGTGCTGGAATACTGCTTGCATCCAGGAAACACTAGAGGGCGCACGAGAGTTTCAGCGTTCAGGAAACTGCACAAGGCAACTACGGAGCGGGGGACCTTTGCAAAACCAAAGGGAAGCCTGAGAAAGCCAGGTATCTGATGAGCAGAGCAGAAGAGCGCAGAACAGAAGCAGAATGACCTTCACCTGAAGGGCTCTTCTGCCTTAGACCTGAGAGGCAATCCTAGTGTCACAGAGATCTACAGATCTGGTGCTCCTATAAAGACGCCCAAGTCAGCTGTTTGTTTCATCCTAACACCTAACAAGGGTTCCCCAGATTGGCAACACTATGAGCTAGGTGAGACAGGTAATATCACTACAAATGAGTTGGCTGAAGCTCAGAATGAAGTTGCCTTCCTGAAGTCAAGCTGCCTTAAACAGTTAGCCTGGGTCTAGAACTTGAGAGTCCTGGCTTAAGTCTGGGAGGACTACTTCAAGACTGGAGTCACATGTGCGTCACCCACAAAGAGGCTTATCACTTGCTCTTTTCTCTGTGTGCTCTCGTAATACAGAAAATAGACATCCTGCAGAAATGCAATTGACAAATAGGAGCCACAGAGAGGTGGGAGCCATACAGACCTAAGAATCTCACTTCTGGGATCCCTGTCTCCAAATTCTAAAACCTGACTGACTGTAAGCTGTGCGTGTCCTCACTGAGCCATGTCCGACTCTCTGCAACCCCATGGACTGTAGCTCAGCAGGCTCCTCATGGGATTTTCCTGGCAAGAATATTGGAATGGGTTGCCACTTCCTTGTCTAGGGGATCTTCCTGACCCAGGAATTGAACCCGCATCTCCTGCATTGCAGGAGGATTCTTTACCACTGGGCCACCAGGAAAGCCTGATTGTAAGCTGTGCCATCAACTTAATAATATTTCAAAATAAGGAGGAAAGACTATGTAAACCAACTGGAGAGATGGCAAAGTGATTAAGTTAGCTCTTACAAGTGAGAAAATGGGTGGTGATTAACTGTCAAAGAGTATACTTTAGAATTGCAAGTGATGTCAGAGATTAATTTTACAGATGAAGAAACTAAGGCTTGGCTCCATCAACGCTTTAAATAAGGAGGAGCAGACTGGAACACAGGTATCGATTCTCACTCCAGTGGCCCTTCATCCAGCCCCAGAACTGTCTGTCTAGCTATACTATGAAATTATGCACATCCTCAGAGAAGACTGTGCAGTGTTTGCGTCCGTGTCCATCTCACGCAGACGCTGCCAGCCCCCAATGTGGCTGGCACGGAGACAGAGGCAGCGAGTGACAAAAGTCCTCCAGCGGTCCCAGGAGCCCTTCAACCCAATGGGAGGAAAATCATGAAGCAAAACATAATTCAGAGCATCAATGACTATGGAAATCAGTGACTTTTTTTCCATTCTGTGAAAATATTTTAGAATTAACATAAACAGTTCTGCTTCCATCACCAACTATATAAAGACAATATATCCACTGCCTCTGAGCAACATGGGGATCAAAAGAAAAGTGTTTTTAAACTAGACATTAATGTGGGTTTAGAAAAACAAAGTTAATGAGTCTTTCCTGCACAGATGGATTCTCTCTATTCCACACCTTTAAAATAGTAAAGTCCTGTAAAGCAAGTTAAATAAGATGTGCGTGACTAAAATTTGAGGACGTGTCTGTTGAATAAAACAAGATACATTTGTAAGTGAAAAGTTATTCAGACTTTCTATAATCTGATTTGGACAAAGACAAACTCCAGTCACATTAGTAGAAAAATACACAGTTAAGATATTGGTTAAACATGACCATTTCCTCTCAAACAACACTTCTGATCTTCTAGGAAACACCAAATTACGGGGAAAGGGCTTATAGTAAGAACTAAAATAAAACCAGATCTGTAAAGGGTTTTTCTTTTGGGGCGGGGGGTTGGGGGGAATGGAATGTAGAGTTGATAGAATTTAAAGAAAGCTGTGAAACTTGGCTAAGCCCAGTGGAACTCCTGACTTGTTCACTAGGACCCTTCCTTGTACAGCTTGTTCCATGGAGCTTGGTCATGAAAGCACAGGGTTCAATTCACATTTCATACTTAAGAGCTTCAGAGTGTTTTTTAGGATTTCGAAGTTGACAGTCTATCCAAGAAAAAAGTTACTTTTCAAATCACTGTGCTTAATGGTTAGAACTCCTGATAACTTGCAATTTAAAGTGCACTGGCTAGCTTTACACAGTAGTAAATTTAAGTGTGTGCTTTTTATTGCAATTAAAACCATATCCTACACCAAGACACACCAGCAAATACATTTTCCCTCCAAATAAAAAGTAACTAAAAATCAGGCCAAAAAACTGAGTTACACCTTTACGCATAAAACTTTAACCACACAGAGCTCCACCTGAGACACAGCTCTCCACGCTGTCCTCTTCATTTCCTCAGCGTCTCTGTGGAACTAAGATACACACTGGAACAAAGACGCACGGTCCCCGTCTTTAACAGTGTGTGGAAAACTTAGCCATTAGAGTGTTCCAGGGCTGGCAGAGACCTGGAGCTCCTGCCCATCAAAGAAGGATTTTATGAGAGGAGAGAAAGTAAAGCTCATACATGGCAGGCAACACAGGATAACGGAATCGACAGCATTTGTCTGAAAGGATTTGCCTTCCTAAGCCGTGTGAAGGGCATTCCTGTGAACAGGGAGCTGCTACCACGCCACACACACAAATGACTGTGCAACACAATCAGGCCACACGCTCATGTCCTACAAGGCCACAAACTGACACTCAAACTAAGAGAAACCAGATTCAATCCCAGATACACAGGACCCAAGGGAAAACGTGTAAACCAACATGCCCCGCCCACAAAACTCAAAGCTCAAATACCCAAACAACCTGCAGCCACTTCCTTCACATGCATATTCCGCTAGACCCCCACACTGCCCACTGCTATTTGCTTCCGGTGTGGAGAGTTCAAAACATAAGCACTTCAGCATGCACAAGAAGACGAATGAAAACACAGGCAAGACAGCACTTGGAAATGACTTTGAGTTTAGTTTCAAAGTTTATGGGTAAAAAATTAAGCCCTACTCTCTTCTCCCCTTGAAGAGTAAATATCCCCATTACTCCTTTCACTCTCAAACTAAGTGGTTTTGTTGATGACAACAATGTTGTAATAATAGTAGAAAGCACGTATTTGGAAGAACTACATATAAATCACCAAGCTCTATTAATAAATTAGTATTTTTCATCAAGTGTCTATTGAGCACCTGCTCTGAGCAGAGAAGATAATTCAATAAGCTACCAAAAAGACAGAAGGGATGGGCAGGTAAATAACTAAATTCAATGTAACAACTGCTCAGGGAACACACAGGAGGTGTGCCTTCTAACCTGAGGGCTGTCTCTGCACCTGTGTAAGAGCTCTGTGTGTTGTGGAAGAGTTACCCAGAAGGCCACACTCTCATGAGGCCCTTCTGAAGAGTGTCATTCCGGCGTCGGGAGTGCAGGAGTGCTAGGCAAGACATGATCAAAAGCAGAAGGGGAAACTGCTGGGGCCCAAGCTCAGACGTTAGAAGACGATGCTGAGTGATTAGAAACTGGAAAAAGGGCCTGAGTTCCCACATGAGCTGGGATCAAAGCGTTTGTGGACTTTAATCTTGGAATCTAGAGAGCCCCACAGTGACAGGACCACACCTGTGGTGAAGGTGTAAACATTTGGCTACAAAGTAAACTTGTGTCTATACTAAGTAACTCTTCAATTTCCTGGCAGGTACAAGTTATCTGTGATGATTTCAGGCAAAACTGATTTCCCCTTCCTTCTTCAAAATGCTTCAGTTCAGTTCAGTTGCTCAGTCCTGTCCGACTCTGCCCATGAATCACAGCACTCCAAGCCTCCCTGTCCATCACCAACTACCGGAATTCACACAAACTCACGTCCATCGAGTCGGTGATGCCATCCAGCCATCTCATCCTCTGTCGTCCCCTTCTCCTCCTGCCCCTAATCCCTCCCAGCATCAGGGTCTTTTCCAATGAGTCAACTCTTCGCATGAGGTGGCCAAAGTATTGGAGTTTCAGCTTTAGCATCAGTCCTTCCAATGAACACCCAGGACTGATCTCCTTTAGGATGGATTGGACCTCCTTGCAGTCCAAGGGACTCTCAAGAGTCTTCTCCAACACCACAGTTCAAAAGCCTCAATTCTTCGGCGCTCAGCTTTCTTCAGTCCAACTCTCACATCCATACAACCATAGCCTTGACTAGACGGACCTTTGTTGGCAAAGTAGTATCTCTGCTTTTCAATATACTATCTAGGTTGGTCATAACTTTCCTTCCAAGGAGCAAGCGTCTTTTAATTTCATGGCTGCAATCACCATTTGCAGTGACTTTGGAGCCCCAAAAATAAAGTCAATGCTTACACTTGGACAATTAATCACCAAAAGTTATAGGCGTGTTCTTACTATTAAAGACCAAAGGAGGAAGGAAAAAAAAAAAGCTTCAGCTGGCAACTGTTTCCACTAATGATCTTATCCAGCCATGCTCCACAGTACTTTATTTCAAAACTCTTTACATCTGAAAAAGGTCCTGATGAAAAGTAGCACCATCACAACCAATCAATTCTTCCGCGTCTTACTCTAAAGACCCCCCCCCCACCCCCCGCCAATCGCCGGAGAGAATTTCGTTTGCCAAGTTCTGAAAAATTTAATTTCAAAGAACACACGTTCGCCTCCTCAGTATTCTTAAAAAAGTTTCCCCTACTCAATGGGTCGGAAGCCAGAGCTCCAAAACCGGGTCAAACGAACCCAAACCGACAAAGAGCGACTTTCTCTGGGTCCCAAGTGCTTCTATACCGTCCCAGCAAGTCGGGTCCAGTTGTAACCTTCTTCACGTTTCCCCCACTCTCACAGTTGGGAGTGATGCGGCTCGTCATCTCCGGGGATGTCGGGGACCGTGTCCTCGGGGCCCGGGACGCCAACAGACCGAGGGGGACCGGGCCGAAGCGCACGGGGCGGGGGCAGCCCGGGGCCAGGGAAGCCAGCCCGGGCCAAGGTGCCGGGGCCGCCGTCAGGAGGAGGCGCGGAGCGGGGCGGAGGACGGGCCCGGGAGGAGACCAGGAGTGAGGCTCGAGCCCAAACAAAAACAACCCAAAGTTGAGCGCGGCGGAGACAGCAGATTGGGCGAGACCGTTCACGGCTGCCCATTGGAGAAGAGGGAAAACAGAGTCCCCCAATCGCGAGCGGCGGGGCTGCTCCCCTCGTGCGGCCGCGGGCCGGCCCGGCGCTGCCCGGCGGCCGCTACCGCTCCCTTCCGGCCGCGGCGCCCACTGCAGGGCCCGCGCCCCCCGCTCGCCGCCGCGCCCC
>SJYR01000093.1:218297-230031 GCA_006410655.1 Kobus ellipsiprymnus
CGACTCCGCGCCCCGGGTCCTGGCGCCGCGCGTGCCGTCTCCGGTGCCCGGGCGCCCTCACCTCATAGCCTCGGAGCCTCGCCGTCCGCGCCGCAGACGCGTCGCCGCCCCCGGTGAGCCGCTCGGACGCCGCCCGGGAACGGTGGAAGGACACGAAAAGGAGTACCCTCGGCCGGGCGGAGGGACACCACTTCAGCTCGCGCCTCTTCGGCCGCCTCTGTTGCTTTTACGGGACTGGGGGTTGGGTGGGGGTGGGGGAGGCGGAGAAACCCGAGAAAGAAAGGAGTTCCCCCGCCGGCTGCTTCCCGCGGCGGAGGAACAAAAAAGCGAATTTTGAGAGGACGCGGCCAGTCGTCGCTTCGCTCCGCTCGCAGCGGAGGGATTCGTATTGAGCGGTCGGAAAGGATCCCTCCGCCTCTCGCTGCCCTTTAAATCGCGGCCGGAGGCGGCGTCGCCGCGCGCCCCTCGGGCGCTACCTGGGCTTTAGGCCTCTTCGTGCGCTCGGGGTCTCGCGAGGCTGGCTTCCAACCCTCAGTTCCTGGCGTAGCAGCACCCACCGGGGACCGCTTCTCAGTCAGGACGGGGGTCAGCCGTGGGGGACGGGCAGGCTTCTCGCCCGCTGCGCCTCCCGGGTGCGCCGAGACGAGGTGGCCCCCGTGGAGGCGAGCCTCTTTGTTGTGGGAGTGGGTGTCCTTGGGAGCAGATAACACCCTTCAAGACCGTGTGGGCAGCCCGAGTTCCACCGCCTCGTGTGGGAGGAAGCGGGACGTGAGCCTACATCAACCCGGCCACTAGCTTCCTAGCGTCAGCCGGCCATGTCTTGAGCACCTACTGTGCGTCGGGTTTTCGGAGAAACGGGTTTTGCCGATTCACTCCCTCTTTGGGCAGTGCCGGTACACAAGGATGCGGGCCCCCTCCTGGGTCTCAGGCTGGTCGGGAAGTTGTTGAGAGGCTCCCATGGGCCGGGCGCGCTGCCTCGCCCTCTGGATCCTGCCTGCGAGGTTGATGATAATGGCTGCAAAATAGCAAACCTGAAAGGAACATCTTTTCCTGGATACCAGGCACCATTCTCAAGCTTTGGTGCCCTCTCTGGTTTACAACGACTCCCAGGAGGTGGGGACCGTTTTTTCCCACTTTATACGTAGGGAGACTGAGGCATCGAGAGGTGAGGCGACCTCCAAAGTCAGTCAGGGCTGGAAGCAGAGCCCTTATCCTGATAAAAAGCGAGGAGGCCAAGAAGTTGAGGTTGCCACAAGCGGGCAGATGGCACGGTATTGGTGCCTAAACGTCTCCGCCACCGGGAAGAGTGGGTATGGAAGGAAAAGGGAGTGGTTGAGAAAGGTGAGCCCGAGAAGTGCAGAAGCCCTGGGGCCGGAGTGGGGGAGGAGGTGGTAAAGAGCCCAGCTCGGTCCTGCAGAGAGGAGGCAGGCTGAGCAGGCGGGTCCTTCTCTTCCAGGAAGAGCCCCCGGTCTTCCTTGGTTTCCTGCCATTCCCAGGGCCTGGCCCAGAGTAGGCATGCCAGAAAAGCGGTTTCCGTGGACAGTGCCGATGACCACCAAGTCTGTGGGCCACCAAACCACCACCAACACGACTGCTCACTTGATTTTCTCCTCTTGACCTTGAGTGGCAGACATAGCGCTCATTATCCCCTTTCACAGATGCGAAATTGAGGCACAGTGATTGGCTGAGGGCAGGAATCTAACAGAGGTGGAGGCGGGACTAGATCTGAAACACCAGCGCTCCTCCCACTGCCCTCACCTTGCCTCCTGGGGAAGCCCATTGGGCGGGGATGGGGTTTTGCAGGGTCTCACCACCCCTCCGGTGAAGCCGATCGGCTCAGGACCCTGCACGTTCTGCTCTTTCACTCTGAAAGCCTTCGGGCGTCTCTGACATCAGAAGCTGCCTTGCCACGTTCCTCTCTGCTAGCACAACTAATGAATGATTGCTTCAGTTTCATTAGCTTCTGATTTATGGCTAAACTTTCCAATTATTTTCATAGTGCTTGGCTCCAAATCCTCAAATCGCACCCCACCGAGACTGCCTGGGTGCCCAGGGAGGAAGAAGCCCAGGGGGCAACACAGTCCTGTGTGGGTCCCCCTGGGTCTCGGTGCCCAAGCCCCAAGTCCAGCCATGCCCGGGAAGCCCTTCACAGCCCCGAACATCCCTGTCTTCCCCACTCGAAGCTTTCCAGAGTCCATCCCGACAGCACCCCCTGCGGCTGACACCCAAATCCGGACCCTGACAAGTTCCCAGACTCCCAAGACGCTGGCTCCATTGCTTCCTGCCCAGCGCCAGCCCAAGTTTTCCAGGCGGTGACTTGCAGGGAGCAGAGGAGGCAGATGGGTGACCCCAGACACGAGTCCCTCCGGCTCCCCACCCCCTCCCCGCCCCCCTGTGCCGCTGGCTGCCCTTCCAGCCCCCGCTGAGAGGCCCTCAGGGTGGGCCGGAGCTCTCTGAGCTGGCCAGAGGCCACAGCCCAGAGCAGCTTTGCTTGGGGGAGACTGGAAATTCGACTTCCCCACAGTGAGCGAGGCCAGCTGGAGGCTGCCTCCTGCCAGCTGGCAGAGGAGGGGGGTGGGGGACAGGAAGTAGTGTGGCCAGGCACCTGCCCAGCCCCCCACGTGACAGGAGCCACCGGCATTTACACCGTGAAGCTGCTGGATGCCCCAAGTGGAGGTGCTAAGCCACAGAGGCGGCGGGGCCCCACCAGTCCTGGACAGACGGAAAGATATTAACAACTCTAAAGAAAGACTGAGTTGGCGGAAGGAGCCTGGGCCAGCCCCGGAAGCCCAGGAGTGCCAGCCCAGCCCGCAGCTGACCTGGGTGCCGCACCCCTGCCACGGGATCTGTTCCAGTCCCCCCAGAAGGGCCCAGGGGGCACTGCAGAGACCCAGCTGGGTCCCACCAAACCTGCATCCCTCTCCCACGTCCCTTCTTCAAACACCAGGTTCACGCAGCCACTTGCTGGCAAGGATTTGCTTGCTGGGATCCTGTGCCCACAGGGAGGGCCCACAGGTCCTGCTGAGCCCAGAATACCAGTCTGGGTGGCAGGTGGCTTCTCAATGTAAAATGATACCTTGGCTTTCAGACTCTGCTCTCCTGTCTCCCCTTTACCCCTGCCTACCCAACCCTTGCCCGGAAGGCAGGGCTGCTTTGATGGGAGCAGGTGCCAGAGTGGGCTGCGGGAAGAGGGCGGGGGACATACCCCGGGTGATTCCAATGATCCGTCTGGGCGGCTGCGGGCTCCTCGGCCACCTGCCTGAGCATCACGGCGCCCCGTGCATCGTGCTTGCACCTCCACTGCCCAGTCCTGCTTTGGTAGAGGAGAGAAGGTCAAGTGACCTGGCCAAGGCCAAGTCAACAGCAGCAAGGCTCCAGGGCAGCTGTGATTAGGGCCTTGGCATAAGTCTGCCCTGGGTCTGAATCTCAGCTCCACAACCTGGCAGCCAAGTGATTTGGGCCCAATGAGGCAGCCTGTCTACACACCTGTTCTCTCACCTGTGCAAAGGTGCCAGTCCTGATCCTGCCCAAGGAGTCCCCTCTGTAGCTTCAAAACTGCTTATGTACCAAAGATGCCCACCTTCCCATCCCCACCTGCACGTCTCTAAACTTCTGACGCCACCACTTAGGTGTTTCACAGGCATTTCACATAAAGCGAGGTTAAAACTGAAAACACACATGCACGCCAAATTCCACTTCCCAGAGAGAGACCTTTCCCATTTTCTCAGGCCCAGTACCTAGCTTTTATTTCCTCTCAATGGCCTTTGTGTTTGGTTTGGTTGGTTTTCTCCTTAGCACATACCACCATCTAGCGTCCTGTGTGTGTGTGTTAGTCGCTCTGTCGTGTCTGGCTCTTTATGACCCCATGAATTGTAGCCTGTCTATGGAATTTCCCAGGCAAGAATACTGGAGTGAGTTGCCATTTCCTCCTCCAAAGGGATCTTCCTGACCCAGGGATCGAACCCAAGTTTCCTGCATTGCAGGCAGGTTCCTTACCATCTGAGCCACCAGGGGAACCCCCCTGGCGTCCTGTGTCTTTCACTTATTCATTGCATCTACTTGACCACCTCTTTCTTCCAGGCTGTGAGTTATTTAAGGATGGGGGGCTTTGTCTGCCTTTTTCACTGCTCTGTCCTCAACATCTAGAACAGCACCTGGGGCCCTGGTGCAGAGGCTTAATTCACGAAAGACGATGCTAACCTTCCGGTGTTGCTACAGGAATAAAAGGAGTTGTAAGCAAGTTTCTAGCCACTCTCCTGTTTCCGAGGCTCAAGCTCCAGTCCAGGAGGTTTCTTCACCACCCACCCCTACACGCGCACAGACTTCCCTGCCTTTCAAGCTCAGGAGTGCCCTGGGCTTCGTGTGTGCCTAAGACAACCCATAGGGTCCCAGAAACAGCCCCATGCTGAGGGCTGGTACTCCTTCCAGTTCCCACCAGCACCAGAAAGGAACCCAGACATAAGATAGTCACCCCTGTCCTCTCAGACACACCTGGGATAAACACAGAGAGGATCAGTGGCTGCTGAAAAACTGGTTTCCTCAAGGGCAGGGAAAGCGTCCTCTTATTATTAGTCAATACTTTCAAACTTACAAGAAGGTTTCAAGCATAGCACAAAAACTTCACTTTCCTAAACTGTAAGTTGCCGCCATGATGCTCCAAGACTTCTGAGCAGAGTTGGGTGTTTTCCAGCTAGAGGGCCCCCACAGAACCAGGTGATAACGATTGAGACATTTACACGGGTGGGTGGGTGCTGTTTCATCGCCACACCGGGCTCAAGTTTTCCCAATGACCCTGGTAATGTCCTTTATAGCAAGCGAGCTTGCCCAGAGCCCCCAGTTACCTTGGTTGTGGAGCTTCAGCTTCCTCCACGTGGAGCAGCCCCTCACCCTTCCCTTTAATTGCGTGCTTTGGGCAATCATGAAGGTTAGATTATTGTGTAGTCTGCCCCTCGCTTTAGCTTTTTTCTGGCAGCTCTCTGTGACTAGATTAAGGTCAGGTGCCTTGGGCGGGAGTGTCGGAGTGAGGCTGTTTCTGTCACTGCACCCTCTCAGGGGGCAAAGCGTTTCACTCTGACCCGTAACTGATGATGCTCACTTGGGTCCCTTGATTAAGGGGTGTGTGCCAGGCTTCTCCATGGGAAAGTCACTTGTGGAGAGCCTGAAGATTCTTTGTAATAAGTACTCTGTGGAGATGAACTTTGGGAGGATATAAACACCTGATTCTCATCAAACTTTCAATATATTAATATATATTTTATCAGTATGGATTGATGGGTTCCTGTTCAGTTCAGTTCAGTCACTCAGTTGTGTCTGACTCTTTGCGACCCCATGGACTGCAGCACGCCCGGCCTCCCTGTCCATCACCAACCCCTAGAGTTTATCCAAACTCATGTCCATTGAGTTGGTGATGCCATCCAACCATCTCATCCTTTGTCGTCCCCTTCTCCTCCTGCCCTCAGTCTTTCCCAGCATCAGGGTCCTTTCAAATGAGTCAGCTCTTCGCATCAGGTGGCCAAAGTATTGGAGCCTCAGCTTCAACATCAGTCCTTCCCATGAACACCCAGGACTGATCTCCTTTAGGATGGACTGGTTGGATCTCCTTGTAGTCCAAGGAACTCTCAAGAGTCTTCTCCAACACACAGTTATAACCTATCAAGAGTCTTCTCCAACATATAATTATAATCTATGTTCCCGTTTCTTTCCCTGTCTCTCTTCTCTTTCCCTCCAAAGATATTTATGGCAGCTTTATTTATAAAAGCCCCAAACTGGAAACAATGCAAATGCTAACCAACAAAAGAATGGATAAAGTGTGGTCTAGCTACGTGATGAAATACTAATCAGAAATCATAATGAATGAGCCACAACAAGGATGAATTTCAAAACCATTATGCTGAGATAAAAGAAGCTAGAAACCATAGAGCTACAAACCAATTTGTAAATTGCTTAGTTTCACACAAGTGATGTCCTAGAAGAGAAAGAAACTCATCTATGGGGATAGAAATGTTTGCCTCCTGGCAGGTGGTATTGACTAGGTAGGGACACAGAGAACTTTCTGATGTCATGGAAACATCCTATATCCAAGGCTGGCTACCTAGGTATGTACAGCTTAAGTGTGAGTTCTGTACAAATTACTGAAGGTCATTTATACCCTCAAACAAGAGAGGAACAACCTGGGAAAAGAGTGAACTGAACTGGCCTACTGCTCAATGAAGACTTCTCCAGTTTTTCCAAGACTTGCGGTTGAGCAAACTTTGCAAAACAGTTGCTCCTTGGCTCTTCCACAACCACTGCTTCTAGGAATGACCCAGGTTCAAAGTGCGCAATCCAGGTTCCAGGAGCGGGTGAGGAACCTGAAGATTCCTGCTCTGCCATCTGCCCTGTCAGAGCTGGCTCTTGCTGGGCGATGCTTAAAGGGGTGGAGGGGGGAGTGGGCCTGTTCTTTCTTCTACCACCAGGAGAGTTTCCAGGCTGCCGGCCCTCGGGCCATCCCCAGATGCTGTCAGACCTGCCCAGAACTGGGAACCTCCAGCCAGTTTTAAGTCGACCCTGGTTGTCTCTGGCCAGGACATATGAGCTGCGCACGGAGTCAGTTCTCTGCTCCATCACCACATCGGAGATTCCCTTCTCAGATCCCATATGTCCACTTGTCCCCTGGTGAATCCCTGGGGGTAGTGTTTCCTGACTCAAAGGTAGAGTTGATTTCCAGCCTGGGTGGTCAGGCAGACAAGACGACTGGGGCCCCGGCCCCGGCATTCGGTGCGGAGACCCTGGCTTCAGAGTTGGGGGCCCCAATGTGTTCAAGAAGGCCTTACTTAGGATGGCGGAGGCAACACTCACCAAGGGGGAAATGAGGGGCTTCAACTGTCTCTCTGTGGGGTCGTTCCTGCTGTTTAATCAAAGAGTAAAAACATGACAATCTACCCCCACACCTCTGTGAGCAACATAAAGCATGGGCCACAAAGACTCAAAATCTTCATTTCCTTTGTCCCTACTGTCCACAGACACACAATCTGCACGCAGGACGCCAGGCCTTGCCCCTGCACGCCCAGGCCTCGGGGTGGGGGGGACCTTCAGGAGACTGGACATTCTGGCAACCTTGGGCTATGGTGGAGCCCAGTTTGGGACAGCGAGTTTCAGAGACTGGTGAGAATTTGCTGGAGAGATGGAAATTTCCGGGAGAAGGCCCAGTGGACCTATAGATGCTGCCAAGGGTGAAGGCAAAGGAGCCCCGGATCGCAAAAGCAGGAAAGGCGTGATCCCTCCCACACACGGGAGGCCACACCCCCATGATCCAAGCCCCCTGCACCCTGCATCCGGCCTCTGGAGGGAGACCTGGATATGGGGATCTCCTTCTAACCTGACCCCAGCTCAAGCTCTTCACAGGGTCCATCTCTTTACAAAGGGCTTTAAATCAAGCAGAGAAGAGTCATTCAACCTGGAAAGGGCTCGGCCCAGAGGCAGGGGACCGTCTTCCCATTTGTGTAAGTTTCCTGTGGCTTAAAACAACAGAAAATTATTCTCTCTCAGTTTGGAGGTCAGAAGTCCCAAATCAAGGTGTGGGCAGGGCTACGATCCCTTCGGGGGTTCTGGGAAGGATCCTTCCTGCCTCTTCCAACTCTGGGGGCTCCAGGCATCCCTGGGCTCGTGGCCTTGTCCCTCCAGCCTCTGCCCTCGTCTTCCCGTGGCCTCTCCTCTGTGTCAAGCCCCCTGTCCTTTCTCTTAAGACACTTTTCGTTGGATTTAGACCCATCCAGGTAATCCATTGGAAAGGGGGCGACAGGATGAGATGGTTGATTGGCATCACTAACTCAATGGACATGAGTTTGAGCAAGCTCTGGAAGATAGTGAAGGACAGGGAAGCCTGGCGTGCTGCAATCCATGGGGTTTCAAGTAGTCGGACACAACTTAGCGATTGAACAACAATGAAGTCAGCCCAGGTGGGCACCAAGCTCTGATCCTTCCTGCTTGTTCCAGAGTCTGCCTGGCTTTGCTTAACCGGTTCTAACTTGAGCAAGGGAGATGTTGTCCTGCACCTGCCCTCCCTGCCCAGGACGTGGGGCTCGCAGCTCACCCCGGTCCTCGGTTCCTCCAGGCGTGAAGCAAGCCTAGCACCATTTTTTGATTTCTCCATTCCCTTGCTGGGGGCAGTGGCCAAACTGGAGTTCCTCCCTTTGGCAAATGGAATGGAGTCTCACACCCAACAAGAGCAGCCCCAGCAGAGGGCCGATGGTGGCAGAAGCAGGGGCCCCTCCCCTGAATCCCACGATGGGTACCCAGAGCTACGAGGCTGGCCCTAGCATCTGATCCAACATTCCTTGAGCGTCCCTTCTCCACACCAAAACCTGAGCCCTTGTCTACGGCTAGGTACCAGTGGGAGACAAACCGCACAGAAGTCTAAACAGGGGAGGTTTATATGGAGCTTTAATACAAATCGAAGATGTCTGGCAACCCTGCGTCCAGCGACCCTACTGGTGCCATCTTTCCAGCAGCTTCTGCTCAGTCTGTGTCCCTGCGTCACATTTTGGCATTTACAGCCGTACCTCAAAACATCTGTTAACAGTGATCTGTGGTCAGTGGCCTTTGATATGACTACGGTCATCATTTCAGCATTGTTTAGCAATAAAGCATTTTTTAATCAAGGTATGTACAGTCTTTTAAGATAATGATATTTCATACTTAGAAGAGTACAGAATCATGTAAACATAAGTTTTATATGCACCAGGAAGCCAAAAACTCACGTGAGTTGCTTTGTTGTGGTACAGCAAGTCCCCTACACACGAGCCTTGAAGTTGCGAACTTTGAAAGATGTGCACACGCGTTCCATCGGCGCCAGATGTGACCGACGCTGCAGCTCGCCCTCCATCTCCTGTCGCTGACCATCTTTCAGCTCTGCCGTCTCCCACCTCCTCTCCCTCCCCCAGTCAGTAAGTCTTCTGGCCTCTTCACTCGATGCCAGCCTCTGTATGCCAGCTGTTGTACTGTTCTACAGTGCTTTCCAAGGTGCTTTGTAAGATTAGAAATGTTTTATTTTTAGTGTTTGTTTTTTATATATGAATTATTTATGTATTATAAACTTATTACAGCACAGTACTATATGGACTTCCCTGGCGGCTCAGACAGTAAAGAATCCGTCTGCAATGCAGGAGACCTGGGTTGGATCTCTGGGTCGGGAAGATCCTCTGGAGGAGGGTATGGCAACACACTCCAGTAGTCTTGCCTGGAGAATACTATGGATGGAGGAGCCTGGTGGGCTACAGGGGGTCGCAAAGCCTTGAACACGACTGAAGTGACTCAGAACACACGCACACGTCCCAGGGATGAGGCAGGTAAAGCCATGGGCGCAGGGCAGTGACTGGGACACTGGCAGTCACACCATCCTGTCTGGGTGCTGAGGCAGCTGGCAGCAGTCACAGCTGGTGTCAGGTGAGGCAGCAGCCCCGGGCCCCCACCACGCCTCCTGACCCCTGCCTCTCCATTCCACCTGGGAACAGAGCTTCTGCCAATGATAGAATATAACTTAAGGGCAAGGGCGCGCCATCAGGCGAGGCACCAGTATTTGGTCCAGGTCTTCATTCAGCAAATGCTTGCTTGTTCAATTAAAATAATAAAGCCATTCATCCGTGTTCATAGCAGTATCATTCACGACAGCCAAAATGTGGAAGCAACCCAAGTGTCCACGGATGGATGAATCAATGGGGAAAACGTGGTCCCTGCATGCAGTGGAGTATTCTCCAGCCTTGGCAAGGAAGGGAGTTCTTTTTTTAGAGCTAATATTATTATAACTCTAAAGGACCGTAAGCCTTAAAAACTGTGGATCACTGCACTGTATACCTGTAACTTACATGATCACTGCAGATGGTGATTGCAGCCATGAAATTAAAAGACGCTTACTCCTTGAAAGAAAAGTTATGACCAACCTAGACAGTATATTCAAAAGCAGAGACATTACTTTGCCAACTAAGGTCCATCTAGTCAAGGTTTTGGTTTTTCCTGTGGTCATGTATGAATGTGAGAGTTGGACTGTGAGGAAGGCTGAGGACCGAAGAATTGATGCTTTTGAACTGTGGTGTTAGAGAAGACTCTTGAGAGTCCTTTGGACTGCAAGGAGATCCAACCAGTCCATTCTGAAGGAGATCAACCCTGGGATTTCTTTGGAAGGACTGATACTGAAGCTGAAACTCCAATACTTTGGCCACCTCATGCGAAGAGTTGACTCATTGGAAAAGACTCTGATGCCGGGAGGGATTGAGGGCAGGAGGAGAAGGGGACGACCCAGGATGAGATGGCTGGATGGCATCACGGACTCGATGGACGTGAGTCTGAGTGAACTCCGGGAGTTGGTGATGGACAGGGAGGCCTGGCATGCTGCAATTTATGGGGTCGCAAAGAGTCGGACACGACTGAGCGACTGAACTGAACTGAACTTACATAATATGGGACATGAACTATACTTTGATAAAAATAATTAAAAAGATGACATCTTTTCAGATACAGTGGAGATTATTGGACCTTCCCAGAAAACACTCCCAGATACCCAACTCATGTTCAGCTGGGGTTAGGATGCAGGCATAGTACGAGGTCTACATTGAGGTCATGTAACCTCATCAGCAACCGGTGGTTGCCGAAGAAAATAGCTCCTTATGAGCCCAGGTTTTGATTAATTCAACTATGTATTGTATAGCTTGCTGTTTAGCTGCCAAGTCCTGTCTGACTCTTCTGCGACCCCGTGGATCCCTGCCAGGCTCCTCTGTCTGTGGTTTTCCTTTTCCCAGACAAGAATACTGGAGCTGGTTGCCACTTGCTTCTCCTACAAAAGGGAACTCTGACACTGGATACAATGTGGGTGAACCTTGAGTTATGCTAAGTAAAATAAGCCAGTCACAAAAGGACAAATACTGTGTGATTCCACTTACAAGAGGTACCTAGAGTAGTCAAAAGTGTAAGGACAGGAAGTACTAACAGGATGGTGGTTACCAGGGCTTGGGGGTGGGGGAGAGGGGAGTGTTTAGTGGGGGTGGAGTTCCAGCTTGGGAGGATGAAGAGGTTCGAAGATGGATGGTGGTATGGTGGCCTAACAGCGTGGATGCACTACATTCTGGTCCCTGTATTTCGCTTTGGTTAAAGAAACACCGCCCCCCCGCAGGGAACTCCGCCCACTGCTGTGCGGCAGCCTGGACGGCAGGGGAGCTTGGGGGAGAAGGGACATGTGTACATGTGGCTGAGTCCCTTCGCTGTCCGCCTGAAACTGTCTCAACATTGTTAATCGGTTATACTCCAATATAAAATATAAACTTTCAGTTCAGTTCAGTTGCTCAGTCGTGTCCAACTCTTTGTGACCCCATGGACTGCAGCACACCAGGCCTCCCTGTCCATCACAAACTCCTGGAGCCTACTCAAACTCATGTCCATCCAACCATCTCATCCTCTGTCTTCCCCTTCTCCTCCTGCCTTCAATATTTCCCAGCATCAGAGTCTTTTCCAATGAGTTGGTTCTTCCCATCAGGTGGCCAAAGTATTGGAGTTTCAGCTTCAGCATCAGTCCTTCCAGTGAATATTCAGGACTAATTTCCTTTAGGATGGAAGAGTCTTCTCCAACACCACAGTTCAAAAGCATCAATTCTTCGGTCCTCAGCTTTCTTTATAGTCCAACTCTCACATCCATACATGACTACTGGAAAAACCATAGCTTTGACTAGATGGGCCTTTGTTGGTAAAGTAATGTCTCTGCTTTTTA
>SJYR01000093.1:230761-285772 GCA_006410655.1 Kobus ellipsiprymnus
TGGCCACTTCATGTGAAGAGTTGATTCATTGGAAAAGACTCTGATGCTGGAAGGGATTGGGGGCAGGAGGAGAAGGGGACGACAGAGGATGAGATGGCTGGATGGCATCACGGACTCGATGGACGTGAGTCTGAGTGGACTCCGGGAGTTGGTGATGGACAGGGAGGCCTGGTGTGCTGTGATTCATGGGGTCGCAAGGAGTTGGACACAACTGAGCGACTGAACTGAGCTGAACTGAACACGATACTAATAATAGGGGAACCAGAGAGGAATGGGGAGGGGCGTGTATGGGAACCCTACACACATGCTTAATTTTTCTGTAAACCTAAATCTGCCCTAAAAAAATTCAGATTTAATTTAAAAGGACAACTGAACAGAGGATAGGAATCTGCCGACTGGAAATGTCATTTGCACTCCGCTGGTCTCCTGGAATTTAGGGTCATATAAGTTTGGCAGCCCCCGGCTGGCTGCCCAGTGCCATGTTACAGGACAAATGGAACAAGCTGGTTTACAGAGAGGAGCAAGCAACTCTTTGGAGAAAGATGGAGGGTCCAAGACAAGAGGCAGAGCTGGGAGAACAGCCACTTGTGTTGAGTGTCTTCCTGGTTTCACGTTCCAGGCTCTGGGGCGGCCAAGCATCCCTTTCCACCTGTGGGTTCCATCCAGCCTCCGTGAAATGGGAGAGTGGGTACCTACCTCCAAGGGGGACTGCGAAGGCTTGGAGGGAGTCCATGTAAGTGCTCAGTGAACGTTAGTCCTAATTCAGCCACCATTGCTTTACCTTTCCACCCTGCTGCCACACACACACACCCCCCCACACACACACACCCCACAGCACATCGGATCTTAGTTCCCTGACCAGGCATCCAACCCGCGCTCCATGCATTGGAAGGGTGGAGTCTTAACTGCTGGACCGCCAGGGAAGTTCCTCATCATTTTACCTTTGAGTTGTTCAGTAAAGTCGCCTCTCGGACCTACCTGTTTTGACTTGTCTTGTATTCTCTTTGTAAATAATGCTACTATTTATTTGTTTTGGACAGTGATGGGTCTTCGTTGCTGCGCGGGCTTGTCTCTCCTTGTGAGTGGGGGCCGCTCTCTGGCCGTGGTGTGCAGGCTTCTCCCGGAGGCGGCTTCCCGTCTTGTGGAGCTCGGTCACTAGGGCATGTGGGCTTCCGTACTTGCGGCTCCCAGGCTCCAGAGCTCAGGTCTGGTGGTGGTGCACAGGCTTAGTTGTTCCACGGCTTGTGGGATCTTCCCAGGCCAGGGCTCGAACCTGTGTCTCCTGCGGATTCTTTACTGCTGGGCCACCAGGGAAGCCCAGTCTTGTATTTGTATACTAGAAGAGTCTTGACTAAGATGAGAATATTCCCCACTGAAGAAGAGAAGTGGGTGGTCTGGGTGGGCTGGAGTGGAGGTGTGAGAGGGAAGGACAGTCTTGAGCAGGGCGTCCGTCTTGCCTCTCACGACATCCACAGCCAGACAATTCTCGTCGTAGGGGCCGTCCTGAGCATTGTAGGATGTTGAGCAACATCCTTCCTGCCCCACCCCCAGTCCTGACAAACAAAAATGTCTCCAGATATTGCTCCGGGGGCAGAGAGGGGAGACATCATCCCTGTTGAAGAACTACTGGCTTAGCAAGGGATTTGTCTGAGTTATGGCATATTTCGGGGGAAGAGTGGTTCCTGGTGGCATTAAGATCCACGCTGTGGACACTGGACTGGATGACTGGAACGGAGAGGAGGGGGCCCAGGAGATAAAGAGTCCAAAGCTTCAGGAAGTTGCCCAGCTCTGGCAAGAAGGTGGTATTTGATAATCTGAAAACCTTGCTACTTACTAGCACCTGGAAATGCTAGATAAAATGTATCAAAAATCATTTCTAATGTATAGCAGGGGTTTTTTAATGTTAGAAGCAGGCTTGTTTTGTGTTGGTATACAGGTCAGTGAGATGTAGCCCATGTGTAGTTTGGGTGACCACCGCAGAAGACTGCAGTGCGGCCCCGTCGCCCCCCCGGGTCCCCTCACACTTCCTCCTTGAAGTCAAAGCATCCTCCGGCCTCTGGCCAGCACCGATGTGTTCTCCATCCCTTTCTAGAGTGCCATGGAAATGGGGATTCTTCACTAAGTAACCTTCTGAGACTGGCTTCTTTCACTGGTGCAGTCTTTGGGGAGCCTTGCAAGTTTCTGGGGCATCACTAGCTGGTTTCCTCATGTTGCCGAGTGCTAGTCCATTGCAGAGGTACTTCGGTCTGTCCATTCTCCCATCAAAGGCTGTTTGGGTTGTTTCCAGTTTTTCACCACTATGCTGCTACAAACATTCGTGTACAGGTTTTGGTGTGATAAATCATTAGAAGTGGGAGTGTTGGACCACGTGGTATGTGTTTGTGTTTGTAAGAAGCTTCCAAACCGCTTTCCAGATGCTGTGACATTCTGCATCCCCACCAGCAGCCTGTGAGAAAGCAGCTCCTCGGGATCTTTGTCTGAACCTGGTACCGACAGTCTTCTTTTATTTAGCTGTTTAATAGGTCTACAAGGTGTATCATGTACTTTTAGCTTGCACTTTCCTACTGATTATCAACAAACATTTTTTCCATGGGCTTATTTGCCGTGCTTACATCTTCTCTGTTGAAGGGTCTGCCCAGATCTTTTGCCCATTTTAACATTGGATTGCTTTTCTTATTGTTTAGTTTTGAGGGTTCTTTACGTATTCTGAATACATACGAAGGTTATTTGTACATTTTTTCCAGTCTGTGTCATATCTCATCCTCTTAACAGTGTTATTTGCAGAACAAGCTTTTTATTTTTGATAAAGTCCAATTTATCAATTTTTTCCTTTTAAGGATCATGATTTTGATGTTATAACTAAGAACTCTTTGCCTAACTCAAGATCATGAAGATTTTCTCCTATATTTTCTTTTAAGAATTTTATAGTTGTGTGTTTTACATTGAACTCTCTGGACCACATTTGCTTAATTTTTATAAGGTGTGAGGTACAAGTTGAGGAATTTTTTTCTCTTCCTTCTCTCTCTCTGTCTCTCTTTGTAATACGGATGTCCAATTGTCCTGGTGCCATTTGTTGAAAGACTATTCTTTAATTTACTCACATTTTCATCTTTGTTAAAAATCTGGAACTATTGTGAATTTCTCGACTTTGTTCTTTTTCAAATGCATTTTGACAATTCTAATTCCTTTGTCTTTCCATATAAACTTTAAAATCAGATTTTGACTGTGACTGAATGCAATCTACAGATCAGTTTGTACAGAATTGCCATCTTAACTACATATATATCTGTTCAGTCAGTCAGTTCAGTTGCTCAGTCATGTCCGACTCTTGGCAACCCCATGGACTGCAGCACGCCAGGCTTCCCTGTTCATCACCAACTCCTAGAGCTTGCTCAATCTCATCTCCATCAAGTTGGTGATACCATCCAATCACCTCATCCTGAAACTCATGCTGAGTTTCAGCTTCAGCATCAGTCCGTCCGATGAATATTCAGGCCTGATTTCCTTTAGGATGGACTGGTTGAATCTCCTTGCAGTCCAAAGGACTCTCAAAAGTCTTCTCTAACACCACAGTCAAAAGCATCAATTCTTCGGCACTCAGCTTTCTTTATAATCCAACTCTCACATCCGTACATGACTACTGGAAAAACCATAGCTTTGATTAGATAGATCTTTGTTGGCAAAGTAACATCTCTGCTTTTTAATATGCTGTTTAGGTAGGTTGGTCATAGCTTTTCTTCCAAGGAGCAAGCATCTTTTCATTTCATGGCTGCAGTCACCATCTGCAGTGATTTTGGAGCCCCCCAAAATAAAGTCTGTCACTGTTTCCACTGCTTCCCATCTATTTGCCATGAAATGATGGGACCCGATGCCATGATCTTAGTTTTCTGAATGTTGAGTTTTATGTCAACTTTTTCACTCTCCTCTTTTACCTTCATCAAGAGGCTCTTGAGTTCCTCTTCACTTTTTGCCATAAGGGTGGTATCATCTGTGTATCTGAAGTTGTTGATATTTCTCCCAGCAATCTTGATTCCAGCTTCTGCTTCATCCAGCCGGGCATTTCACATGATGTACACTGCATATAAGTTAAATAAACATGGTGACAATATACAGCCTTGACGTACTCCTTTCCCAATTTGGAACCAGTCTATTGTTCCATGTCTACTTCTAACGGTTGCTTCTTGACCTGCATACAGATTTCTCAGGAGGCAGGTAAGGTGAGCTGGTATTCCCATCTCTTGAAGAACTTTTCACAGTTTGTTGTGATCTACACAGTCAAAGGCTTTGGCATAATCAATAAAGCAGAAATAGATGTTTTTTCTGGAATTCTCTTGCTTTTTCTATGATCCAACAGATGTTGGCAATTTGATCTCTAGTTCCTCTGCCTTTTCTAAATCCATCTTGAACATCTGGAAGTTCACAGATCACATATTGCTGAAGCCTGGCTTGGAGAATTTTGAGCATTACTTTGCTAGCATGTGAGATGAGTGCAATTGTGCAGTAGTTTAAACATTCTTTGGTATTGCCTTTCTTTGGGATTGGGATGAAAACTGACCTTTTCCAGTCCTGTGGCCACTGCTGAGTTTCCCAAATTTGCTGGCATATTGAGTGCAGCACTTTCACAGCATCATCTTCTGGGATTTGAAGTAGCTCAGCTACTTCAAATCCCATCACCTTCACTAGCTTTGTTCGTAGTGATGCTTCCTAAGGCCCGCTTGACTTGGCACTCCAGGATGTCCGCCTCTAGGTGAATGATGCACTATGGTGGTTATCTGGGTCATGAAGATCTTTTTTGTACAGTTCTTCTGTGTGTTCTTGCCACCTCTTCTTAATATCCTCTGCTTCTGTTAGGTTCATACCATTTCTGTCCTTTATTGTGCCCATCTTTGCAGTTCAGAGGGGGATATAAAAGGACGTACACTCATCTTCTCCTGTGAGAACTCCAAACTTACAAGTCTCTGCTGAACAATCATTGACAAGAGAATGTTGAATCCCACCAGAAAAAGATACCCAACCTCCAAGGGAAAAGGAGACGCCCCAGCAAGATGGTAGGAGGGGCAAAATCCCATTTAGAATCAAACCCCATACCCACCAGAGACGCTTGGAGGGCTCAAACCAAACCTTGTGCACATCAGGACCCAGAGACCCCACAGAGACTGAGCCAGCCCTGTGTTTGAGTCTCCTGCGGAGGTACAGGTCAGCAGCCGTCCGCTGCAGGGGCAGGGGCTCTGGGTGCAGTTACCTGGGTCGCACAGCCTGTGGCGTAAGCCCTCTTGGAGGAGGTTGCTATTAACCCCACCATAGAGCTGCCGAGCAGACGACCCACAAACTGCAGAACAATTATACCAAAGAAATTCTTGCACTGTTAAGAAAGTTCTAGGACTCCCAGCAGATTTCCCAACCTGGGGATCTGGCAAAGGGACTGCGAACCCCCAGGGAATTTGACTTTGGAGGCAAGGGGGATTTGAATACAGAACTTATACAGGACTGGGGAAACAGACTCTTGGAGGGCACAGACAAAACCTTGTGTGCACCAGGAGCCAGCAGAAAGGAGCAGTGACCCCACAAGAGACTGACCCAGAGTGTCCAGGAGTATCTGGCGGAGGCCTGGGTCAGCAGTGGCCTGCTGCACGGTCGGAGACACTGAGTGGAGCAATGCATGATGGGACCTTCTAAAGGAGGTCACCGTTATCTTCATTACCTCCACCATAGTTTGGTCTCAGGGCAAACAGCAGGGAATTGAACAGAGCTCCACCCATCAACAGAAAATCGGATTAAAGATTTGCCGGGCATGGCCCTGCCCATCGGAATAAGACCCAGTTTCCCATGTATCTGTTACTTAGGTCTTATTTGACTTCCTTCATCAGTATTTTGTAGTTTGCAGCTTATAGATTCGATGCATTTTTAAATTTACATTTGAGTATTTAAGGGACTTCCCTGGTGGTCTGGTGGTTAAAACTGTGCTTCCGGTGCAGAGACCAAGGGTTTGATCCCTGGTTGAGAAGTTAAGATCCCACGTGTGGTTTGGCCAAAAAAAAACAAAAACGAAAAAACACAAAATGTAAGTACTTAAAACTTTGGGGAGCTGTTTTAAGTGGTAGAGTTTTATTGTTCTTACTCGTTAGTCATGATCCTGGAGGGAGAAGAAACAAAGATGGTGAGCCCTGAAGACGACCCTCTTTTTGCTGGAAGAGTTTCCATGTGTGGTGTAAAGAACTGGGGCCTGGTCTGACGGCCCCCTGAGTTGAGACGGAGCTGGCTACAGTTCACGGGCAGATACTGGGAAGGAGACACAGAGGCTGACTGTGCTCTGGAGACCTGCTAAGTCCTTGAGACACCACTCTCTGAGCACCAGTCAGGGCTGGCTGTGCAGAAGATGCTAAGGCCAGAGAAAGAAACACTCAAAGAAGGATCAGAGAGGACAGTCACAGGAGCTCGCACAGGGCCAGGAAGGTAGTCCTTGCTCCCACTGGCCAGGGTGGAAATGTCACGGAACTTCATGTCAAGTACTCGCAAGGGTCCCATCTCACTGTGGGGAAAAGTAGCCCCAGCGAAACCCTGCTCTGGTCCTGCCTAACAAAGCAAGGCTTGCTGTTGTTCAGTTGCTAACTCCTGCCTGAGGCTTTGCAACCCCATGGACTGCAGCACACCAGGCTTCTCTGTCATCCAGTATCTCCTGGAGTTTGCTCAAATTCATGTGAGTTGGTGATCCTATCTAACCATCTCATCCTCGGTCACCCCCTTCTCCTCCTGCCCTTAGGCTTTCCCAGGATCTTTCCCAGTGAGTCGGTTCTTCCCATCCGGTGGCCCCAAAGTATTGGAGCTTCAGCATCAGTCCTCCCAATGAATATTCAGGACTGATTTCCTTTAGGATTGACTGGTTTGATCTCCTTGCTGTCCAAGAGGCTCTCAGGAGTCTTCTTCAACACCACAATTCGAAAGCACCAGTTTTTCAGGGCTCAACTCTCACATCTGTACATGACTTCTGGGAAAACCATAGCTTTGACTGTACGAACCTTTGTCAGTAAAGTGATGTCTCTGCTTTTTAACATGCTGTCTAGGTTGGTCAGAGCTTTCCTTCCAAGGAGCTTTCCTTCCTTTCAGCCACCGTCTGCAGTGATTTTGGAGCCTAAGAAGACAAAAGCTGCCACTGCTTCTACCTTTCCCCTTCTATTTGCCATGAAGTGATGGGACTGGATGCCATGATCTTAGTTTAGTTTTGGGTTTTTTTAATGTTGAGTTTAAAGCAAGAGTAGAAATAATCAAACTATTTTCATGGAGGGACTACCCTGGCAGTCTAGGAGTCAGGACTCCAGGCTTCCAATGCAGGTGATGCAGGTTTGATCCCTGGTGGGGAAACTAAGATCCCACGAAGCCCACTTGTCATAACAAAGAGCCCATGCAATGAAGACCTGGTGCAGCTAAAACGAAAACCAAAACAAGAAAACCCAAACCATTTCCATGGAACTTAACCAAGTCCCAGAACAAAGTTCGAGAATACATGTGTGAATACAAAAATGGCACACTACAATGTATCATTATTTTTAAAAATGTCAAAAATCATATATGGCTTGTAAAAGAGGTTTCCAAGTATGCTAAGAAACAAGAGGCTATGAGCCATAATGGGGAGAAAATGCAATCAACTGAAACTAACCCAGAAATAATACAGATAATAGAATTTGTAGACAAGCCATTAAAATAGTTACAACACTGATATTTATATCCCGTATGCTAAGAAAACCAAAGGGAAGATTAAGCAAAGTCATGGAAACTGTTTGTTAAATACCCCAAACTGAACTCCAAGATATTAAAAGTACAATGTCTGAGATGAAACACGCAATTCTGAGGATTAACAGCAGGTTAAACAGAGAAATAGAGGAAAACAATAGAATGGCAAAGACTAGAGATCTCTTTGAGAATATTAGAGACATCAAGGGAACATTTCATGCAAAGACGGGCTCAATAAAAGACAGAAAGGTATGGACTTAACAGAAGAAGAAGATATTAAGAAGAGATGGCAAGAATACGCAGAACTATAGAAAAAAGATCTTCATGACCCAGATAATCACAATGGTGTAATTACTCACCTAGAGGCAGACATCCTGGAATGAGAAGTCAAGTGGGCCTTAGGAAGCATCACTACAAAACAAAGCTAGCGGAGGTGATGGAATTCCAGCTGAGCTATTTTAAACACTAAAAGATGATGCTGTGAAAGTGCTGCACTCAATAGGCCAGGAAATTTGGAAAACTCAGCAGTGGCCACAGGACTGGAAAAGGTCAGTTTTCATTCCAATCCCAAAGAAAGGCAATGCCAAAGAATGCTCAAACTACCGCACAGTTGCACTCATCTCACACACAGTAGCAAAATAATGCTCAAAATTCTCCAAGTCAGGCTTCAACAGTACATGAACCATGAACTTCCAGATGTTCAAGGTGGATTTAGAAAAGGCAGAGGAATCAGAGATCAAATTGCCAACATCCATTGGATCATAGAAAAAGCAAGAGTTCCAGAGAAACATCTACTTCTGCTTTATTGACTATGCCAAAGCCTTTGACTGTGTGGATCACAACAAACTGTGGAAAATTATTCAAGAGATGGGAATACCAGACCACCTGACCTGCCTCCTGAGAAATCTGTATGCAGGTCAGGAAGTAACAGTTTGAACTGGACATGGAACAACAGACTGGCTCCAACTCAAGAAAGGAGTACGTCAAGGCTGTATATTGTCATCCTGTTTATTTAACTTTTATGCAGTGTACATCATGAGAAACACCGGGCTGGATGAAGCACAAGCTGGAATCAAGACTGCTGGGAGAAATATCAATAACCTCAGATATGCAGATGACACCACCCTTATGGCAGAAAGCGAAGAACTAAAGAGTCTCTTGATGAAGGTGAAAGAGGAGAGTGAAAAAGTTGACATAAAACTCAACATTCAGAAAACTAAGATCATGGCATCTGGTCCCATCACTTCATGGCAAATAGATGGGAAGCAATGGAAACAGTGACAGACTTTATTTTGGGGGGCTCCAAAATCACTGCAGATGGTGACTGCAGCCATGAAATGAAAAGATGCTTGCTCCTTGGAAGAAAAACTATGACCAACCTAGACAGCATATTAAAAAGCAGAGACATTACTTTGCCAACAAAAGTCGGTCTAATCAAAGCTATTGTTTTTCCAGTAGTCATGTATGGATGTGAGAATTGGACTAGAAAGAAAGTTGAGAGCTGAAGAATTGATGCTTTTGAACTGTGGTGTTGGAGAAGACTTTTGAGAGTCCCCTGGACAGCAAGGAGATCCAATCAGTCCATCCTAAAGGAGATCAGTCCTAGATATCCAATGGAAGGACTGATGCTGAAGCTGAAACTCCAATACTTTGGCCACCTGATTTGAAAAACTGACTCAGTTGAAAAGACCGTGATGCTGGGAAAGATTAAAGGCAGGAGGAGAAGGGGGCGAGATGGTTGGATGGCATCACTGACACTATGGAGATGAGTTTGAGTAAATTCTGGGAGTTGGTGATGGACAGGGAATCCTGGTGTGCTGCAGTCCACGGGGTCACAAAGAGTTGGATACGACTGAGCAACTGAACTGACTGGCTGACTGAGAGCAGAAGTAACATGTCAAAGGAAGTGCTCCAGGCAGGTGGAAATCAGTATCAGAGAGAAACTGTGCAACGAATGAAGAACATTGGAAATGGTAACTATGAGGGCTTTTTCCTTATTACTTAAATTTCTCTACAAGGTAATTAAGTGTTTAAAAAAAATATTTAACATTTGGAAACAGACTGTTGTAAGTTTCTTACAGGGGAACTGGTAAAATAGCACTTGAAGGTAGACCAGGATAAATTAAAGATATATACTACAAAGCAACCATTAAAATATAAAGCCGAAGAGTTTTAGCTAATAAGCCAACAGAGGAGATAAAGAGAATCGTAAAAATTCTCATTTATATGAAAGAAGACAAAAGTAAAAAGGGAACAAAGAAGAGATGGAATAAATAGAATATAATAGCAAGATGATAGATTTAACCCTAACCATATCATATTGTTATTATTCCGTTGTTAAGTCATGTCCAACTCTTTGTAACCCCTTGTACTTCCCTGTCCTTCATTATTTCCTGGAGTTTGCTGAAACTCATGTCCATTGAGTTGGTGATGCCATCCAACCATTTCATCCTCTATCACCCCTTCTCCTCCTGCCCTCAATCTTTCCCAGCATCAGGATCTTTTCCAGTGAGTAAGTTCTTTGCATCAGGTGACCAAAGTACTGGAGCTTTTAGCATTGGTCCTTCCAATGAATATTCAGGGTCAATTGCCTTTAGGATTGACTGGTTTGACCTCCCTGTAGTCCAGAGGACTCTCAAGAGTCTTCTCCAACACCACACTTCAAAAGCATCAATTTTTTGGCATTCAGCCTTCTTTATGGTCCAACTTCCACATCCATATATGACTACTGGAAAAACCATAGCTTTGACTACACAGACCTTTGTCAGCAAAGTGATGTCTCTGCTTTTTAAAATGCTGTCTAGGTTTGTCATAGCTTTTCTTTCAAGGAGCAAGCGTCTTTTGATTTCATGGCTGCAGTCACCGTCCACCGTGATCTTGGAGCCCAAGAAAATAAAGTCTGTCACTGTTTCCGTTTTTTATCCATCTATTTGCCATGAAGGGATGGGACTGGATGCCACTTTAGTATTTTTTGAAATGTGTACCTCCCTTCTGCAACTATGAGAAACATGTCTCCCTAAATCCTTGATCTATTTACTTACTTGATCAATTGCCTTCAATGTAACCAACTCTGTCTCTCCTGCTCCCCACCACAAGTGTCCTCCTCAGACTCTAACGACACCTTGGGGGGCACACGGCCACCTGGAAGCTCTTCTCAACCCCCGTTGGCTCCAGCTATCCGTGTCAGTCTTCCCTCCTGCATGAACACCCTCCTTACCTTTCCCGGACTCCAGTCCCTACACCTGGCCACTACTGTGTGAATGTCCTCTGCACCTTCCTGGGGCTCTGACCGTCTACACAGGTGCCTCCTGTGTGAACAGGCTCCTCCCTCAGGCTCTGCAACCCCACACTTAGCACCTCATGGACCCTCCTCAGGTTCTGACACCCCACATCAGTCCATACCCCCGTATGAAGGACAAGTTAGAGTTTCATGGTGAGTCATATGGAGCTTGAAGCAAAATAAAAAAATATCAGTGATTCTGATCCTGAGTTAAACATTTTGATATTTTGCTCACTATAGATTTTTTCTGCACTCATTTTGATTAAAAAAAAACCAACAATGTATCAAAATGATATTTATCTTAATTACTAGTTTTTGGGAACCATCTTACATTTCCTACCCAAGGTAAGTGCCTCACCTGCCTTACCCTAGTCCTTGCCCTATATCTTCACTTTGCTGTAAGGTATCATGTGCTTAGTTGCTCAGTCGTGTCCGACTCTTTGCAACCCCATGGACTGTAACCTGCCAGGCTCCTCTGCCCATGGGGATTCTCCAGGCAAGAATACTGGAGAGGATTGCCATTTCCTCCTCCAAGGTATTATAGCTCTTCTTGAACATCTACTTGAACATCTTCTATTTTGTGCCCTACCTAATGGTTTTGGACCACATTGTTTATAACGGGAATGGAAAGAACAGGAAATCAAAGAGATTTCTAATTGTCCATGGAATTCTCTAGGCAAGAACACTGGAGTGGGTAGCCATTCCCTTCTCCAGTGATCTTCCCTGCCTAGGGATTGAACCTGGGTCTCCTGCATTGCAGGCAGACTCTTCACCATCTGAGCTGCCAGGGAAGCCCCAAGTGTTTACTAGTTTAGCCACACGTTTTCTGTGCTTTCATTTGTACTCTTGGGGTTGGGCTCTGCAAAGGTTTGGGAATCACTGGAAATTCTTAGGGCTTTCCTTGTGGCTCAGCTGGTAAAGAATCCTCCTGCAATGCGAGAGACCTGGGTTCGATTCCTGGGTTGGGAAGATCCCCTGGAGAAGGGAAAGGCTACCCACTCCAGTATTCTGGCCTGGGGAAATTCTTAAGCTAATGGATGTTTCCTTCTTCCTGAGGAACTCTAGACTCAGCTCAAATATTAATCTATACTGCCTCTCTGAAGGAGTTGCTTACAGTTCTTTAGTCATAGTCTGTTAATATTTGAATGTGTTTTCTTTCCAAAAATTAAAACTTTACCTCCTTACTTCTCTCCATCCCCTATAAACAATTCTCGTCCTTCTCCTATTATTAAGAGTTCAGTGCATCTTCTTCCAGAACTTTTCCCATTCTTTCATACATATATGTATGCTAGCTTATTTAGAAATAACATATTCTGTAAGCAGTATGGTGGAGAAATTAAGGCAGAGCTTTTCTTTTAGGGAGCAAGCACCTTTTGATTTCATGGCTGCAGTCCCCGTCCACTGTGATTTTGGAGCCCAAGAAGATAAAGTCTGTCACTGTTTCCATTTTTCCTCCATCTATTTGCCCCATGTTCTCAGCCGCCCTGGTTTTCATAACCTTGTGTATTTCCCTCCCCTTGGGAATGGGCAGGACCCAGGACCCACTTCTTCTAACAGTAGGATGAAGCAAAGGTGACGGGATGTAAGTGATTATGTATACTTAATTGCATTTTGCACAGTTGTGATGTCACAAAAAATCGCAGAGGAGGAAGCTTTGTGAGTTGACCCTCCACTGAAGCATAGATCAGTTCAGTTCAGTTCAGTCGCTCAGCTGTGTCCGACTCTTTGCGACCCCATGGACTGCAGCACGCCAGGCTTCCCTGTCCATCACCAACTCCCAGAGCCCACTCAAACTCATGTCCATCACGTTGGTGATGCCATCCAACCATCACATTCTCTGTCGTCCCCTTCTCCTCTCACCTTCAGCCTTTCCCAGGGAGCAGGAAATAGTGACTTGAACCAACCATTTTAGAACTCTGGAACTTGATTGGACACTCATCAATCAGTGAAACTGATTAATCAGTGGATCGATTCAGAGGAATGTGTAACAGAGAGAGAAGCTGCTCTTCTTTGGTAAGAGGAACGTGTGTGCCAACCAGCTACCACTTCCTGTTCCTTGGTCCTGCCACAGCTCTGGGGGCAGCGGCTCACATTTCTGGAGTGGCTGGTTGGTGGCAGAGTGGACAGCAGGGCTCTTGTTCTCCACAAATGTGAGGCTGTGCTTTGCAGTTGGTCTGCCAGAGCTTTGAGGGGCCAATGCAATACCTGCCTTGGTTTCAGTCCTCTCAGCTGCAGCAGCTTCCCCTGGCAGGATCTATGGAGAGATTCAAAGAGACATGGAACCTTTATTTATTTCGGAGGAAGCCAAACATTTAAAGAAAGCTTTATCAGGTCACTTGCTGACCATCAATTTGACAAAACAGAAGCTTCCATGACGATGCATGAGGGACATAAACTTTGCAATAATAGTTGGAAAAGTCACAACAAAAAAAAACCTCACCAAACAAAACACAGCAATTCCTGAGGAGCAGAAGAATCAGAGGGCTTCCCAGGTGGCGCTTGTGGTAAAGAACTCGCCTGCCAATGCAGGAGATGTGAGAGATGTGGGTTCGATCCCTGGGTCGGGAAGGTCACCTGGAGGAGGGCATGAAGATCCACTTCAGGTTCTTACCTGGGAAATCCCATGGACAGAGGAGCCTTGCGGGCTACAGTCCAGAAGGTTGCAAAGCGTCAGACATGGCTGAAGTGACTCAGCACACACGTGCAAGCAGGAGAATCAGATGCATAGAGTTACTACGATAAAATATTCCTAATGTCTAGTTCTCATCTAAAACTACAGAACATAAAAATAAACAACAAAGTATGTAAACAGCAAAGTATGGCCCATTCACTTTGGGAAAAAAAAAATTGATTCAATACGACCCTTAGGAAGCCCACACATGGGAACTGACAGCCAAGAACATTAAATCAATTGTCCCAAATGTGCTCGGTGAACTAAAGGGAACCATGGATAAAGAACCAAAGGAAATCAGGAAAATGATCTTTGAAGAAAAGTGAAGTGAAGTTGCTCAATCATGTCCGACTCTTTGTGACCCCATGGACTGTAGCCTACCAGGCTCCATCCATGGGATTTTCCAGGCAAGAATACTGGAGTGGGTTGCCATTTCCTTTTCCATTGAAGAAAAGGAAACTATCAATAAAGAGATGGAAGATACAAATAAGGAGAACTAAACAGAAATTCTGAAGCTGAAAAGTATAATAATTGAAAGATTCACTAGCGTGGTTCTATAGAACCACTCAGCTTTTGTTTATCTGCATGCCTCAGTTGTGTTCGACTGTGACCCTATGGACCATAGCCAGCAAGGCTCCTCTGTCCATGGGATTCTGCAGGCGAGAATACTGGAGTGGGTTACCATTTCCTTCTCCAGGGGATCTTCCTGATCCAGAGACTGAACCCACTTCTCTTGCACTGTCTGCATTGGCAGGCAGGTTCTTTACCACTAGCGCCACCTGGGAAATATCTTAATTTCTACTTCATTCTTGAAGCAGAGTTAGTGACATAGCTGACTTGAGCAGGCAAAAAAAAAAAACAGCAAAGTATGGCCCATTCACTTTGGGAAAAAAAAAATTGATTCAATACGACCCTTAGGAAGCCCACACATGGGAACTGACAGCCAAGAACATTAAATCAATTGTCCCAAATGTGCTCGGTGAACTAAAGGGAACCATGGATAAAGAACCAAAGGAAATCAGGAAAATGATCTTTGAAGAAAAGTGAAGTGAAGTCGCTCAATCATGTCCGACTCTTTGTGACCCCATGGACTGTAGCCTACCAGGCTCCATCCATGGGATTTTCCAGGCAAGAATACTGGAGTGGGTTGCCATTTCCTTTTCCATTGAAGAAAAGGAAACTATCAATAAAGAGATGGAAGATACAAATAAGGAGAACTAAACAGAAATTCTGAAGCTGAAAAGTATAATAATTGAAAGATTCACTAGCGTGGTTCTATAGAACCACTCAGCTTTTGTTTATCTGCATGCCTCAGTTGTGTTCGACTGTGACCCTATGGACCATAGCCAGCAAGGCTCCTCTGTCCATGGGATTCTGCAGGCGAGAATACTGGAGTGGGTTACCATTTCCTTCTCCAGGGGATCTTCCTGATCCAGAGACTGAACCCACTTCTCTTGCACTGTCTGCATTGGCAGGCAGGTTCTTTACCACTAGCGCCACCTGGGAAATATCTTAATTTCTACTTCATTCTTGAAGCAGAGTTAGTGACATAGCTGACTTGAGCAGGCAAAAAAAAAAGGATCAATGAGACAACTGAAATTATCCAGTCTGAGGGGCAGAAAGAAAAAAGAATGAGTAAAAATAAGCAGAACTTAAGAGATCTATAGGACACCATCAAACATACTAACATATGCATTATAGGAGTCTGAGAAGGATACGAGAGAGAGAAAGAGGCAGGAAAATATTTGAAAATAAAATGGCTGAAAAATATCTCAAGTCTGAAGAAAGCATGAATATGCATATCCAAGAAGCTCAACAAACCCCCAGTAGGAAAATTCAAAGAGATCCACACCAAAGCATATTATAGTGAAGTGTCAAAAGCCAAGGACAAGGACAGAATTTCAAAGCAGCAAGATCAAAGCAGCTCATCACATACCAGGGTCCTCACTGAGATTAACACCTGATTTATCCTCAATAACCAGGCCAGAAGGTAGTGAAATAATATATATATAGTTCTGAAAGAAAAAAAAAAAACTGTTAGCCAAGAATTCTATATCAGCAAAACTCTCCTTCAAGAATGAAGGAGAAATTAAGATATTTCCCAGGTGGCGCTAGTGGTAAAGAACCCATCTGCCAATGCAGATTATGTAAGAGAAGCCGGTTTGATCTCTGGGTCAGGAAGATCCCCTGGAGAAGGAAATGGCAACCCACTCCAGTATTCCCGCCAGGAGAATCCCAGTGGCAGAGGAGCCTTGCTGGCTATGGTCCATAGGGTCACAGAGTCAAACACGACTGAAGCAACTTAGCATGCAGATCAACAAGAGCTGAGGGAATGTACTCCCAGCAGAGCTTCCCTACAAGAAGTGTTGAAGGGAGTCCTCCAGGGTGAAATGCAAGGATACGAGAATGTAACCCAAAGCCACTGTCGTTGTTCAGTCGCTGAGCCGTGTCTGACTATCTGTGATCCGTGGACTGCAGCGCACCAGGCTTCCCTGTCCTTCACCATCGCCTGAAGTTCGCTCAAACTCATGTCCATTGATTCAGAGATGCCGTCCAACCATCTCATCCCCTGCCACCCCCTTCCCTTCCTGCCCTCATCTTTCCCAGCATCAGGGTCTTTTCCAATGAGTCGGCCTCCCCACCTGGAAATGGGCGTAAGATGAGCTCCTACAGTGTGGGGAGGCTGGGAAGCCTGTTCTGGGTGTTGAACCCCTTCTCGGTCCCCCTTTCCCATCCTCCTCCATCCTCCCCACCTTTTACCCTTTCATCATCATCTCTCACAGGGGGATTCTCGTCAACAAATGAATACACTCTAGATGGCTAACATAAAAAGGATCCTCCCTGGTCCCCTACCCACCTGCGCCCACTGCCTGGCCCGATCCGCTCTCCAGTAAACCTCCTGTGAAGGCGGCCATCGTCTCTGCCCACCTTGCTCACCTGCCTGCCTTCCTCTGCCCCCTTCACAAGGCCAGTGGGGACGTCCTGGGAGGAGCGGCCACTCCTTCACCCCTTCCTTGCCTGGCTGACAGGGCTGTTCACGGCCTCTTTCTGGGACCCTCTTGGTGGAGGAAGACACGCTTTCTCTCTCCTCCCCATGGCCAGGCTGGTCTCCTCCTCCCCTCCCGCCCCTGACCCTAACCCTGACTGTGACCCTAACCCTGACTGTGACCCTAACCCTGGATCATCTCTGCTCTGAAGGCTCCCGAGTTCTCTCTCCTGTTGGGACCTTCCTGAACTTCAGACTCGTACCCCTGTCCTCCTGACACCTGACAGACCTCTCAGCCTCAGCCTATCCACAGAACTCTTGGTGGGGTGCCATCCCACCCCCCAAGTCCTCCCACAAGGAGCTAGGGGGCCCTCTGGTAAGTGTGTGGAAACCAGGGTGGCGTCCTTGGGTGTGAATCGGGCTCTGTTGCCCCTGCCCCGTGCCATGGGGAAGGTTCCCCAGTCCCCCGGGCCTCAGCGTCCCCTCTGTGATGGGGAGGGGAGGACGCGCAGGAGTCAGGATGGAACAAACTAACACATAAAGGTCTGGAAACGACACCGCCAGCATCCCAGGTCATCGAGCCAAAGACACTGGGGTCAACCCGGCTTCTGCTTTGTGCGTGTGGGATGTGTATAAAGAAACAGAGGCAGTCCCGCTGACTCAGCTTCCAAAACATGTGCCAAGTTCACGGGCGTCTCTCTGTCTGTGAGCACACCCTGGTCCATCTCCCCCAGGGGGCAGCGGAGCAACCTTTCCAGCTGCCAAGCCACCCTCCCCCACCACGGGGTGCACCCAGAAGGGTCTTTCAGAGTTAAATCGAACTCTATCCCCCTCCTTTCTCTTCTTCTAACTTTTTATCACGGAAACTGCCAGACATACAGAGCAAGGAGGATGGCCAGTGACAAGCCCACCAACCACCACAGACGGTGTGGGCCCCCAACACACCGCCACACTCCCCTCCTGCACCCCAGACAGCACATACTACATTCAACAAAGTAATTGTCTTCAACCTACACTGTGCTGGTTTGTGGGAATTAAGTTCCCCCACCAAGGACTGAACCAGGCCTGTGTCAGTAAAAGTGCCAAGTCCTAACCCCTGGGTCACTAGGGAATTCCCAACAAAGTAACTTTGGGGATTTTGGACATCCCCCAAGTTGGATGACGTTATTCCTCAGCTGAAAACCCTCCTGGGACCCTACCTCCTCACCCTGGCCTTGACCCTGACCTGTCTGTCCCCTCTCTCCTCCAGCTGGCCGGTCTGTTCCCTGTCTCTGCATTCACGGTCTCTCCGTTTCCCTCGCTTTTCATGAATGTCTCCCCTGGCCACCTGTTCTCAGTCCCCTTGTTTGGATGTTTGTCCTAACGGCAGGGAGAAGTCAGTGGCGGGGTCTAGGCAGGAGCACGTGGTGACCAGGCTTCTGTGTGGAGGATGTTGTGGGTGGAGGAGCAGGCCACCAGGATCTGAGATGATTCAGTGAGATGGAAGCTGGAAGGCACTCTAGCCTGAGACATAGTGAGTACTCAAAAAACACCAGCTATTGTCAGGACCTGCTTGGTAAACCTCGGCCTCCCTTTTAAAGCAGACTTGCAGGAATAAAAAGTGGCTGACTGTGAACTGTCTGTCCCAAGTAACCCAGCTGGTGAGGCTACGGGACAGAAGCCTCGGGGCCCAAGCGTGAGTTTACTGCACGCTCCTGAACCCTGGCCTGGCCTAGTCCAGGGAGACAGTTACAGGCACAAATGAGGCAACTTCACCAAGAGCATTGCGTCCACCACAAGGGAGACCCGGTCTAGCAGTGAGTGGGCGAGTCCTTCCAGTGTGGGGTGACCGGGAAGGCGTCCCCAGTGCCAGGCTGGAGGGATTCCCCTACTCCCAGCGAGGCTGGGCAGGGGGTGGGTGCAGTCAGGCAGAGGGGGACCCAGTGCCTCTGGCCAGGGCCAGCGCCCAGGGTGAAGCAGGACGGCTCGGCCACCAGGGGGAGCCCGGGGACTTCGCCGGTTTGGAGACTCCGGGCTCCGCCATGAGGAACGCGACAGCTGCCGCGTGGTGGCCAGTATTTGCAGACGGATAGACGGACCCAGAGTGAACCCTGTCCCGCCATTGCTTGGAGGGTGAGCAGTGGCCTTGGGCAAGCCACTTGGCCTTCATGTGCCTCACTTTCTGCACTGTGAAGAGAAGCAATCGCTTTTGGAGGCCAAGCCCCGAATCTGACACATCTCACCTTGACCTTCTGGCACCTCTCATCTATGGAACTGGGACCCTGCTCCTCCCCGAAGCAGCCACGGCCCCTGCTGCTGGAGCAAAGAGCTGCCGGGGGAAGAGGCTCCGAGCCCCTCTGCCGGGCAGCCCCCACCCCAGCATCCCCGGCTGGTCGGGCACCCCGCGTGTACCCCCTTTCCTTCTCACGATCACCCTTCAGATCTCAAGCTGGGGGGTCAGTGTGTGGCAGCTGCACGCCTGAACCCCTAGTTGGCTGGCAAACAGCGGGCGCTGAATAGGTCTGAAGGGACTTTCCGTCTGGCCTCCTGCAGGCTGGTGGCCTCCCGGCAAGGGACACTCTGGGCTCAGACGCGCAGCCCCTAGAGTGGAAGGCCTGTGTGGAGGGGCCTGTGTGCTCTCCATCTCCTGCAAACCTTCCTGAGACTTGCCCCTCCCCTCAGGCTCTGCTGGGGCCAGGACCCCCTGGAAGGTTTGCTCTGGCCTGGAGGCCAGGCCTGGCAGTTTGGTCTTCATCCCGGGAAAGACTGGGCAGGGACAGCTGTGATCAGGTTTGTATTCTGAAGGTGCCCGGGCTGCAGGGTGGAGGACAGCTGGGGCAGAGCAGGCAGCGGGCGGTGAGCACCCAGGTAGGGCAGGAGAAGGACCCCGGCTGGGAGAGGCCCGCTCACAGGAAAGCTCAGATGGCCCGCTGGACTTGAGGGTGAAGCCTGGGCATCCAGCTCAGGTAAGCGGAGATGCTGTTGGCTTTAGGAAGAACCCTGGGGGCCACTCACGTTCCTGGGGGCCACTGCTGAGCTTGGCCTTGCTTGTTAAGGATTTGCAGTCCAACAGGAGGAGCCCCAGACTCAATGGATGTGAATCTGAGCAAACTCCGGGAGACAGCGAAGGCCAGGGAAGGCTGGTGTGCTGTAGTCCACGGGGTTGCAAAGAGTCAGACACGGCTCAGCAACTGAACAACAAAAAACAGGAGCCAAGATGACGGGAACGGGACCCTAGGAGGGAGGAGTAGAGAGCACAGTGGATTCCTGGGGGGAAAAGACTGGGAGTCCCGGCTGGAGCAGGGGGACTGGAGCCCTGTGACACTCCACGCCCCCATTCCTTGGAGGCGGAGGCCACTGGTCACAAGCTAAGGATGAAAGCCAGCCCTGCAGGCTGCCCCTTGTCCTACATCCCTGCAAAGGAACACGGCGCCCAGTGTGGTTCACATGGGGGTCTGGGCTCTGTCCGTCGAGTGACTCAACCAGACAAGGTGTGGAGCCTGCCCTTGACGGGCCAGCACCGTCATGTCGCTGGGGTGATGCTGGCAGAGAAAGGTCATTCCCTAAATCCCCTGACTGTCCACCCTGACGTCCAGAGGTGACTTCTCAGACCTGAGGATGGAGCTGCAGGCTGGCACCTTCTCAGCCACAGTCGGTGCGCCAGCCCCTGGGATCAAAGAACAGATGGGCTCAAGCGTACAATGGGTCTGCTGGGGCAGGGAGAAACAGAGGCGTGTAGGCCAGTGGGTTGCGGGATCAATCCCTGGGTCGGGAAGATCCCCTGGAATAGGAACACACCCCAGCATCCCCGGCTGGTCGGGCACCCCGCGTGTACCCCCTTTCCTTCTCACGATCACCCTTCAGATCTCAAGCTGGGGGGTCAGTGTGTGGCAGCTGCACGCCTGAACCCCTAGTTGGCTGGCAAACAGCGGGCGCTGAATAGGTCTGAAGGGACTTTCCGTCTGGCCTCCTGCAGGCTGGTGGCCTCCCGGCAAGGGACACTCTGGGCTCAGACGCGCAGCCCCTAGAGTGGAAGGCCTGTGTGGAGGGGCCTGTGTGCTCTCCATCTCCTGCAAACCTTCCTGAGACTTGCCCCTCCCCTCAGGCTCTGCTGGGGCCAGGACCCCCTGGAAGGTTTGCTCTGGCCTGGAGGCCAGGCCTGGCAGTTTGGTCTTCATCCCGGGAAAGACTGGGCAGGGACAGCTGTGATCAGGTTTGTATTCTGAAGGTGCCCGGGCTGCAGGGTGGAGGACAGCTGGGGCAGAGCAGGCAGCGGGCGGTGAGCACCCAGGTAGGGCAGGAGAAGGACCCCGGCTGGGAGAGGCCCGCTCACAGGAAAGCTCAGATGGCCCGCTGGACTTGAGGGTGAAGCCTGGGCATCCAGCTCAGGTAAGCGGAGATGCTGTTGGCTTTAGGAAGAACCCTGGGGGCCACTCACGTTCCTGGGGGCCACTGCTGAGCTTGGCCTTGCTTGTTAAGGATTTGCAGTCCAACAGGAGGAGCCCCAGACTCAATGGATGTGAATCTGAGCAAACTCCGGGAGACAGCGAAGGCCAGGGAAGGCTGGTGTGCTGTAGTCCACGGGGTTGCAAAGAGTCAGACACGGCTCAGCAACTGAACAACAAAAAACAGGAGCCAAGATGACGGGAACGGGACCCTAGGAGGGAGGAGTAGAGAGCACAGTGGATTCCTGGGGGGAAAAGACTGGGAGTCCCGGCTGGAGCAGGGGGACTGGAGCCCTGTGACACTCCACGCCCCCATTCCTTGGAGGCGGAGGCCACTGGTCACAAGCTAAGGATGAAAGCCAGCCCTGCAGGCTGCCCCTTGTCCTACATCCCTGCAAAGGAACACGGCGCCCAGTGTGGTTCACATGGGGGTCTGGGCTCTGTCCGTCGAGTGACTCAACCAGACAAGGTGTGGAGCCTGCCCTTGACGGGCCAGCACCGTCATGTCGCTGGGGTGATGCTGGCAGAGAAAGGTCATTCCCTAAATCCCCTGACTGTCCACCCTGACGTCCAGAGGTGACTTCTCAGACCTGAGGATGGAGCTGCAGGCTGGCACCTTCTCAGCCACAGTCGGTGCGCCAGCCCCTGGGATCAAAGAACAGATGGGCTCAAGCGTACAATGGGTCTGCTGGGGCAGGGAGAAACAGAGGCGTGTAGGCCAGTGGGTTGCGGGATCAATCCCTGGGTCGGGAAGATCCCCTGGAATAGGAACCGGCAACCCACTCCAGTCTTCTTGCCTGGAGAATTCCAGGGACAGAGCAGCCTGGAGGGCTATAGCCCATGGGGTCGCAAAGAGTCGGACACGGCTGAGCATGTATGCACGGCAGAGGCTGGTGGGAGTCCAGCTGTCGGGAGGCACAGCTTGGCTGTTGGGGAAGGAAAGGGGGCTGCTGAACCAATCAGGGAGACAGGGGCTGGGGAAACCCCAGATGGAGCTGGAAGACAGGGGAGGGCTGTTCGGATCCCCCTCCCTGCTCCGCGCACCCTCCACCACGGCTCTTGTGTTATTTGAGACGCTTTCACTGCCTTCGGGTTTTGTGTGTTCAGTCACTCAGCCGTGTCCGACTCTTTGTGACCCCGTGGACTGCACCTCGCCAGGCTTCTCCATCCGTGGGATTCTCCAGGGCAGAATGTGGAGTGGTGGCCATTTCCTCCTCCAGGGGATCTTCTCAACCCACTGACGGAGCCCACGTCTCCTGCCTTGGCAGGTGGATTCTCGGCCCACTGAGCTTTCAGGGAAGCCCTCGACATTGTCTCTTCTTACGTACCATTTGAAATTCTTTTTGGAGGTAGAACTTAAATAGGAGGATCCAGACACGCAGTTTTGGCTCAGGAGACCCCTGTGGTGGGGAACCTGGCGTCTCCAGGGAGAGTCTGCTCCTCAGGGCTCAGAGTAGTTGAGAAGCAAGAGTCAACCCCGCTCCCGGAATCTTGCCGGGCAGCATGGCCCTGGGGCTGTGACGGACATAACTGCCTTCCCATTTCTCAGGACACGAGTCCCCGCCGGTCCCCGTGCTAGTCACACCGCTCAGAGGCGTCTCACGTGCTGTGGGGCCGCGCTCGCGGCCTCGGGCAGCCAGGCAGCAAGGCCCGAAAGCCAAGTGCGGTCTGGACGGCACATAAAACAAAGCTGTTAAGCAAAGAGCCGGTCTCAGGAACTGGTGGAACTCTGACTCTGGCCCTCCGCGGATGAGTGAGGTCTCTACGTCTCACTGGTCCCCTTTAAAATGGGGCTCAGAGTGCTGGTGTCCTGGGGTGCGGGTGGGCGCTGAGTCACGTGCGCTGAGCACCAAGACAGTGTGCGGCACGTGACAAGCGCGCAGTGTGGGCTCTGACGGCTGCTGGGAACGTGGGGCCTGGCCGCGGGCTCGCTCGGGCCTGGGGCTCTCCTGGATTCCGGGGTGACCTGGGGTGCCGTGCTGGTAAATGACAGCCCACGGCACCACCTGGCCAGGCTCCCATGCGGCCAGAGCATATTGTGAGCTATGCAGGGTCCCCGAGAGCCGGGTCTGGGCAGATCCCGCCCACCTGGCTACACTGTGTAGCTAACACGTGGTGTACATGTTGCACTCGGCTCTCGTATCCAAAGCAGGCTCCATGTGTCCACCACGTCACGGTCCTGAGAAAGGATTTGAGGAAAGGGCTCACGTCCACGAGGTGCCAGGGACCCTCAGAGGCGGAGGCTCCTCCCTCCCAGGCTCGGGCAAAGTCAGGCCTAAGAGCGAAGCCCAGGGGAGCGGCAGACACGGCCCACATCCAGAGCCTTGTGGTACTTTCAATCTTGACAATATCGCACCCCATCCCACGATCCTGAAAAGGCTCCCCAGGGCGCGACGGGGGCAGGGGCAGGGGGCAGGACGCAGCCCACACAAAAGGAGGGACGCGGTCTGAGTGGAAAGGGGTCATTGCTTTAATTCAGGTCAAGACCCACCCTGGGGGGCCCGCCCGCCCCATCCCGAGGCAGAACCCCTGGCCCCGTGTCAACATGATCGNGCGACGGGGGCAGGGGCAGGGGGCAGGACGCAGCCCACACAAAAGGAGGGACGCGGTCTGAGTGGAAAGGGGTCATTGCTTTAATTCAGGTCAAGACCCACCCTGGGGGGCCCGCCCGCCCCATCCCGAGGCAGAACCCCTGGCCCCGTGTCAACATGATCGTTACAAAAATAAATATGAAAAAAAGCAGCGCTCATTAGTGACCGTGGAATTAATCTTGACAGCAATTAAATGCGTTTAAGCATCTGGCATATCTCCTAAATTGCACCAAAAGAATCTGGAAGCACTTGGTTTGGCCTCAGAGGCAACCCGGAAGGGAGGGCCGGGGGGCCCGGCCCCAGGCCCCAGGCCCGGCTAAGCGCGGTGCCCGCCTGGCCCGCAGGTCACATCTCGGAGTCAGCATACATGCCATTGATGAGATAGTCCACCTGCGTGTAGTCCTTCTTCCTGTAGCTCTCGTAGGCCTGCAGGGCGAACAGGATCAGGACCGTGATGAAGAGGGTGACCCCCAGCAAGAGCACCGCCAGGAGGAAACTTCTGTTCACTGAGGACAGGGCCAGGGGCTCGCTGGAGACCACCAAGTACCGGCCCTGGGTACTGGGCTGGCATGAGTCTGTGGGTGGCACCTTGGAGTCCCCGGGGGTTGGCCCCGGGGAAGTAGTACCAGGCGTGGCCACAGGCTCGGCCTGCTCTGGTGGCTGAGCCTTGCCCAGCCCTGCGGCCCCCGGCGTGGATGTGGCAGGGCTGGGCTGTGTCGTGGGGGTTGTGGCCCCCACCACGGGGGCCGGGCTGGTGTGAGGTGTGGAGGCTGCTGCTGTGCTGATGGTCGGTTCGGGGGCCTTGGTTGTGGAGCCCATGGTCGTGGACACAGAAGCCGCAGATGGGGAGGTGGGCTCCAGGGTTGCGTTTGAGAGGGTGGGTGTGGGCCTCTGTGCCAGGTCATCCACAGTCCGGGGCGTTGGCCTTGGCACCTGGATGGTGGGGCCCTGTGTGGACTCACTGGGTGCTTGAGGACTCGAGGGTGTCAGGCTGGCGGTGGGCCCTGGAGGACCGTGTGAGCCTGCGGGGCTGCTGACCCTTGTGGGGGTCACGGCAGTGGGCTGGGCACTTGTGGCCAGTGTGTGTGTGGCGGGCGGCATGGCTGTCGCTGGCCTAGACGACGTGCCGTTGCCAGGCGCCTGCGTGCCAGGTGAGGACAGGGTCCTCCAGGCAGATGCCGGGGCGGGCGGCATGACCGTTGCTGGCCTAGACGATGTGCCGTTGCTGGGCACCCGCGTACCAGGTGCAGACGGGGTCCTCCAGGCAGGTGCCAGGGCGGGCGTCACGGGTGCCCTAGAGGCGGCTCCGGCCTGGGTCCCTCCAGCCGGCGCAGAAGTGCCCACATCTGTCCTGTGTGTTGCCCCCCCTGTGATTGCAGGAGCGGTGTGGTCGCGTCCCCAGGTCCCTCTGGTCAGTGTGACGGGAGACGGCGTCGCCGGGGTCATTCTCTCAGCTGTTGTGTTCAAGACTCCGGTCGCTGTTTGCACGGATGAGTTTTTCTCCGAATGGTCCCACGTCTGATTGAGGACTGCATACCGTTAAGAGTCAGAAAAGGAGAAAGACAAATGACCATCTTCTCATTAGAGAAGTTGATTACTCAGGTGGATTATTCAGAGCCGGTCTGAGTTTCTGGCCAGTGGGGCTGGCCGGGGAAGACAATGGTGACGTGGGGCCAGGTTTCCCTCTTATCTCACCGCGCGCCTCTGGCCTGCAGCCCATCACATGGGTGCTCGGCACTGTGGTTAAAAAACTCCTTTCCTCTCTGAACCCCAAATGCACAGGAAGACTTCAGAGCTTCACTCTTTGATCCAATTCCCAAAATATCAAAGTCTCACATCACAGGTGTGATTCACCATTAAAAAAAAAAATCTATCCAACACACACTCAGGTTTTCAGAGCAGCTAAATCCTTGCCCAGATATTCACACCGTGCCACAACTCTCGGCTTTATGGAAGGACTTACAGAGAGATTTCTGGGGATGCACAGTGCCTGGCACAGAGAAGCACAACTAAACACGATGTTTGGGTCAACCAACGCCCCAGTAAATACTGGGCTTACAGAACAAATGAAATTTTGCAGGACCCAGTGAGTAACCCTCGCAGGGCTCAGAGGCTGGGTCCCATGTCGGCTGGACGAGCCTTCCCAGCCCAGCCCCCGGGGCCCCGGCAGGCCCGTCCAGCGGATGCATGGCTTTCTCACTTACGTGGATGCTCAGATATGTGCAGGCTTTCGGATAAGGACCAGGAGGAAACCCAAACGAGCACAAGGGCTGTCCACATCTTGCAGGTGGGCCGGGAGCGAGGCTGGGTGGTCCCCGAGGCTCCCAGCCAGCCGTGCCTCAGGCTGCTAAGGGCTCCCTGCTGCTTGGCCAAGGGACCTATGGTCAAGACAGCAGGTGTCTGGTCAGGAACGCGGGGGCAAGGGTTCCCCTGTCACGGGCGAGGGAGGGCTCCGGCGGGCCGCAGGGTGCAAACCCAGCCAGATGTCCCCCAGGGCCTGGCATGCAGGAAGGGTGTACCGGTTCTCAGCCACGTGTCCGGGGATCGGCCCAGTGCCTGCTTTCATGGGCTTAGAGCACTTCTTGACCCACTTTCACCACGAGTCCCACCATCCCACCCTGGAGTTCAGAATATGAAGGAGCAGCAGAGAGAAGGTATAAAGACTTCCAGTTACCGAGATCACCCGAGTCCTCCTCCTGAACATCTCCTGCGGCCTGTAGGACCTATGATGGCTGACCGCATGCGGACATGCCACGAGCAGCCAGCCACCACCCGTCCAGCGCGCCCCGCGCGAGTGCCCGCTCACGTGCCAGGCAGCGGACTTGGGACAGAAAGACGAGAGCCACACGACTCTCTCCTCCAGAGGGAGGCACAGAAGAGGGGTCACCGCAAGCTGCTGCCAGTGGAGAGCGGAGCGTGACTCAGGGTTGGGGAACGATGAGGGGATGGCGCCTGGGCTGGCCGCAAAGGGGGAAGAGGAGGCTGGCCCTCCGTGCAGAGGCCCCAGAGGCGGGTAGGAGGGGACTGGGGCCCCTGAGGGCGCCCCCACAAGCAGTCCTGCCCGCAGGTACCCTAGGCCATCAGCGCGAAGCTCTGGAGTTCCACAGAACATCTTGGAAGGGAGCCTTCAAGTTGCCCTGAAGGAAACGTGCTGACCGACTCCTCGCCCGGCATGATCTAAGTGCTGCTCTCCATGGACCAGAGGCCAGGCTGGCTCCCTGGCCTCCCAGCAGCCCCGAGAGTCACCTTCAAGCGTCCCCATCCTGGCCCTGTGCCATCTGCCACTCCACAGCTGCCAAAGAGATTTTTGTAACCCACAAAGCCCACCCTGCCTCCGCTGCTTAAACCCCTACTCTCCCAGGATAATTCCAAAGCTTACTGACCAGGGATTTTGGCAGGAACTAACGCCTATGGCTGGCGATTTGTCAGGGAAGTGAATACTGAAATGTACCCCTGAATAGTCACTGGAAGGACTGATGCTGAAACTGAAGCCCCAACACTCTGGCCACCTGATGCAAAGAGCCAACTCACTGGAAAAGACCCTGATGCTGAGAAAGATGGAAGGCAGGAGGAGAAGGGGACGACAGAGGATGAGATGGCTGGATGGCATCAGCGACTCAATTGATATGAGTTTTAAGCAACCTCCAGGAGACGGTTAAGGACAGGGAAGCCTGGCATGCTGCAGTCCACAGGGTGACAAAGAGTTGGAGATGACTGAGCGAGTAAACAGCAATGTTTAGGTAACAGAAGACGCGTTAATACGTCTCTGGTCAGTAAGCTGTCAGCATGGCGAGGCAGCCTTCTATGTCTGACCCTCGACTCCTCCTGGATGCGCCCACTTTCACCAGACACACAAAAGGCCTGCAGTTCCCCACCCGCCCCTGTGCAACTTAAAGGGGCCCCTCGGGGTGGCTTTCTGCCTCCTGTGAGCAACTGGGGGTGGTGGCCCCAGGACTGGAAAAAATCCCCTCTGCACAAACTCTGCTCCGCCCCCCAACGCCTGGCTTCTAACCAAGTGTCACTAACTTCAGTTTAGCCTCATGGTGCGCTTTCCCGCCAAAACCGTCCCATCTGGGTTCCTGGGGTCTCACAGGTGTCAAAAGGTTCCTGGGCCCTACCAACCACAGAGTCGCATCTGCTCTCTCGAGTGCGAAAGGCATCCTTTGTTCCGACAGAAACACGTGGGGGTGGGGTGGGCAGAGAAGAAACAGACCAATGTCATGAGTGAGGACTGAACCAGGGAGGTTTCAGGCACAAAGAGTTCACACACTACCACCACCCCCACCCGTCCGCGGCTGAAGCAGATGCAGCTGGACTCTCCATAAATAAATGTATTGAAACGGCTCTTTCTTCAGCCAGTCACACCCAGGGAGTGCATTGACAATACCCCCAACACCAAGCCCCACATGCTTCCCATCTGAACCCTGGATCTCAGGGCTTCCAGAATGCACCCCGGGCCTTAGGGCCTTCCGCTGCCCCCTCACTACGAATCTCAAGAGCAGGGTCAGCAAGCTTTTTCCTGTGAGAAGCTTGATTGCAAATATTTCAGACTCTGTGGGCCATGAGGTCTGTCTTGGCTCCTCAAGTCTGCAAAAGCAGACATGGACCCTAGGTAGGCGATGGGTGTGGCTGTGTCCCAATAAAACTTTATTTACAAAGACAGGCAGTGGGCGGGACATGGCCACCCCTGGCTCTGGGACTTCACTGAGCTTCAGCTGACATTCCAGCTCAGGCAGGAGGAACCGATTCAGGGGGCTGAACAGATTTCCTCTTTCCGTCCAGCTCCTCACCCTGGAACAGACGTGGACTGTCCCATTCTTGGTCCAGGGACGGCCTCCAGGTGGTCTCTTCCTGGGGCCCTTCTGCTATGAGAGGCCCCCTCCGCCCCCCACAGTGCTGAGATGTAGGACCCCAAGGGGCTCCCCCAGTCTCGTGGTGTCTCAACACAAGGCCTAGAGGGAACCTTCCAGAAACAGAAGATGGCCAGAGGACCACATGGTTCCCATGCCCACCTGGGGAGCCCTGTCTAGGGCACCAGAGAAAGCAGAGGCTCTGACGGCGCAGCGCCACCGGCCAGGCATCCCGGTCACTGGATGGCTCGGCCCGCTGACCTTTGCACGTTCTTTTGCCCACCCTGACCCTGCAAAGCCCCCACAGGGCCGTTTCTGGGCTCCCTGTCCGGTCACCGAGCAGGTGGCCCTGCCCACGGGCCTTGGACACTCACGAGAGGCAGCTGCTCAGGGCGCGCTCCCAGGCTGGGCCATGTTCCTTGGAGAGCTGAGGGCTTGGCACTGAGGGCTCGCAGGGTGAGGTCTGGCTTTGCGGGAGGTGAGGGCAGCTTTGCAGGGCACTCCCAGGCCATGGCACGCTGTACGGCGCAGGTGGGATCCAGGTAGATGCTCCACTCTGGTAAAAGATGCATCTAGGGTTTGAAAAAGAGCAAGTGCTCCTTAGGAAAAGCAGGGGTAATCCCTTATCCAGTGAGAAAGGAGGCATTTTCCTAGGAGCCAATCAAAACTTCAGAGGAGTCCAGGATACAGTTGTAAAGATATGAACCAGCAGGTATGATTCCGTCATTGGTGAATATCTGATACACACTGAGGAAGAGATGCAAGAAACTCACCACTTTCAAGAGTGGCAGACACAAGAGGTGGTGATGCCTGAGGACCACCACTGGCTGGCTCACGATCACAGACACCCACATGCACATGTGCCAACCAGGACCCCGTGAGGCTCCTGGGTACCCAGATCATTTTGTCCCCCCATTTCTTATAGGCAAGACTCCAGACTCCATGACCTTCTCTCAGTTCCAAATGGCCTACTACTGCTGCTAAGTCGCTTCAGTGGTGTCCGACTCTAAGTGACAGCAGCCCACCAGGCTCCTGCGTCCCTGGGATTCTCCAGGCAAGAACACTGGAGTGGGTTGCCATTTCCTTCTCCAAAGCGTGAAAGTGAAGTTGCTCAGTCGTGTCCAACTCTTAGCGACCCCATGGACTGCAACCTACCAGGCTCCTCTGTCCATGGGATTTTCCAGGCAAGAGTACTGGAGTGGAGTGCCGTTGCCGTCCAGTTGCTAATCACAGGAACAGTGATGAAACCCAAGGCAAGACTAAGGGACCTGACAGATTCATCAAGATTAGGAGCGGGCCCACCCTGCATATACCCTAATCTTGTCAGCAACCTCATCCTTTTGAAACTTTGCAGAAGTTACTGCCTTGTTCCTTATCACTTCCCCCTGACTGACCGTAACCTCTTCCTACTCACCAGGGAAGAACTCACAGTTCTTGCAGCCCTAGCCTACTGTGCCCACCTTTGCATGGCACAGTTATAAAGCCACTCTTTCCTTCTCCTCCACGACTCTGTCTCCATATCTCTGTTTGGCCTTGGTGCACAGAGTCAAGGTTTTGGCAACACACACACACACATGCACAGGCAGTCACACTCAGGCACACAGCTACACATGCACTCATATCCACGTGCACAAGGCAACACAAGCATGCACACTGCCCCATATGTCCACGTGCAACCATACCTGTGCACGTGTGCAACCACACACACAATTACATACACGAGGTGTGCGTGCTCACGGAGCTTATCTCGAGCTATCTCAGGGAACTCCACGGGTCTCTCAGGAAACCTCTGACGGCTCCCATCACTGCCTCTTCCCCCAGCCAGTGCGGCTGGTGATCACTGCTACAGAGCCAGGAACTGGCCGCTGTGTAGAGTCAAGAGCAGGCCTTTGTGCCATGACTTCATCCCTCTGGTACGGTACAGCCTCCACCTTCCAATCCTGTATTTTAAATGTCAAGATTCCTCTGTTGGGACCTGTGCTAATCCAAGTTGACTCACAATGGAAAGTGAAAGTGAAGTAGCTCAGTCGTGTCCAACTCTTTGTGACCCCCATGGACTGTAGCCCACGAGGCACCTCCATCCATGGGAATTTCTAGGCAAGAATACTGAAGTGGGTTGCCATTTCCTTCTCTGGGGGATCTTCCCAATCCAGGGATTGAACCCGGGTCTCCTGCATTGCGGGTAGACACTTTACCGTCTAAGCCACCAGGGAAGCCTGATGGAGAAACCATCACCAAAACTTAGTATCTGGTTTCCCCTGCAGAGGTTTTTGGTATTGTTCAGTCACTCAGTTGTGTCCAACTCTTTGTGACCCCATGGACTGCAGCACACTAGGCTTCCCTGTCTTTCACCATCTCCCGGAGTTTGCTCAAACTCATGTCCATTGGGTCAGTGATGCTTTAGTGAGCCTTAAAGGAGGGTCTGGCCAATCATTCTCATTATCTGGTGTAGAAAGACTGGGCAGGTCAAGGTCTCAGAAAGAGACCCTTGGAGCAGGAAGGAAATGGTGCTAAGTAAGAGAGCAGGCCAGAAGGAAAGATAGGAGGTCAGGCTGGTGCTGAGAGTTCTCATTTTCAGGGCTCAGCTCCTCACAAGCTGTGCAGGGGAGGGACAGGAGCCAGGCAACACTCCATGAGAAAGGCACCCTCAGACGTGGTCCTGGACGCCAACTTCATCCTCCTTCTCTGGTCCCTGACTTTGTGCTGCCTCTCAACATCTCCCACTTCCGATTTCTGTGCTCTCAATCTTGGCTTGATTTTAAACTTTTTTGAAACTGGGATATACAGGGTGCTGCATGCACGTTACCTGAAAACAGACTCCAAATTGCTTAATTCCTTTTTCTGGCTTACACAGGTTCCTGAGCCCAACACAAGTGTTACCTGCCACAGTCCATCACACTAGTAACTTATTTATCATCAGCAACGGCAATGTGACTCCAAGCTGGAGAAACGACACACACCAAGGAATAGGGATTGCGGAAACAAATACAGGGCAAACCACAGACATCTGTCCTGACACGTCACCTGGCTGAACTTTGGTATCAGAACGTAAGGAACACAGGCATGTGGGTTTGTGTCTTTAGACATTGTCCTGGGTTCCAAAGGATGTGTGTCTGTGGCAGATGGGAACCTGGAGTGCTGGAGAGCATCTTAATTATATTGCTTCCTTCCAGGCTTCTGGAATTTTGGGTATGATGCTAATTGCTGATCAAGAGCCTAATTTTTGCTGGCCATGTGGGTAAATTCCACATTCCTTTGTCCATCAGGCAAGTCTGGTCTATAACCTGAACATCTGTATTGAAATTTTAGAGATGATTCCTCCAGAGAGGGGGGAAAAAAAAAATATTATTAAAGGCAGATTTCTAAGTAGGTATTTATGTCTTATGGCAAACCATGTGGATGTTGGCTCCTCATACTAGCTTAACAGCTAATGGCAGAGACTAAGCAGCTACCCAGACTCACGTGGGGGAGGCAGGCAGGTTAAGTGGAAATGCATAAGCCCCTTGCAGGTACAGAGGGATTGGGGGAGGCCTGGATCGCCTGAAAGGGCCAACTCTGTCCTTGAGAGCAACACTTCCTGGGGCCCAGCCTTGGGCCGGGCAGGACCTCTGAAGCTCTCCACCCATCCGGGTGTGTCCCAACTTTCCCTGCTTCGCTCCCAAACTGGATAGGCCGCGTCTCTTCTTCTCCGGACCGGGGTCCTCTTAAGGCCCCTTTTGCCTCCTGCCTCTTGGGCTCCCCCATCTCCGCTCCTTCTCCCAGCTGACTCCTCCTTCGGATCCTTCCTCTCCTTCCTCACCTCAAATCGTCACCAGCGTGCACTCCGTGTCCCCATTCATCTTGTCGCGGCCTCCCTCCTCCACCCCTCGAGTCCCCTATGCCCCCCACCTGCCCCTCTCCGCCCCCAAGCCGGCACAGGCAGCAGTGACAACAGCTCCCCGGGACAGCAGGGAGGCCCGCTTACCCGGGCGCGGCAGGCCTTGCGGCGGCCCGATGGCCCTCGGGCGGGGAGAAAGCGCCCGCGGTCCGGCGTGGGGACGTGGCCGGCAGCGGACCGCGGAACCCGATGCCAAGAGCGCTCAGGGCAGCCGCCCCAGCTCGGCCCCTCCCCGCCCCGCCCCGGAGGTGACGTCACTAGAGGGCGGGCCGGGTGGGCGGGGCAGCCTTGGACGACCAAGGGAAGAACTCACAGTTCTTGCAGCCCTAGCCTACTGTGCCCACCTTTGCATGGCACAGTTATAAAGCCACTCTTTCCTTCTCCTCCACGACTCTGTCTCCATATCTCTGTTTGGCCTTGGTGCACAGAGTCAAGGTTTTGGCAACACACACACACACATGCACAGGCAGTCACACTCAGGCACACAGCTACACATGCACTCATATCCACGTGCACAAGGCAACACAAGCATGCACACTGCCCCATATGTCCACGTGCAACCATACCTGTGCACGTGTGCAACCACACACACAATTACATACACGAGGTGTGCGTGCTCACGGAGCTTATCTCGAGCTATCTCAGGGAACTCCACGGGTCTCTCAGGAAACCTCTGACGGCTCCCATCACTGCCTCTTCCCCCAGCCAGTGCGGCTGGTGATCACTGCTACAGAGCCAGGAACTGGCCGCTGTGTAGAGTCAAGAGCAGGCCTTTGTGCCATGACTTCATCCCTCTGGTACGGTACAGCCTCCACCTTCCAATCCTGTATTTTAAATGTCAAGATTCCTCTGTTGGGACCTGTGCTAATCCAAGTTGACTCACAATGGAAAGTGAAAGTGAAGTAGCTCAGTCGTGTCCAACTCTTTGTGACCCCCATGGACTGTAGCCCACGAGGCACCTCCATCCATGGGAATTTCTAGGCAAGAATACTGAAGTGGGTTGCCATTTCCTTCTCTGGGGGATCTTCCCAATCCAGGGATTGAACCCGGGTCTCCTGCATTGCGGGTAGACACTTTACCGTCTAAGCCACCAGGGAAGCCTGATGGAGAAACCATCACCAAAACTTAGTATCTGGTTTCCCCTGCAGAGGTTTTTGGTATTGTTCAGTCACTCAGTTGTGTCCAACTCTTTGTGACCCCATGGACTGCAGCACACTAGGCTTCCCTGTCTTTCACCATCTCCCGGAGTTTGCTCAAACTCATGTCCATTGGGTCAGTGATGCTTTAGTGAGCCTTAAAGGAGGGTCTGGCCAATCATTCTCATTATCTGGTGTAGAAAGACTGGGCAGGTCAAGGTCTCAGAAAGAGACCCTTGGAGCAGGAAGGAAATGGTGCTAAGTAAGAGAGCAGGCCAGAAGGAAAGATAGGAGGTCAGGCTGGTGCTGAGAGTTCTCATTTTCAGGGCTCAGCTCCTCACAAGCTGTGCAGGGGAGGGACAGGAGCCAGGCAACACTCCATGAGAAAGGCACCCTCAGACGTGGTCCTGGACGCCAACTTCATCCTCCTTCTCTGGTCCCTGACTTGGTGCTGCCTCTCAACATCTCCCACTTCCGATTTCTGTGCTCTCAATCTTGGCTTGATTTTAAACTTTTTTGAAACTGGGATATACAGGGTGCTGCATGCACGTTACCTGAAATCAGACTCCAAATTGCTTAATTCCTTTTTCTGGCTTACACAGGTTCCTGAGCCCAACACAAGTGTTACCTGCCACAGTCCATCACACTAGTAACTTATTTATCATCAGCAACGGCAATGTGACTCCAAGCTGGAGAAACGACACACACCAAGGAATAGGGATTGCGGAAACAAATACAGGGCAAACCACAGACATCTGTCCTGACACGTCACCTGGCTGAACTTTGGTATCAGAACGTAAGGAACACAGGCATGTGGGTTTGTGTCTTTAGACATTGTCCTGGGTTCCAAAGGATGTGTGTCTGTGGCAGATGGGAACCTGGAGTGCTGGAGAGCATCTTAATTATATTGCTTCCTTCCAGGCTTCTGGAATTTTGGGTATGATGCTAATTGCTGATCAAGAGCCTAATTTTTGCTGGCCATGTGGGTAAATTCCACATTCCTTTGTCCATCAGGCAAGTCTGGTCTATAACCTGAACATCTGTATTGAAATTTTAGAGATGATTCCTCCAGAGAGGGGGGAAAAAAAAAATATTATTAAAGGCAGATTTCTAAGTAGGTATTTATGTCTTATGGCAAACCATGTGGATGTTGGCTCCTCATACTAGCTTAACAGCTAATGGCAGAGACTAAGCAGCTACCCAGACTCACGTGGGGGAGGCAGGCAGGTTAAGTGGAAATGCATAAGCCCCTTGCAGGTACAGAGGGATTGGGGGAGGCCTGGATCGCCTGAAAGGGCCAACTCTGTCCTTGAGAGCAACACTTCCTGGGGCCCAGCCTTGGGCCGGGCAGGACCTCTGAAGCTCTCCACCCATCCGGGTGTGTCCCAACTTTCCCTGCTTCGCTCCCAAACTGGATAGGCCGCGTCTCTTCTTCTCCGGACCGGGGTCCTCTTAAGGCCCCTTTTGCCTCCTGCCTCTTGGGCTCCCCCATCTCCGCTCCTTCTCCCAGCTGACTCCTCCTTCGGATCCTTCCTCTCCTTCCTCACCTCAAATCGTCACCAGCGTGCACTCCGTGTCCCCATTCATCTTGTCGCGGCCTCCCTCCTCCACCCCTCGAGTCCCCTATGCCCCCCACCTGCCCCTCTCCGCCCCCAAGCCGGCACAGGCAGCAGTGACAACAGCTCCCCGGGACAGCAGGGAGGCCCGCTTACCCGGGCGCGGCAGGCCTTGCGGCGGCCCGATGGCCCTCGGGCGGGGAGAAAGCGCCCGCGGTCCGGCGTGGGGACGTGGCCGGCAGCGGACCGCGGAACCCGATGCCAAGAGCGCTCAGGGCAGCCGCCCCAGCTCGGCCCCTCCCCGCCCCGCCCCGGAGGTGACGTCACTAGAGGGCGGGCCGGGTGGGCGGGGCAGCCTTGGACGACCCCCGAGCCCGATCCCCGAAACGAGTGGCGCTGCAGGAGGCGAGCCGGAAGTGAGGGGTGTGGCCTCACCAAGGCCACGCCCACGCGGAGCGGCTCCGGTTACACCTCGAGCGAGGCCGGAAGTGGCTATTTTGGACTGGTCTCTGCCGGAAGTGGTGGTTCCTGGGGCTTTGCCACCTGGTCGCGGATAGCGCCCTGTCCGGCCGAGGGTCTCGGAGAAGGTCATCTCAGACCTCCCTCGGCGGCGTGGCTGTGCCACGTGCCCACCCCCATCCCACAGACTTTATCCAGGTCCGAGGGCCAGTGCTGGAACTAAGAAATAGACATGGCCATCCGTGTGTCTTGAGTGCTTGCACGCTCCAAGCCCTGAGCTTGGTTCGGTGATTTTACTCTGCAGTGAGAAGGAAATGGCAACCCACTCCAGTGTTCTTGCCTGGAGGTTCCCAGGGACGGGGGAGCCTGGTGGGTTGCCGTCTATGGGGTCGCACAGAGTCGGACACGACTGAAGCGACTCAGCAGCAGCAGCAGCAACAACCCTGTGACATGCTTCGCACCCGTTTTACAGACGCTGAAACTAAACGTGAACGTGAAGTCGCTCGGTCGTGTCCGACTCTTCGCGACCCCATGGACTGTAGTCTACCAGGCTCCTCTGTCCATGGGATTTTCCAGGCAAGAGTACTGAAGTGGATTGCCATTTCCTTCTCCAAGGGATCTTCCCAACCCAGGGATCGAACCCAGGCCTCCCACATTGTAGACAGATGCTTTACCGTCTGAGCCACCTGAGGCTCACAGAATGTTCTTTAATTGTGAGCCGTGAATAACAGTGGGGCAGAATGAAGTACAGAGTAAAGCTGACCGGACTTGACCTTCATTAGAAATAGGCTTTGAGGGGTGAGACAGAGAGGCTCAAGAGGGATTGGTGCTGGTGGTTTAGTCGCCAAGTCATGTCTGACTCTTGAGACCCCATGGACTGTAGCCTGCTAGGCTCCTCTGTCCATGGGATTCTCCAGGCAAGCATACTGAAATTAAGTTGCTGTGCCCTCCTCCAGGGGATCTTCCTTACCCAGCGATGGAACCTGGGTCTCCTGCATTGCCGGCAGATGATTTACCGACTGAGCTTTGATGGAAGAAGTGTTGGATGTATGTATATATTTATGGCTGATGTATGTATATACTTGGGCTTCCCAGGTGGCTCAGATGGTAAAGAATCTACCTGCAATGCAGCAGACCTGGGTTCAGTCTCTGTGTCATGAAGATCCCCTGAAGTAGGAATTGGCAACCCATTCCAGTGTTCTTGCCTGGAAAATCCCATGGACAGAGGAGCCTGGTGGGCTACAGTCCATGGGGTTGCAAAGAGTCAGACACAACTGAGTAACTGTCACATGGCTGTTGTGTGGCGTTGTGCCTCAGAAACCAACACAACGTTGTAAAGCAATTATCTTCCAATTAAAAAAAACAAAATTTAGAGTTTGGAAAAAAAAAATAGGCTTTGGGAGGGAGGGACTAGACTGGGAGTTTGGGTTTGGTAGATGGAAACTATTACATTTAGAATAGATAAATGGGACTGTATCCAATCTCCTGGGATAAACCATAATGGAAAATAATACTTTAAAAAAGAACGCCTGTATGTATGGGCTTCCCTGGTGCCTGAATGATAAAGAATCCACTTGCCAATGCAGGAGACGTATGTTCGACCCCTGGTTTGGGAAGATCCCTTGGAGGAGGGCATGTCAACCAACTCCAGTATTCTTGCCTGGAGAATCCCATGGACAGAGGAGCCTGGTGGGCTACAGTCCATAGGGTCTCAAAGAGTTGAACATGACTGAGCAACTAAGCACAGCACACAGATACATGGAAAAGCACTAAATCGTTGACTTGAGATGTCTGGTTTTCTTTAACAGTAATCTTTTGATGTTCCAACTCCCTGGTTTTTGTTGCTGAAACTCCTATATCTCCTGGCTCCTCCCTTACCTCATCAGGGCAGTATCTCAGAATTTTCTGAGATGCTATATCCTTGGCTTAAGTCTTCAGTTTTGTCTGCCAAATAAAACATAATTCTCAACTTGTAGGTTGTATGTTTTTTTGCAGTCAGCAGGGCCCTGGGATAAGAAACTAAATGGGCCACAGAAACCTGGGAGTGTGTGATGACAAGGTCAGCTAGCCAGCTGTGAGCCCTGGGAGCACCCGAAACTCAGGTTAGTGGTGGCACCGCCCAGTACCCCATGGTTTCAGGTTGTGTAGAACTTACTCTGAAAGACATAGGTTTGCCGAGATGTAGACCAGATGGGAGGATCCATGAAGACAAGCTCCTTTGCTTTGTGTTTGCTTTAATTTTCCCAACTGCTGCTGCTGCTGCTAAGTTGCTTCAGGCGTGTCCGACTCTGTGCGACCCCATAGACAGCAGCCCACCAGGATCCCCTGTCCCTGGGATTCTCCAGGCAAGAACACTGGAGTGGGTTGCCATTTCCTTCTCCAATGCATGAAAGTGAAAAGTGAAAGTGAGGTCGCTCAGTCGTGTCCAACTCTTAGCGACCCCATGGACTGCAGCCCACCAGGCTCCTCTGTCCATGGGATTTTCCAGGCAAGAGTACTGGAGTGGGGTGCCATTGCCTTCTCCGAATTTTCCCAACTAGCTCCAATCTAACATGAAAAGTGCAGCATCTCTGTTCAATTCACAAGTGAAAATACAGTCAAGCAACCAGTTATAGTTCTGTGCTTGCCTTCCTCAAAGCCAGCTTCTATGATCCTGTGTTTCATTTCCTCTTTGCCAAAACTGGAATAATTTGTACCACTAGGGCTGAAATTACAAAGATGAAACACAAGCTTCCTTCTTAAGGAGCTCATGGTCTAGAGCAGGGTCTGCTGGCCCTCTGTCTGCTTTTATAATCTTATTTATTTGTTTGTTTATTTTTAGCTGCGCTGGGTCTTTGTTGCAGCGAGGACTTTTCCCTAGTTGCAGCAAGCAAGGACTACTCTCTAGTTGTGGCGTGCAGGCTTCTCATCTCAGTGGCCTCTTCTATTGTGGAGCACGGGCTTTAGGGCACGTGGGCTTCAGTAGTTGCTGCACGTGGGCTCAGCAGCTGTGGTTCTTGGACTCTAGAGCACAGGCTCAATAGTTATAGTGCATGGGCTTAGCCACTCTGTTGCTCTGAGGCAGGTGGGATCTTCTCGGATCAGGAACTGAACCCGTGTATCCTGCATTGGCAGGCAGGTTCTTTAGCACTGAGCCACTAGGGAAGCCCAGTGTTTGCTTTTGTAATAAACTTTAATTGGAACGTCATTACACCACTTTGTTATGTATTATCTGGCTGCTTTTGCACTGCAAGAGCAGAGTTGAGTTGTTGCCGCAGAGACTGTATGGCCTACCAAAACCTAACATATTTACTGCCTGGCCCTTCAGAATATGCTTGCAAACCCCCTGTCTAGAATGTTGCAAGGAAATGGATTCAGACAGCAGTGGAAATACCTTGTTGAGGTGCTCCAGAATATAGGGAAACTCATTTTCTCATAGGGGAATTTGGCAACTTTCAGTGGATTGGGGTCACCGGGCACCTCGAGTCCACTGAGCACAGCTCTGGGAACCACGCTACTGCTTGTGCAGAGTATTATGAGCAATAAAGCAGGCCAGGCGAGCTGATTCTGATGGCAGCGGACGAATTAAAGACAGAGAAGGAAGGATAAGCTTAAATCCTCATGCTGTGACTCAGGGCACAGATGCCCTCGGATTCTTTCCTATGCAGAAATGGCTAAATAACAAACTCAGCTTGGTCCTTTTAGCTGTTGATTTATAATATCATTTGAATGTAAGGTCATGCGACACCCCCCTCGTAAATGTTAGGGCCATGGCGTAGCACTGCCAGGCTTCAAATCCTGGCTGCTTTACTTTTTAGCTGAGTGACGGCGGGCAAGAGGCTTAGCCACTCTGTGCCTCAGTTTATCCTACAGTCGATTCTCATGACTTGTGGTTGTTATGCTTAATAAAGTTGCTGTGAATGCGGACTTAGTGAAAGCTCCTAGGGAAGAAAACAAGACCAATACTTCCCCTCACGCTCTATACTTTACAGTCATTTTTACACTTCAAACACAAAATTGAGGACATTGAAATTCTGAGAATTTTTAGAATGATAATAGATGATTCATGAGGATAGGAATATAATTATATACATATTATTAGATTGATCCTGCTGACCTGTCAGTTGCAATGTTCAGAAATATTAATTTGCCTTTCAGATATTTACTATGGATAGCTGGAAAACTTTTTTTAGAGATTACAAAAGCAGTTTGCTACAGATTTATACTGACATTTTCAATTTTTAAAAAAGTACATTTTAAATTTCAACACATCACTAATTTAGCGAAATTGTTCAAAGGTATCTTGTATAGTTTAAAAATCTTTTTATTGAGGGTTATTATACATACAGAAAAGAATATGTACAGATTTATAGCTTGATGAATTTTCACTAACAGCCCCCTGTGTAGCCACTCAGATAAGAAAGTCGGTACCAGCACCCTGGGGACCCCCTTGTCCTCCTTCCCAGTCCCTCAAAAACTACCAAGCATCTGCAAAGATTCAGAGCAGTTTGAACTCTTACACGTTGGTGATGGGAATGCAAAATGTTAGAGTTTTTTGGAAACAGTTTGACAGTCTCTCATAAAGTTAAATATACACTTACTATATGACCCAACAACCCCACTTACCTTGGGTATTCACCCAAGGGAAATGAAAACATATGTTCACACAAAGACCTGTATGAAAAAGTCTATAGTAACTTTATTCATAATTGCCAAAGGCTGGAAACACCCAAATGAGTCAGTGGGTGAATGGATAGACCAAGTGTGGTTTGTCTGTACCATGGACTCCTGCACGCACCAGCACGGATGAGTCTCAGAAGCACATGTAAGAGAAAGAAGCCAGATGCAAGAGGCTACAGTATGAGCCCATTCACATCATTTCATGAAAAGACCAAAGTATAGAGACAGAAGCCAGAGGTCACCAGGGCATGGGATAAGGAAAAGGACTGGTTCAGGGTCACCAGATAAAATGCACGTTGCCCAGTTAAAGTTGCTGAAACTGACTGCCCCAGCAAAAGTACATGAGGGAACTTCTTGATGGAAATATTCTATATCTTGCTTATGGTGATGGTAACACAATTATATACATTTGTCCCAACTTGTGGAATTGTGAATTTTACTGGATGTAAATTCTGCCTCAGTGAATTTCACTAAAACACTAAACACGGGGTTGTAAAGAAAGGTGAAAGTGAAAACAGGATTGTGATGATAGTTATGAGTGTGTGTATATGTGTGTGCGTGCGTGCGTGCGTGTGGTAAGTGGAAACAAACACAAAATGAATGCATTTGGTCATATGTAAATCCAATAAAATTGATTTTTTTGCAAAGTTTTACTGGGGCTAAAGAGACCCACTTCCTTCGGAATTCGCTGGCTGTTTAGTGGTTAAGACTCTGCACTTCCACCGCAGGGCTTCCATCCCAGGATCCCTGGTTGGCCTGGGAACTAATATCCCGCATGTCTTGCAGCATAGTCAAACAAACAAAAAGAGACACACTTCCTAGTTATACAAAATTCAGCACACCAGGAAGATGTATAATTCCTAATATTCGAAATTGGAATAGCCCCAATTATAAGACCTCAAAATATGTAGAGCAAAACTGGCAGAGAAGAAACAGAAAAATTCCCAACATAGGGAGAGATTTTAATATGCTTCTTTTAGTAGTGTATACAACAAGCGGAACTTGCCTCGTCCCCAGCCCAAAAAAACCCAGTAAGATGGTTAAAGACTTCGATGACATTGCTAAGAAATCCTGGCTTCATGAACATGCGTAGATCATTCTATCTAATAACCGAATAATTGCTAGCTTAATTGCATGTCCTGGGGAAGAGGATTAAGAGTGTGCTTATCAAATCTGCAGGTAACACTAGCGTGTCAACCTTTGGCCCCTGGGTTGGTCCTGCAGGGCCACCTTGTCCAGGGCTCTGTGGAGAGCATCAGCACAGAGAAATGTCTGGCGAGCAACGCCGGGGGCCGCAGCAGGAGACACTGAGCCAGTCTGAGGGGCTGTCACACGGCATCACTTTCAGCAGCCGCCGCCGAGTTAGCCGTCCCTTCACCGAAAAGAGTAGCGGCGCAGCCAGAGGTGTTCATGTTCCAGGGAATCAGGAAACAGGGCTCAGAATCCAAGAAACGGAAAGCCAAAGAGCAGGGACTCTGGTCAGAAATGGTTGTTAAAAAAAAATGGTTTTAAATGTTTATCTCCTACTTACACGAAGAACGTAGCTTGTATATTGTGATTACCAGAATTCTGAAGAGAGAGAAAAAAATCTCGATGAGGAATTCTGTGTGGTCATCACAAGCATACATTCACTACGTGTGATGTGGGTTAGGGGGAAGTGATAGGAATTTATATTACAAATTTATCTTTTAATTTTTAGTTTGTTATTTGGCCCTGCAGGCATATGGGATTTCAGTTCCCCAACCAGGAATCAAACCCGTGTCCCCTGTGTTGGAAGCACAGAGTCTTAACCACTGGACTGCCAGGGAAGTCCCTAGTTTTAAAAGGGTTAATGCAGCTGCATTAAAAACTCAGTTAATCACAAATGGAAGAATGTCGACTCGATATGATAGAGAAGAATTATTTCAGATTGTCATCCTATGTCATGCGCCGTGCGTGTGTGCTAAGTCCCGTGAGTCGTGTCCAACTCTTTGCGACCCTGTGGACTGTACTCCGCCAGGTTCCTCTGTCCATGGGGATTCTCCAGGCAGGAGTACTGAGTGGGCTGCCATGCCCTTCTCCAGGTGATCTTCCTGATTCAAGAATTGAGCCCAAGTTCCTCACATCTCCTGCCTTGGCAGGCAGGTTCTTTGCCACCAGCTCCGCCTGGGAAACCCCATCCTACATCATACATGATGATTTTTTAAAAATTAGAGCTGTTCCTAGAGAGCTCACGGATGAGGTCTTAATGAACATTATTCTAGTCAAAGGAATGAGAGAAGAGCAATGAATAGAGTGTATTTTTTAAAGACAAATTTTCATTATTTGCATAAGGTATGATCAATTACCTAGAATGTCTCAGAGATTCACCTTAAAGTCAACTGAAATGTATAAGTTAATAATTTGCCCCATGCAAAATAAGTTTATGTCAGTAGATTTCTTGTATACCAACAATGAAAAAGAGGATTTCCTTGCAGTCCTGTGGTTAAGACTCTGTGTTTCCATTGCAGGGGACTCAGGTTCAATCCCTGCTCTGGGAACTAAAATCCCAATGTGGCATGGCGCCATCAAAAAGAGAAAAAAGGTTTAAAAATGTCAGTTACTCTGGTGACAAAAACATAAAATAGCCAGTGATACATTAGTGAGAAATATTCCGGACTGTCAAGTTTTAGGATCTTCTTTCTATGGGGGAGTCAAAAATATACTTGAGGACTTCCTGGTGGCACAGTGGATTGGGATCCATCGGTCTGCCAACGCAAGGGGTTCGCTCTCTGGTCCAAGAAGATCCCACATTCCTCGGAGCAACTAAGTCTGTGCTCCACAACTACTGCCCGAGAGCCTGAACTCTGCAAAAGAGAAGCCCCTGCAAGGAGAAGCCCACACTTCAAAACCAGAGCGCACCCCCACTCTTGGCAGCTAGAGAAAGTCCATGCGGCAGAGACCACCCAGCGCAACCGAAAATAAATATGTAAATAAATGTTATTTTAGAAATAAAAATATACTTGAAAAAAACAGAGAGGTATATCATGTTGATGGGAAAGTAAACCCTTGTAGGGAGGTATATTTTGCCAAATTAATTTATAGTTTTGTTGTTCAGTCTGACCCTTCGTCCCCACGGACTGCAGCATGCCAGGCTTCCCTGTCCTTCACTATCTCCTGGAATTTGCTCAAACTCATGTCCACTGTGTTAGTGATGCCATGCAACCGTCTCATCCTCTATCACCCTCTTCTCCTCCTTCACCCTCGATCTTTCCCAGCCTCAAATTTATGGTTTTAATACAATTCTAATCAAAAGCTCATTTTGAATTATTTTGGAACTTGAGAAAATAATTCTAACATTCATCTGTAGCACTAAATGGTAAAAATAGCAAAGAAGCTATAATGCCTTTCTGTATTTTGCAAAATTTCTGTAAAATGTGTATTATTTGTATAGTAAAGAAAGTCTTCCATTTTAGCAACAACAAAAGACAACTTAATCCCAGTACACATTTAAAAATAGTATAACATGTAATCACCGAGATGCACACCTTTCTCTATTCTCTGAATCTATTCATTCCTTATTAGATTATTGTTAGAAGTTCAAGTTAATGGCCTGACAAAGGAACAGAAAAATAGTTCTTTGAGAAGGTTTGATATGATTTGATACTGTTTTGCTTAGAGGAAAAAACAAAGACTGTAACAAATCAGTTACAGTCTTGAAGAACCTGAATGATTTTTCCAAGAATTATGTTGATCAGCTGTCTGTATAACTGAGCAAATGAGCATCAAAACTCACTCATTTGAACAGTAGTGTACCCGGGGAATGAAGAAAGGCTGCTTTCTGGGCTTGAGATTTTCACCATAAACCCTGTTGTCATCTGTGTTCCATGCAGTCATCTGCTTATTTCCAGCCAAATGGATCAAAATGTCCAGGTACATCTGACGGATTTGAAACACTAAACCTCACCCAGTGTTCCCGATTATAACCCGTCACAAGGGCATCACAGGGAACCCTGAGTAAGACCCCAGAGGGAAATACCGCACTCTGCCTCTCCTTTAAATTTCTGGTTTAAGTTTTGCTGCAGCGCTTATGGTTTCACAGACCATTTACACACACACACACACACACACACACACACACACACACACACACTCCTTTCCTCAAGATTTTTGTCTTCTGTGGATTTCATGCGTTTGGGAGATGTCTGATTGTCGTAAAAGCTGATTTAGAATTTCCATTGCATGTTTCCAGAAAGGCAACCTGAAAGAAGCTCTAGGGAAAACCTTTCCATGCCTCAAAAATTATTCAAGGAGGTGCTTCTCTGCCTCTGCTCAGAGTCTAAGCCATCCTCTACTGCTCCTGGGCACTGCCTTCGCCCAACCCTCACATCCCACCTCTGATGGCGTCAGCCCATGGTCTTCCCCGCCCCTACTTCGATGTCAGCAGGGGACTCCCTCCTTTGCATGCTCCTTTGTCCCCATCCCAGGGGCCTTCGTGGAGGTCGAGTTCCAACAGGTCTCTGTGTTTAAGGGAGCAACGTCTAAGCTGAAGGTACCAGAGGGCGAAGAGGACAGAAGAACCAACTTCAGCTTTTCCTCACCACAAGGTGTTTGTGGCAAGGTGGCTAACGTGGGTCAGCATCAAGGTTCCCTTCTTCCTGGGAACCAAGAGGAAGCCTTTCAAAACTATATGGGAAAGGCATTTTTTCCCCTCGTCAGTTCAACTTCGGAGACATTCTATTAAATGGCAGGTACCCTTCCACCCAAAAACAACAATGAAGTATTCGGTGGCTAACAGCGTAGCTTAAACAAAAAAAAGTAAACCAAAATTCTGCATTTTTATAAAACTTGATTAAAAAAATAGTATCTGAAACTGGACAGTCACCAGAAGGACCCAGTTATCAGAAATGCACACACTTCAGTGGGCATGTGCAGCACCTCCAGGGCTCTGTGCCTGGCCCATCTCAGCATCTCCACTTTCTGCAGGGTTAATCCCAGGGACGGGCGAGCCTGGTGGGCTGCCGTCTATGGGGTCGCGCAGAGTTGGACACGACGGAAGCGACTTAGCAGCAGCAGTTCCACGCTTGCCAGCATCAGTTTGCCCCTCCTTTGCCCTTTGGGCACCTCCTCCCCCTTCTGTGCAGGGGGCCTTCTGAGGCTCGGGCTCTGGCACCAGAGGGACAGGTCTAAGACACAACCTTGCGGATCTTCGCTACACTTGGTCCTTCACCTCGAGTTTGTCTCCTTTAACGTCCCCGTCAGCCTTTCTCTCCAGCATGGTGGCAATGGAGGCGGGACGTGGGCGCTGGGCATGCCATGCCGTGGCCCAAGGGCTTTGGCTGGCCCTTGGGTTGCTCTTGCCTCTTCTTCATACTGCTTCTCTCCTTCACTCTTTTTTTTGGAGATGTGTGTGTGTGTTTAGTATATTAAAGTTTTTGTTGAATTTGTCACAATACTGCTTCTGTTTTCTGGGGGTTTTGGGGGGTTTTTTTGGCCACACAGCATGTGAAATTTTAGTTCCCCAACCAGAGATCAAAGCCACATCCCCTGCACTGGAAGGCAAACTCTTAACCACTTGGAATGCCAGATAAGTCCCTCTCCCTCACTCTTGAAACGTGTCTTCCTTAGGCTTAAAACTCAAGATTGACAGTTATTTTCTCTTTGCGCTCTGAGGACCTCTTTCCCTGCTCTCTCTTCCTTCCACTGATGCTACTGCCATGTCAGTAAGATGTTACTGCCGGTCTTACTGCTCCTCTTCGAAAGGCCATGAGCCTGTTCTTCTTGCAGCTTTTAGGAATGTTCTCACTGTTTTTGACTGTATGCTGTATCTCAGAGTGAATTTCTTCTTGTTGTTCTGCAGTTCCTTGGCCTGCCTCCTCTGATTCACAGAGGTGAAGCAGGACTAGTAAACTGCAGCAAAGAGTTCAATGAACGATAGATACCCAGGCGCTGGTAGTCCATCATAGGGATGCACTCCTGCTAGGCAGGCCATGTGAGGTCCTTCTGCCCTTGACCAGATCCTGATTTTGCTCTAAAGGAGGAGCCCCTTGTACAGGGACTGAATACACGAACAGACAATGAGCAAACCATTTATGAAAATAAAACTCTGACCCACAATCTGCATGAGCTGTCCAGAAAACCAATGCCTTTATCCATGATAGACACCCTAGGAAGTCAGACTGTTGTCAGGCTCACAAGAAACCACATTCCTATCTCCAGCAACAATGTAGGAAGCGAAACAATCACTTTTGTAACCATCAGCCCAATATGGCCAGAACCTGGTGATGAACTGCCAGCTTCCCAAATTTTTGTCCCTGTTTCCAACTCAGGACCAATTAGAGAAAGTCGAATATGCCCCCCTAACTGATCACATGGGCTACCCCACTTTTAGTAAGCCCACGTCCAGCTCCCCAGGTCAACAGTCTCCCCCACACCCATGAAGCTTCCCCACTCCTCTGTCTGCCTTTGAGCATCTGCCAGACGGAAATGATGGTGACTGACCCCTTTGCTACAGCCAGCTGTGAGCCAGTAGCCTCTGCCTGTCCTCCTTTGGGAACTCCTTGTTTATTTCCTCACGTTCCATCCACCTCTGACCACAACAGAAGCAACCCTCCTTGGGAGTGGCAGAATCTTCCCACACCCCTGCTCGCACCTGAGTAAAGACGGCCCTGCCTGCACGCCCGTGTGGAGGGCCTAGCTCGCTGAATGCCTTCCTGCACTCTAGAACAAAGAAGCCTTCGTCTTCCACTACCTGTGGGTTTTCTTCTGGCCAAGAGACACATCTGCAGGCCATGTTTTCTGGAAGTCAGACTCTGAGATGCTGGATTCGTGCACAGGTGGTTGACTGAGGAGGGTTCCTGGGATCAACACGCGTGGGGAAGTGGAGGGGACGAAGCTGGACGAAGGAGGAAGCTGAAATGAGATGCAGTCACAACAAGGCCTCAGCTGATTTTACAGGGAACTGGGTGACCTGTTGTTGACCTTGGCTGCCCCAGGAAGGGGTCACGACCCTGAAGAGGCAGCTTTCATTGTCCAGGAGAGGAAGTCCCCGGAGAGTGACCAGCTGCCCACACTTTAAGCAGGGGTGGGGGTGGGGGGTGCTTACATCCCCGAGGAGGGGTGTGGGGATCTGACCAGCCTGGCAGTGTCCATCACAGAATCCCAGAGCCCAGTCATCCAGAAGCCAAAGGAGCTGTATGCTCGCGTCAGCAGAGAAAACAGCCTCCATGGAGTAAGAGGAGGTCCCTTCAAGTCAGAACTCAAGAGGCTTTGAAAGAGAATAAGGGGTACCCAAAAGAGGTACAGAGAGACGAAGACAGCCTCCTGAAATGAAAAAGACATAGCTTCCGAAATTGAAAGTTCAGGGACTTTCCTGGTGGTCCGAGGGTTAAGAATCTGCCTTCTGTCGCAGGGGACGAGAATTCAATCCCTGGACTGGGAACTAAGATCCCACCTGGGGCTACAGGGCGACTAGAGAACTAGAGTTGTTTTCACAACTACAGAAGCCTGTGTGCCCCAACAAAGACCCAGTGCAGCCAAGTAAATAAAGAAACCGAAAAGTTCAAAAGAGGAAGTGAAAAAAAAAAAGAGAGAGTCTCTTCTGAGAACCTTCTGGAAGATCAGGTGATAAACCTAACAATGTAGCACAAGATGACTGTGCACATGGAAATCCAGACAAGAGACAGGAGATCTGGAACTCGGGTCCAGAGGACTGAGCCCTGAAAACCGGACCTCCAGGGAAGAGAGGGAGGAGGGCGCGTGCTCAGTTGCTTCAGACGTGTCCGGCTCTGTGACCCCATGGACTGTTGCCTGCCAGGCTCCTCCGTCCATGGGATTCTCCAGGCAGGAATACTGGAGTGGGTAGCCATTCCCTTCTCCAGGGGATCTTCCCAACCCAGGGATAGAACGTAGGTTACCAGCATTGGAAGCAGATTCTTTACCGTCTGTCCACCAGGGAAGTCCTCTTTTCCCTTATAGGTTATTACACAATATTGAGTATGGTTCGCTGTGCTATACAGTACGCGCTTGTTGGTTATCTATTTTATATATAGTAGTGTGTATATCGGAGAAGGCCGTGGCAGCCCACTCCAGTACTCTTGCCTGGAAAATCCCATGGACGGAGGAGCCTGGTGGGCTGCAGTCCATGGGGTTGCGAAGAGTCGCACACAACTGAGCGACTTCACTTTCCCTTTTCACTTTCATGCATTGGAGAAGGAAATGGCAACCCACTCCAGTGTTCTTGCCTGGAGAATCCCAGGGACGGGGGAGCCTGGTGGGCTGCCGTCTATGGGGTCGCATGGAGTTGGACACTACTGAAGCGACTTAGCAGCAGCAGCAGCTTGCTTTATAACCTCTGTAAAACTTTCAATGATGATGACATTGAATATCGCCTCTCCCCACTCTGATTTTTCCTTCTGTAACACCACTTTTGTCTGTTAGGCCTTCTCTGTCCATATTTTATGTGTCGACGTCAAAAAGAAAAAAAACAAAAAACAGCCTTTATTGCGCTATAGTTCACATGCTATACAATTCACACATCTAGTGTACAACAGGGTTTTTTTTTTTTTTTTTGGGTTATTCACCAAGTTGTGCACCCATCACCACACTGTTAGAACATTTTCATCCCCGCTTCCTGGTGAGCACACACCCACCGTCTGTCTCTACGGATCTGCCTCTTCGGGACATTTCAAGTAAACGGAATCGTACAACATGTGGCCTTTGGTGCCTGACTTCTTTCACTTTTCCCAATGCTCTCAGAGTTTTCATCATGTATTGGTACTTCTTTTCTCTTCAGGGGTAAATACTATTCCATTGTATATACATATACAATTTTGTTCATCCGCTGATGGACGTTCGAATTGTTCCCACCATTTAGCTCTTAGGAATAATGATGCTGGGACTATTCAGTGCAAGTTTTTGCGTGGATTTATGCCTTCGTTCCTCCTGAGTGAATGCCTAGAAGTGCAATTGCTACGTCACGTGGGAACGTTACGTTTAACCTTCTGAGAACCTTCCAGGCTGTTTCTAAAGTGGCCGCACGGGTTCCCATTCCCCAGGGACACGACTCTCCTCCTCTCGGAGCTCTCCGTCTCTCTGAGCCCCTCTGCGGAGTTCTGTGCGTCCCTCTCCAGCACGCTCTCGTGTCTCCTCTGGTGTTTAACCTGCTCATTGAGTTTCTGATTTCAATTGTAATTTTTATTTCTGGAATTGCTTTTCAGTCGTTTTCTGCAACTCTGATGTTTTCTCGCTTCTCTGTCATACTTTGAATGTCCTCTTTTATCTCTTCAAATGTTTGAGGAAGACTTCATACAGCTGGAGAGTGTCGATTTTATGGCCCGGGGCTGCACAGTCCGCTTTTTCGCCCAGGGTGGTTCATTCCCTGCGCCTAGAGAAGCTTATGGCTCTGTTACTGGGGATTCTGAGGGCTGAGTCTGAAGTGCACTTTCTCTAGAGTTGCCTCTGCTTTGCCAGGCTCTGGAGGCTCCACCACCAACGGGGCCCACTTTATTTATTTTTAATTCTATTTTTATTTATTTATTTTAACACCCAAAACACTTTGTATTGGAGTGTTTTAACAATGTTGTGATAGCTTCAGGTGAACACTGAAGAAACTCAGCCTAACATACACCTGGATCGGTACCCCCCCAAAGCCCCTCCCATCCAGGCTGGCACATAACACTGAGCAGAGTTCCACGTGCTATACAGCACATCCTTGTTGATTATCCATTTTAAATAGAGTAGTGTGTACATGACCTTCCCAAAGTCCTTAATTATCTCCCTTGCCCCCAGCAACCATGAGTTCATTTTCTAAGTCTATGAGTCTCTTTCTGTTCTGTACGCAAGCTCATTTGCATCATTTCTTTTTAGCTGTCACATGGAAGGGCTGTCATACGATATTTCTCCTTCTCTGTCTGACTTACTTCACCCACTGGGACGCTCTCTAGGTCCCTCCGTGTCGCTGCAAATGGTAACTGGGTCGACTTTAGATCACTTCCTCAGGGTGAGTCTTGATGTGCAGTCTGGCTTGAGACACTCATGGGGGACTTTTCTCTTCCTTTTTACTGTTTCTGTTCTACTCAGAGCCAAGGCCAATGTGGGGACATCTCCCCCTCCCATGTGCAGAACTCAGTGGGCGGATTTTTACTGTTGTTTACCCAGTGGGAAGGTCCTTCTCTGGAGGGTTCTCAGATTTTTGGGAGTTTCTGATCTGACTGACCTTCCTCTTTACTCAGGGAGGTTCCTGGAAGTGGAGACACCCCCAGCGAAAGGCCACCTGCAGACCGCCCTGATATACATTGTGTTTTAATATATATATTAAAAATAAATTTTAATGGAGAATTTCAAATATATATACACATACAAAGAATAGTATATTGATCCCAACAAACTCATCACGTGTCATTAACTTCTGGCCACTCTCAAAGCTCATTCACCTTCTGTGTGGTTCTGAAGCAAATTCTAGAAATCATACTATTTCATCTGAAAGTTCTTCAGTATACATTTCCGAACGATAAGAACTCTTTTCAAAATAAAGCCACAATATATGTATTCACACCTAAAATTTTAAACAATAATTTCTTAATATCATCAGTGTTCAATTTTCTGCTATAATCAGTGTTCAAATAGTCAGTTGCCACATAGCTATGAGATGGCTTTCTTGTTGCTGCTTTCTTATTATTTCTGGCCTTAATGAAACCCCCTCCTTTCCCACCAACTTTGCCATACATTAAAAAATGTGTACTTAGTATTGTTTCCTGTATTTATATGTCTTTGTAACAAATGGAGTCTCGGGTATCTAGTCTGTGGTTGATTGCTGTTCAGTTGCTCAGTTGTGTCCGATTCTGCAACCCCATGGACTGCAGCACAGGCTTGGCAGTCCTTCACCATCTCCTGGAGCTTGCTCAAACTCATGTCCATTGAGTCGGTGATGCCATCCAACCATCTCATCCTCTGTCGTCCCCTTCTCCTCCTGCCTTCAATCTTCTCCATCTTCAGGGCCTTTTCTAATGAGATGGCTCTTCCCATCAGGTGGCCAAAGTATTGGAGTTTCAGCTTCAGCTTCAGCATTAGTCCTTCCAGTGAATACTCAGAATTGATTTTCTTAAGGATTGATTGGTTGGATCTCCTTGCAGTCCAAGAGACTCTCAAGAGTCTTCTCCAACACCACAGTTCAAAAGCATCAATTCTTTGGTGTTCAGCCTTCTTTATGGTTCAACTCTCAGATCCATACATGACTACTGAAAAAACCATAGCTTTGACTAGATGGACCTTTGTTGGCAAATTAATGTCTCTGCTTTTTAATATGCTGTCTAGGTTGGTCATAACATTTCTTCCAAGGAGCAAGTGTCTTAATTTCAGGGCTGCAGTCACCATCTGCAGTGATTTTGGAGCCTAAGAAAATAAAGTCTATCACTGTTTCCATTGTTTCCCCATCTATTTGCCATGAAGCAGTGGAATCAGATGCCATGATCCTAGCTTTTTGAATGTTGAGTTTTAAGCCAGATTTTCGACTCTCCTCTTTCACCTTCATTAAAAAGCTCTTTAGTTCCTCTTTGCTTTCTACCATAAGGGTGGTGTCATCTGCACATCTGAGGTTATTGATATTTCTCCCAGCAATTTTGATTCCAGCTTCTGCTTCATACAGCCCGGCATTTTGCATGATGTACTTTGCATATAAGCTAAATAAGCAGGGTGACACTATACAGCCTTGACGTACTCCTTTCCCAGGTTGGAACCAGTCTGTTGTTCTGTGTCTGGTTCTAACTGTTGTTTCTTGACCTGCATATAGATTTTTCAGGAGGCAGGTAAGATGGGCTAGTATTTCCATCTCTTGAAGAATTTTCCACAGTTTGTTGTGATCCACAGAGTCAAAGGCTTTGGCATAGTCAATAAAGCAGAAATAGATGTTCTTCTGGAATTCTCTTGCTTTTTCTATGATCTCTGGTTCCTCTGCCTTTTCTAAATCCAGTCTGTACATCTGGAAGTTCTCAGTTCATGTACTGTTGAAGCCTAGCTTGGAGAATTTTGAGCATTACTTTGCTAGTGTGTGAAACGAGTACAATTGTGCAATACTTTGAACATTCTTTGGCACTGCCTTTCTTTGGGATTGGAACAAAAACTGACCTTTTCCAGTCCTGTGGCCACTGCTGTTTTCCAAATTTGCTGGCATATTGAATATAGCACTTTAACAGCATCATTTTTAGGGTTTGAAATAGCTCAGCTGGAATTCCATCACCTCCACTCTTTTTGTTCATAGTGATGCTTCCTAAGGCCCACTTGACTTGGCACTCCAGGATGTCTGGCTCTAGGTGGGTGATCACACCATCTGGGTCATTAAGATCTTTTCTGTATAGCTCTTCTGTGTGTTCTTTCCACCTCTTGTTAATATCTTCTGCTTCTGTTAGGTCCATACCATTCTGTTCTTTATTGTGCCCATCTTTGCATGAAATATTTCCTTGGTATCTCTAATTTTCTTGAAGAGGTCTCTAGTCTTTCCTATTCTATTGTTTTCCTATTTTTCTTTGCAGTAATCACTTAGGAAGGCTTTCTTATCTCTCCTTGCTATTCTTTGGAACTCTGCATTCAGATGGGTATAACTTTCCTCTTCTCCTTTGCTTTTTGGTTCTCTTCTTTTCTCAGCTATTTGTAATCCCCCCTCAGACAACCATTTTGCCCTTTTGCATTTCTCTTTCTTGGGGATGATCACAGCCTCCTTTACAATGTTAGAAAGCTCCATCCACAGTTCTTCAAGCACTCTGTCTATCAGATCTAGTCCCTTGAATCTATTTCTCACTTCCACTGTATAATCATAAGGGATTTGATTTAGGTCATACCTGAATGGTCTAGTGGTTTTCCCTACTTTCTTCAATTTAAGTCTGAATTTGGCAATAAGGAATTCACGATCTGAGCCACAGTCAGCTCCCGGTCTTGTTTCTGCTGACTGTATAGAGCTTCTCCATCTTTGGCTGCAAAGAATATAATCAATCTGATTTCGGTATTGACCATCTGGTGATGTCCATGTGTAGAGTCTTCTCTTGTGTTGTTGGAAGAGGGTGTTTGCTATGACCAGTGTGTTCTCTTGGCAAAACTGTTAGCCTTTGCCCTGCTTCATTCTGTACTCCACGGTCAAACCTGCCTGTTACTCCAGGTATTTCTTGACTTCCTACTTTTGCACTCCAGTTCCCTATTATGAAAAAGACATCTTTTTTCGGTGTTAGTTCTAGAATATGAACTGGAACCTGTGCCTTGGGAGCAAGCTTGTCTGTCCGCTGTCTAGTTTTCTTAATTCCCAGATCCGCCAAGTGGGCAGCTCCTGTTATCCCCACTGGCACAGATTAGGAAACTGAGGTCTCCAGGGGTTCCACAACTTGCCCAGGGTCATGAGTGGGGTCGAACTTGTTCCCTGATCCAAGGGCTGGCAGGTCCTTCTCCACGCCCCTCGGTGTTGACAAGCGCTTTCCTTGAATCCCTGAGCACCTGGAGAGCCAGGCATGGCAGGCTGCTGCTGCCCCCTCGTGGTCACTCGGATCACTGCAGGCCTGAGCTAGGAGCCCCCGGAGCAGGGTCAGGCCTGAACCGCTGACCCGGGAGGCCCTCAGTCTCTTCCTTGCTCCCCTCACTCCCCCAACCCCCCAGGGCTTGGGAGAGATGCAGCAGTGAAAAGGTGAAAAAGGAAAATGAATTTCTCTTTTGTTTCCTAAGAACAAAGAAGATGGAACAGTGAGCAAGCCTGACCACTCCTAGCTTTTACTTGGTGCGTGAGCCCACTGGCTCAGTCGTGCCCGACTCTTTGTGACCCCGTGGACTGTAGCCCGCCAGGCTCCTCTGCCCATGGGACTCTCCAGGCAAGCATGCTGGAGTGGGTTGCCACCCTGCCATTTCCTATTCCAGCGGATCAGATCCTTTACCCCTTGAGCCACTTAGAAATCCCCGGGTTTTACTTGAACTGTTCCTAATCTGTTCTGCCCCCCAACTCTGCGTCAGCTTTATTCTGCGTCTGCTAGCCTTTGTGCGTGCATGCCAAGTCGCTCTGTGCGACCCCATGGACTGTAGCCTGCCAGGCTCCTCTGTCCCTAGGATTCTCCAGGCAAGAAGACTGGAGTGGGTTCCATGCCCTCCTCCAACTATCCTTTGACTCCATGCTAATTACACCTTTACAGAACTCTCTTTGCAGACCATCCCTTGTAGTTTTTCTCTTTTTGCCTAATAGAAAGAAGGCCTCAGTACAATACACAAAAGGCAATGGACCCAACTACCCAACTGCCAGACCCAATTACTGGGCTACCTGACGCCAGCCTGTGACTGTTGTGAAAGAATACTAGAGGAAGAAAAATGCAAGATCCTGACACCTTTGTTCCTCATCACCAATCCCTGACTGCAAGCCCGCATCTATATAATCCCCCAGATTCCTCATGGAAAGGGGGCACTGTTCTTGAGGCACAAACCTCCCTTCCGCCATCTGAGGATTACAGCCACCTTTCTATTTCCTCCAAACTGTCTCCATGTTTTTTTTTTTTTTCCTTACTTGGTTTTCGTGGGCCCAAAGAAAGCCCAGATTTCTGTAGCATCAGAGAGGAGAAATAACAAAAGCAGCTCCATCCTTTGTTCCCTGAGGGATCTCAGTCAAGTCACCTAACCAGCCGGGCCTCAGTTTTCCCATCTATAGAATGGGCATAATCCCTCTTCAGGTAGGAGGACTTCATGAGCAGGCAGGTGCTCCCGGAGAACCTAGACCCTGGGCTGGGGAAGACGCACCGGTAGCCCCGTCGTCCCCCCCTTCAACGCCCCCTCCCCACCCCAGAGAAAGCAGCGGGCAGCCCGCGGGGGGTACACCACG
>SJYR01000093.1:296902-312446 GCA_006410655.1 Kobus ellipsiprymnus
CCCGGGCCGGCGAGCAGGGCGCGCGGGCGCCGCCGACCCCGCCAGGTGCGGCGCGGGCGGGTTCTCACCTGCCCGGGCCCCGGGGCGCGCTCGGAAGTGCGCTCGCCCGGAGCCGGCCGGGCGAGGCCGTGCGGGCGCTGTGGGGACCCCGGCCCCGCGGGCAGGCACGGAGCGGGGACGTTCGGCCCGGAGGCAGGCCTGGCCGCCCTGCGTCGGGAACTCTTTTCCCGAGCCTGTTTCCGATGGCCGCGCGGCCGGCCTGCGAGCTCCGGGAACTGATTTAAGTCGCAGAGAAAGTTCTGAACCCCGCGCGGGGCGGCCTGGCCTGCGGCGCTGCCCCTTTCATCTGCGTCGCTGTCGGTTTCCCAGCGGACTCACACCTGCCAGGTCGACTTGGACCCCCCGTCTGGGCCGCGGGGGCCCCCAAATCGTGACACCCGGCGGGTGTCCACCTCCGGGGGGCCCGGCTGCGTGGGGCCGCCGCGCGGGGTGACGGGGTCCCAGCCTGCGGCGTGGGGGCCTTGGCTGTATACACACACACCCTTTGGGAGATCAGAGCCTGGGGACCTTTCTTTCCAACTGCTGGTGTGTCCCAAGGGGTGGAGTTGAGGTCAGGAGGACTCAGGAAACGAAGCGCCTTGTGAAAAGCTACACATGTTCTTTTAATTTGGAGATTGCCATGTGGTTTTTGAAGCAAGCCTCTCTCGCTACCTAAACCATTCTCTTCCGACGTGAGTGTTTTGTTTTTCTGGAGTGTGGCTGGCCCAGTGGACCCCGGAGCGGGAGTCCCCTGCGCCCTGGGCTGCTCTTCTGCTGGTGGCAGTTGGGGGTGGGGGGCCTCGGGTCCCTTTGTCTGGGCCTCTTTAAGGCAAACAGCTGTCTCCCTGAATATTTCCAGCGAGGACACTGCAGGGAGGTGTCCTGGCCTGGCTCTGTGGTCACATTCCCGGGGCTGCGGCCCCTCCGCTGAGGTTTGGGGGGGCGAGAAGGGGTAATTCCTCAAGTCCTCTTGCCTCCCAGACCCGATCCCCGGAGACCCTTGGCAGTTTCAGGCTGAATGCGCCTCTCTCAGGAGTGTTTACATTCTTGGCCCCGTCTGATACCAGCAAAAAAACAATGACAGTATCTGGGTAGTTCAGGCCGACACTACTGCTTCTCTTTCCGGAAATGCCTGGATCACGGAGGCAAAAGGGTTTTTTTTGGGGGGGGGGCGGGATGTTTGTTTTTCTCTGCCGGCAGAGTAGCTTTTCACTGCGTTGCAGTTTCGGATTTCCTGGACCTTGGGGTGGTGATGTTGCTGGACTGGAGTGCCTGTCTTGCGGTTCGAGCCCCCAAGGAGAAGGATCACATTTGTGGAGCTCGGTCGTGTAGGAGGCAAAAAGTAGAGCTGATTATTTTAACATTAAGGAAGCATGTCAACACGAGGTTTTTAGAGCCTCGGCTAATGTGGTAATCTGGTCCTAAAATGGAAGGAGAGGGAGGGAACTTTCTGCAGAAACTATTTTGACTGCTCTTGACATGTCATGTCCCTGATTTCTGTGTTAGATTTATGCCACAGTCCAGAGTGGAGCTAGTAAGTTGGTAGCTAATTATTTTTCCTGATTGCTTCCTGTTGCAATTTGAAGGGGTGAGCCCAAGGAAATGCCTTTGTTGGAGTGATCCTAGAGCTGAGAGTGGTCGGCCCCAGCTCCTCGGCCGGGGTCTCTCCCTTTTGGCCCCACTGCACTGGCCCCAGGACCACCCCCAGGGGTGGGAGTGGGGTGTTTCCTGCAGATGCTCACTGCCTGGCCCGCAGGTGAGCATCGAGTTAACTAAGTGCTGTGGGGAGTCCATGGAGAGGCCGCTGGCAGGACCTTCTGCTTCCCAAAGCTGGGGCCCACGTGCCCGTAACCCTCCCGTGCAGTTCCAAGAATTTACCCAGTTCACCCGCGCGTCCCAGCATTTGCTGTGGCCATGCTGTCGTATTTGGAACCCGTTTAATTTCAGCTGCGCTGTGTCACTGCTCAGGCATTTAGCAGAATTTGCTCACGGGGTGGTGGTGGGGGCTGTAGTTAGGTGAGGACTTCCTGTCCTGCCACGTGGGCTTGCCAGGGCTAAGGTCGGGGGCCCCGATGGTCAGACCCCTTGGGTCTAGAGCAAGCGTCCCCAGCCTCCGGGATCTAATACCTGTTAATCTGAGGTGGAGTTGATGCAATAATAATAATAGAAATAAAGTGCCCAGTAAATGTAAAGCATTTGAATCACCCCCAAACCGTACCTTTCCCCCACCCCCCAGGTCTGTGGAAAGGTTGTCTTCCATGCTATCGGTTTCTGGTACCAAAGAGGTTGGGGCCACTGGTCTAGAAGCTCAGTGGCAATTTGACTTTGGACAACTTACTTCGATTCTGTGTATCCCATGTCCTCACCTGGTTCCTCCCCCTGCTCAGGAGTGTAAAATACCGCCTGTGAAACCCTCTGCACATCCCTGGCTGGGGGAGGAACTGTTGGTGGCAGAGCTGTGGTGCCTGTTGGGTAATAAGGTCCTTGATCTTTCTGGCCTGGAAGGTCTAGAAGCTCTTATCACATAGTCTGGATTTTCCTCCTGTGTGGGACCTTGAACATCCCGTCCACTGTCTGACTTGTTTTTCGTGGCAGCACTGGGTGAAGGGTATTGTGATGGTGAACTGGGCTGAGCCTTGATTGTGGGGGGCGCTTGGGCAGCTGACTCCACCTTCGTGCATCTCAGTTTTCTTTTCTGTAAAATGGGCGTAACGGTACTTCCCCCGGTAGGTCAGCGCGTTGACACATGCCTGGCACTTGTATCATCTCTTTTTTTGATGCTGTTACTGTTGGTACCTGCTGAAGCGCTGGGGATAGGATGGGGTAGAATGGCGGAGGAGGCCTGGGCCTTTGCTGTCAGGCTGTCTGGTTGACAGGGAGGCAAACAGCAGCTGACTGTGCAGCTCTGGGGGAGGTGGGCTCCGTCCCAGGACCCTGTCCTCAGAGACCCGGTGGTCTCTGCTGAAAGAGGCCAGATCACGCTGCAGAGTCTGGATGTGGTCCAGAAGGCACTGGAAGCTTCCGGAGACTTTAGCTGGGGGAGGGAGATAGGAAATGCAGGGGAAAGGTGTTGAATTGATCTTTTTTTTCCTCTTTTGTTAAATTGAGGTGAAAATCATGTCACATAAAACTCATTTTAAAGGAGACAATTCTGTGGTACATTTGCAGTGCTATACAAGCATCCCTTCTGTCAAGATACGAAACATTTCCGTCGGCCCAGAATAAAACCCTGCACCCTTTAAACTTCCCATCCCCCCACCCCAGGTCTCTATGGCATTGCCTGCTCTGGATACTTCGTCTGCAGGGACTCACAGGCTGCGCTGCCTGTTGCCTCTGACTTCACGATTAGCGGAATGCTTTCGCAGGGTGTCCATGTTGCAGCGTGGGACAGCGCTCTGCTCCTTGCACGGCGTGGACAGGGCGCATCTGCTCATCTGTGCACTTGCTGATGGGCTGACCTTGCACGGGTGCTTCTCCCAGCAGGCACGGGCTCGGAGCCCATTGTCCCTGTGGGGTTTGGACAGTGGAGGCTGTTTAAAGCTGGGCTGGGGACATGACCACGTTAGCTTTAGAGATGGGAGAGGCCATGGTGAAGGGAGCTTGGCTGGGGGACAGACTGAGGGCCAGTGCTGGCCTCTGGTGGGGTGAGGGACCCTGGGAGGTGGACCTGGTGGACTTTGATATCACAGAAGCCCTGGAAGGAGCTGGACATTTGTGGCTTAAAGACCTCTGGGATGGTCACACACTCTAAGAATGGGGAGGCTCTGATGGGAGTGGGGGCTGCGTCCAGCCCCTTCCTCTGCTGGGCCCAGGACATATTTGTGCAGGAAGCAGCGGGCTGTCCACCCTGCGGGCGCCCCGGGGACACTGTGGGTCAGAGCGCTGCTGATGTGGAGGCCGGTGGGGACGGCAGGGACCCAGAGAGCGGGCCCCGGGGCCCTCTGCTGCTGTGGGCTGCTGTCCGCTTTCTCTCCAGCTTGGGAAGTGGTTTGTTAACTCTGGGACTCAGTTTCCTTATCTGCAAAATGGGGAGGATGGCATGTGTTTTTTGGGGGTGCTGGCGGGGGTTCTACGAGGAGGAAGCCGCCTTCTAGACGGTCCGTCATGGGAAGGGCACGGTGCAGGGGGAGTCCCATTTCTTTTTGTTAAGCGGTTTTTGTTTGTTTGTCTACATAGTGAAAACTTTTATATTTAGAATTAGCCAGCTGGGCTCAGTTCAGATGATCCTAATTTTGTCGGCAACATCCAAAGCATCCTAGCCGGGAGCCGGTGGAGCGCAGGGCCGCTTCTCCCAGCAGGCCCGGGCGGAGCATTGGCCCACGTCAGCGCCACAGAGGTTCGCAGCCTGTTTAATTGGGTGCTTGTTGGCACTGACATCCTCGGTGAGTTCTCTTTCCCTCATGGCTGACTCGGTGGTAAGGGGGACCTGATGATGGCGCAGTGGTCAGGTTCGTTTCTCCTGGGGCCGCTCTTTCCAGGATATTTGGGCCGCCTCCTGAGCCGCAGTGTTTTGGGCAGCCGAAAGGTTGGTGGGTGACGTCCGGATCTTCTTTTTTTTTTTTGTGGCTGTGGACACCTTTCAACACCGCTTTCTTTGCCATCAAAGTCTTTACTTTGGCTTCGGCTTTAGGAGGGGCAGGGGCTCCCTTCTTCGCCTTTGGCGACATCTTCATAAAAAACCAAACAGTTAAAAACGAATTGTATGTATTTATTTGGGCTGCACTGGGTCATCTTTGCTGCGGGGCTTTTCTCTAGTTCTGGCGAGTAGGGGCCGCTCTCTCGCTGCGGGGCAGGCTTCTCGCGGAGGGGCCTCCCCTGCTGCGGAGCACAGGCTCTGGGGTGCCTGGGCTTCGGCAGCTGTGGCTCCCAGGCGCTAGAGCACAGACTCCGTACTTGTGACCCGTGGGCTTAGTTTGGGCCTGTGGGATCTTCCCGGATCAGGGCTTGCACCTGTGTCTCCTGCACTGGCGGGCAGATTCCTTACCACTGAGCCTCCAGGGAAGCTCCAGCCGTTTCCTTTTGAAAGAGCCCGAGGGTCTCTCCCAATCACCTTCTTCCACTGGAAGGCTGGGAGAAGTGGAGAGGGGTTGCAGGCCAGCTGACCTCAGGCTCTATGTGGGGCTGGAGCCTCAGGATCCGATTGCATCGGTGCCCAGAGTTACATGTCCGCTGTCCTCTGTCCCCTTCTCTCGGGATCTCTCTTGCACAGCAACCCCTGGGAGGTTGTCATGGTGACGTCACCTCTGAACCATTTTGCAGGGGTGGGAGATACTGTACTTTCTGGGTATTTTCTTATTTGCTTTCTTGGTTGGTATCAGAGTCACTGGGGTTTCCCTGGTGGCTCAGCGGTAAAGAGTCTGCCTGCAATGCAGAGGACGTAGGTTTGATCCCTGGCATGGGAAGATCCCTTGGAAAAGGAAATGGCAACCCACTCCAGTATTCTTGCCTGAAAAAGAATCTCATGGACAGAACAGCCTGGTGTTTGCCTGGTGTAGTTTTTCTAGTGGTTAAACTGAAGCAACAGTTAGAACTGGACATGGAATAATGGACTCGTTCCGAATTGGGAAAGGAGTATGTCAAGGCTGTATATTGTCACCCTGCTTATTTAACTTCTATGCAGAGTACATCATGAGAAATTCAGGGCTGGAGGAAGCACAAGCTGGAATCAAGATTGCCAGGAGAAATATCAATAACTTCAGATATGCAGATGACACCACCCTTATGGCGGAAAGTGAAGAGGAACTAAAAAGCCTCCTGATGAAAGTGAAAGAGGAGAGTGAAAAATGAAAAAACTGGCTTAAAACTCAAAACGAAATTATGGCATCCGGTCCCATCACTTCATGGCAAATAGATAGGAAACAATGGAAACAGTGACAGACTTTATTTACTTGGACTCCAAAATCACTGCAGATGGTGACTGCAGCCATGAAATTAAGACACTTGCTCCTTGGAAGAAAAACTCTGACAAATTTAGCGTATTACAGGGCAGAGACATTACTTTGCTGACAAAGGCCCAGATAGTCAAAGCTATGGTTTTTCTAGTAGTCATGTATGGATATGAGAATTGGACCATAAAGGCTGAACACCGAAAAATTGATGCTTTTGAACTGTGGTATTGGAGAAGACTCTTGGAGCCCCTTGGACTGCAAGGAGATCAAACCAGTCAATCCTAAAGGGAATCAACCCTGAATATTCATTGGAAGGACAGATGTTGAAGTTCCAATACTTTGGCCACCTGGTGAGAAGAACTGGCTCATTGGAAAAGACCCTGATGCTGGGAAAGATTGAGGGCAGGAGGAGAAGGGGATGACAGAGGATGAGATGGTTGGATGGCATCACCGGCTCAATGGACATGAGTTTGAGCAAGCTCTGGGAAGCCTGGCGTGCTGCAGTCCGCGGGATTACAAGGGCTTGGACACAACTGAGTGACTGAAGAGAACTCAGCCTCTCTTTGGCTCTGCTGTCTGTGACCTTGCCTTTCCGGTATCTCTTTCTTTGTGGAATCATATGGTACTTGCCCTTTATGTCTGGCTTATTTTAATGCTTTGCTTCTCCGCTCACCTGTTGATGGACACTTGGGGCTGTTTCCAGCTTTGGCTGTTGTGGAGACCGCTGCTGCGAACATGGGTGTGCAAGGATCTGTATGAGGTCCTGCTTTCATTTTGGGGGGATTTACCCAGAAAAGTGAAATTGCTGGATCATATGGCCATTCTGTATTTAATTTTTGAGGAACCTCGAAGCCCTCTTCCGTAGCAGCTGCCCCATTCTACGTCCTCCCCCAGCAACATGCAAGGGCTCCAGTCTCTCCCCGTCCTGGCCAGCGCTGGTTACGGCTGCCACTCTGTTTGGGCCCCACCAGCCTGGCAGGTGTGAAGTGGTTCCCCACTGCGGTTTTGACTTGCGTTTTCCTGGTGGTTAATGATGTTGAACATCTTCATACATGCTTGTTGGCCACTTCCTATTACAAATGTGTTTATATTAAAATGCATGAATATATTATATATTATACATGAATACGTATAACTTAAACACTTAACTGTGTGGTTCCTCTGTGAAAACCAGTGTCCTTGATGGCCTGTTGTCTCCCCTCAGAGATGACCATACCCTCAACACCTAGTTTAATGTGTTGTTTTGTTTTGAACATGTACTCATTTTTTACATAAATCCTATTATCTTCTCTTTTTCATTTGCTGTTGTGTCACTAACATTTTCTGTATCTTTACTTTCAGATTTTCAGTCTTTTTTAAAAGCTAAGTAATTTCTTAAGTGTGTTGTGTAGTACTTAGTTGTTCAGTCGTGTCCGACTCTTTGAGACCCCGTGGACTGTAGCCCACCAGGCTCCTCTGTCCATAGGGATTCTCCAGGCAAGAATACTAGAGCGGTTTGCCATGCTTTCCTCCAGGGGATCTTTCCAACCGAGGGATCGAACCCAGGTCTCCCACGTTGCAGGAGGATTCTTTTCCATCTGAGCCACCAGAGAAGCCCACTTCCTAGTATGTGGACACCATATTTCATGGCCTTTACCCAGTTGAGGAACATTTATGTTTTTCTAGGTTTTATTACTATTACAGGTCATGACATAGCGAATAACATTGCATATGTACCTGTGCACCTGTGTATAAGCCCTTTTGTATGATACCTTCCTCATCAAAGAGTAGATGCATTTAGACAATTTTAAAGATACTGACAAATTCCTCCAAAAAGGCTGCATCAGTTTCTACCCTATCAGGCACATCTCTGAGGGTACACACTTTCCCCTCTCCTCTCTGTTGCTAGAAATTACCAACTTCTATTTTTTAGAATCAATTTGGTTAAAAATTATAACACACTTTGATCTGTTATATCTCCTGGAGTTTGGTCAAAGTCATGTCCATTGAGTTGGTGATGCTAACCAACCATCTCATTCTGTGTCACCCACTTCTGCCCTCAGTCTTTCCCAGCATCAGAGTCTTTTCCAATGAGTCGGCTCTTCATATCAGGTGGCTAAAGGATTGGAACTTCAGCTTCAGCATTAGTCCTTCCAATGAATGTTCAGGAGTGATTTCCTTTAGAATTGACTGATTTGATCTCCTTGCAGTCCAAGGGACTCTCAAGAGTCTTCTCCAGGACCAGAATTTGAAAGCATCAGTTTTTTGATTCTCAGCCTTCTTTATGGTCCAACTCTCACATCTGTACATGACTACTGGAAAAACCATAGCTTTGACTATAGGGACCTTTGTCAGCAAAGTGATGTTTCTGCTTTTTAATAAACTGTCTAGGTTTGTCATAGCTTTCCTTCAAAGGAGCAGGCATCTTTTAATGTCATCATCCGAAGTGATTTTGGAGCCAAAGAAAAGAAAACCTGTCACTGCTTCCACTTTTTTCCCCATCTCTTTGCCATGATCTTAATTTTTTGAGTGTTGAATTTTAAGCCAGCTTTCTCACTCTCCTCTTTCACCCTCATCAAGAGGCTTTTTAGTTCCTCTTGATTTGTAGGAACTCTACTGATTTGTGGGCTTCCCTCGTGGCTCAGCTAGTAAAGAATCTGCCTGCAATGCGGAAGACCTGGGTTCGATCCCTGGAGAAGGGAAAGGCTACCCACTCCAATATTCTGGCCTGGAGAATTCCATGGGCGGTATAGTCCATGAGGTCGCAGAGAGTTGGACGTGACTGAGCTACTTTCACTTTCACTACTGATTTGTAGGAACTCTTGGTATGGACATGAATTCTTTAACGTATTTGCTCTAGATTTTTCTTCTGGTCTGTAGCTAGTCCTTCTTGGTTTTAGTGGTTTATTATTCCAGAAACATCAGAAAGTTCCATGTAATGAAACTCAGTCCGTTCTCTGATGGATTCTGAGTCCCATGCCTCGTTTGTCTATCCCTAGATGATAAATGCATCTTCCTTTATTTTCTTCCAGGACTGTTCTTATTTCGTTGTTTTATATTTAGACATATTCTTGTTTCTTTGTGGGTGTGTATGGTTATGGTTTTGGGGATATATGGTATGAGGTAGGGATCTGCCTTGTCCACTCCTGCCCCCCAGTAAGGGGACAGGGAGTGAATGGTGTGACTTATCTAACCCTAAGCCTCATTCATGTAAAACATCACTTTTTCACCTATAGTGTTCTCAGGTGCTTGCCTCCTCATTCTGGAACCTTCCCTCCTCTCTTGACCCGCCGGTGTCTTTCTGTACCAGCCTGCTGCTGTTTTTAATCTCTGTAGCATCGTTGTATATTTTGAGATCGATTGTGAAATTACCCTTCCATTGTTCCTTCTGAGAAATTGTGTTGACTCTTCTTGTGCGTTTACTCTTTGGGAATAAACTTCAGAGTCAGCCTGTGAGATTCTGTCGTTTGCTCTCTTGGTCTGGGGACAGCAACTGGTGACGTGCGATGGGTGTCGGAGGGCTGGGCTTTAGACGTGGCCTCCAGCAAGCAATCTGGTCTCCGGCCGTGGCAAGAGATGCGTGTGCGGCCGCGATGGAGCTGGTCTTCGCGTTTCGGGTTCCTGTTAGCATGCGGAGCGCTCCAGAGGCGTTGTGTCTGCCGGACGGCCTCAGCCACTCCTGCCATCCGTGTTCGCTGGGGACACGAGCTCTAGTGCAGCTAACTCGAACGCCAGCCCGGAGGCAGGTATAATCACCGCTTAAATGACTGCTCTCCTGCCCTTGCTCATTCCAGAACAAAATGTGAGCAACTTTAATTTCTTCCCTGGGCTGTACCCCTCTATTAACCCAGATGGGGAGGCGGTACCCGCCTAGCAGAACTCTCAGGAAATGGCTCGGTGGGCATTAAAGGCCGCCTGAGTGTGTGGCCCCGGCCCAGACACGTGAGTGCGGGGGCCTGGGGCCTTGCAGACCCGCCTCTTGTGCGCGGCTGCCACCCTGGACTCCGCCCTGGAGTGAGCAGGCGTCATCCTCGATGGGAGCGAGGGGATGCCTTCCCCACAAGCTGGTTGCTGAGCAAGCTGTGCTCTTGAGCTAGCATTCACTGGGGAAGGCCTGGCTCTGAATTTTCCCCAGAGTGAGCTTGGTTCCCCAAAGAAGACTGGATGGGGGACTGGGGTGTGGCGCCATCTCAGCCGCCTGCCCTGATTCCTCTCTACTCAGATTGGAAGTGGGGGGCGCTTTGGTGCCCATTCTTCCTCTCCTCTCTGGATGTGGTCTGTCTCCCTTCCTTCCCAAACCCAGGCTCCTGGCTCTGAGGCCTGCCCCCTGGGCCCTCACAGGGCCCCACGGAAGACGAGATTCCGGGTAGAGGATTACATCAGCTTCTAGCTGCTGTTCAGTCCCTAAGTCGTATCTGACTCTTTGTGACTCCTTGGACTGGAGCCCGCCAGGCTTCTCTGTCCATGGGACTGTCCAGGCAAGAATACTGCAGTGGGTTGCAGAATTTCCTCCTCCAGGGGATCTTCTGACCCAGAGATCAGAGCTGCATCCCTTGGCTTGGCAGGTGGATTCTCGTGTCACCTGGGAAGCCTTGCTTCTAGTTGTTCTCAGCTTTCCAGAACCTTCCCCTTGCCCATTTATCTTTCATTCTGGCCAGATTCATTTTTCTGAAGCTAGTTTCATTATGTCCTCCCCTTTTTAAGAAAATGTACACTGGTTTCTGGGTGTCCAGAGTTGAAACGTTTTGGCCTGGCGTTCCACGCTGCCACTGAGCTGGTATTATTCTCTACGCTCCAAGGTGAGCGCTTCTCCAGGCAGATCCGTCTCCTCCGAGTCCATGGTCCCCTTTGAGACCTCCCACGGGCCACCCAGTCTGAGGGCCTGGGGGGCAGATGTCTCCATCCCCTCCTGCTGCCTCTGGCCCGGGGTCTGGTGGGCAGAGGCCCTGAGGCTGCCCGAGGCCTCGTCTGCCTGGGGAGTGGCTCTTACCCGTCCTTACCCGCTCTGGCCCCTAAATCCACTGAGTCGTGAATTCCTGCCTGCGTCCCAGACGCCACCCTGATCGTGTTCCCCGGCTTGTAGGACACCTGTCCTGCTGCATGACAGAGGCTTCCGGGGCCAAGTATGGGGCCCCCCTCCCCTACTTAGAACCCGAATTTCTTTTTTAAAGATTTTCTTGACCATTTTTAAAGTCCCTTGGATCTGCTGCAATATTGCTTCTGCTTTACGTTTTGTTTTTTCAGCCATCAGGTCTGTGGGACCCTAACCCTGACCAGGGATTGAACCCATACCCCCTTGATGGAAGGTGAAGTCTTAGCCACTGGACTGCTGGGGAAGTCCTAGAACCCATATTTCTGAGGTCTGTGTTCTAAGATGAAAAGTGAAATGTTAGTCGCTCAGTTATGTCCAACTCTGCAACCCCATGGACTGTAGCCTGCCAGGCTCCTCCAGGCAAGAATTACTGGAGTGGGTAGTCATTCCTTCCCCAGAGAATCTTCCCGACCTATGGATCGAACCCAGGTCTCCTATACTGCAGGCAGATTTTTTTACTCTTTGAGCTGCCTGGGATTCTAAGATGGCCTGCTATAAAGCTGGCCTTCAAGAAACCCAGCGAATCTCAGATGCACTTGACTGTGACGTCTTGGGTCCAAACAACACCTCGCCACCTCTTGGAAATCATCCTTGAATATTCATTGGAAGGATTGATGCTGAAACTGAAGCGCCAATCCTTTGGCCACCTGATGTGAAGAGCCGACTCATTGAAAGAGACCCTCATGCTGGGAAAGATTGAAGGCAGGAGGAGAAGGGCATGACAGAGGGTGAGATGGTTGGATGGCATCACCGACTCAATGGACAGGAGTTTGAGCAAGCTCCGGAAATTGGTGATGGACGGGAAAGCCTGGCGTGCTGCGGTCCATGGCATCACAAAGAGGCAGACACGACTGAGCGACTGAACGACACCTTCCGCAGCCCAGACCGAGACATCACAGGGGGCCTGACACCTGCATTTTTCATTCGTGGTTTGTATCATCTTTCAAAATAGTGTAGAACATTTTCAATCATGCAAAAATAGTGGGGAGTGGTGGGAGAACGATTTTTATGCCGAAAAAGAAATCTTGTGTGCTTTTGAGTGACAACTGCAGAATAGGAAGCTGAGTGACAGATACTGTTAATGAGTTTTCAGGAGTTTAAGCATTAAGAGAGCATTGCCCCTTTAAGGTTGCCCCCTTGAGAGATATTTTAGTTCTTTTCTCAGTTGTATCACCTGTTAACATTGAATCTTGTAGCGCTTGTCAAAACTGAAAAATTTCTTCACTAAAAATAAGACTTTTAGGGACATCCCTGGTGGTCCAGTGGTCAAGACTTCACCGTTAGATGCCGGCGGTGTGGGTTTGCTCCCCGGCCAGTGAGTTAAGATCCCACATGCCTCATGGCCAAAATGCAAAACATAAAACAGAAGCGGTGTTATAACAAATTCAATAAGGACTTTAAAAATGGTCAACATCCAAAAAATAAAAAGAATGAGACTGTTTGTCTTTATTTAAGCAGATTTGTGGTGTTGGTGACTTTCCGATTAGGTATATTTATCTCTATATCGTTTTATTTAGTGGCCATTCAAAGCATTGGAATAAGTTAAATGAATTTTTAATGAAAAGTTGTACCCTTGGACGTCTGAAGCTTGTTCTGGTCGCATTGGCACTGCTCGGCATCGGCGTGAGTTTGCTCGGTGCTGTTTGATTCCTGGGCTTGTGCTGTGTCGTGGGCAAGTGGGCGGTGCCTGACCCCGAGCCTGGGTGTGGTGGGTTTGCCACTTCTGCCTTCTCCTTTAAGAGACTCACTACTCTGTGCATGGCCACTGCAGCCCGGGTCCTTGCCTGGCTCTCCGCTGAGGCTCTGAGGCTACCCAGAACCCACGAGCTGCTGACTGCCTGCTCAGGGTGCCCCAGAGGAGGAGTGGCCTGTGCTGGCTTTTACCGTGTTGCCCGTGTTGGCAGAGTTTTCTCCAGCTGGCGTGTCGGCTCACAGGGCTGAGGTGCTGGCTCTCTGCCGGGGGGTGCCCAGTTCAGGGGACCTGGGCATGCCCCCCTGCCTGAGAGCGCAATCCTAGTTCCCTTGGTGGAGGCAGTGGTCTGCCCTCGGGGTGGCCCATCCCCACCTCCTTCGAGCAGTGAGTGGTTCTCGATGTATGGAGAACACTTAGCACCAAAGAGCATTTCCATCCTTTTGGCTACTACTCTAGTTTTTAAAAAATTTTTCCCTCTTTTGAAAGATTTTGTTCTTCCAGGGAGAGTACATTTGTTAAGTAGTAATCTTTTCTGCTTATTGATCCCAGAGGCACACAGTGGCCAAGCCGGGCTTGCAGGGTTTCCATCAGTCCCTCACCAGGGAGTTTCCATTTGGCTTCTCAGCCATGAAAGTGCCTCTTGGGGCCAGCACACCATGTGGCCCCTTGGGCTGTGGAGCCAGGCTGGGAATGAACTGATTAGGAGGAGGACGTGGGGTCGGTTCCAGGAGCCAGGCAGATCTGGCCTCAAGGTGGGCTCTGGGCTTCAGGCAGCTCCCTTGCTCTGCTCTGTCCGTGAGGTTCCAGGAAGACTGGTTCAGAGCAACCACCAGGTGACTTTCTCCTGCTGCGCTCCAGTGACCCTCCCTGCAGGGCCCGGGTCTTTGTCTAGGTACCCAGTGCCCGCCCCTGCCAGGGTGGAAGATGGCTGAAGGGGGGACCCCTCCCCATACTCTGCCCTCTAGCCTAGGATGCCTAAAGGATTGTGTTAGGGACTTTGGACCTGTGAGGGGCCAGTTTTCCAGACTCTCTGGGCCTTTAGTCCCCAGTCTGATCTTCCGTCATGAGGGTTAAGGTCTCTGGATGGCTGGGATCTCAAGGGATGTTGTGTTTTCAGTGGGCAACTGGTGAGGTTTAGGGTTTTTCCGGGTTTCCCTAGCTGGTGTCAGCAGCGCAGGGCAGCGACAGGGTGGGTGTGTTCAGTTAGGAACGTGTTCTGATCTGTGACGTGTGAGGTCCTGTGGTATCGAGGGACACATTTGGTACTAGTGTCCCTTGCCTCCCCTTTGGAGGGATGAAGAGGACAGGTGGACCTCTCTTTCCTCTTGCCTGCCTACAGGACCTAAGGCCAGCTTGGTCCCCAGTGGACACTCCGGGTGGTCACCCTGCCGTGGTGTGTGGTCCCCCGCAGCAGCCGTGCCCAGTGCTGGCCTCTGAGCAGACCTGCTATCTGGGACACCCTGAGTGCCCAGCCTCCTTCCCTGTCACCACCCGCCCTGGTTTGCTGGGAACAGCTGAGGGGGCGGCTGGCGGAATCCTAGCTGCGATCCTGGGGGCCCTGGCCCGGGGGCTGCCCACCCAGCCTCCCCTGTCTGGAATCCCGGGCACGTCGGCCCCGCCCCCCTGTCCCGGCTCACATTTCTGGCTGCACTCCCGGCTCTGCAGCCTCCGACAAGTGAGCTGACTCCTCTGGCCTCAGTTTCCCCACCGTCTGAGGGAGCTGTGTGTGACTGTAGGGCGCCCACATAGACACGCCCTAGGATGCACAGAGGTGAGGCTGTAAAGTGCTTAGCGCGGGCCAGCGCCTGTGAGCCCTCGGTAATTACTAGTTATTAGGGTTATTATGGCAGTCATAATTGTGGTTCTCCAGGGAGAGGACCCTCAGGGGCTTCTGGGATCAGGTTCAACTCAAGCTGAAAAGGTGGCGTGGTGGGAACCACCTCGGTCCATCTCTGATGAGAAGGTGAGTGTCAAGCTGCATTAGATTGCCCCGAGCGGCCTAATTGCTGTAGTCGGACTTTCTTCCTCGGTGAGGTCAAGACAGCATTTATACTGTAGCTGGAAGCCCGCTGCGGTGGGCTGCGGGAACCCGGGGGCTGGGGGCAAAGGTGCAGGTGTCTGAGGGCGGGGTCCCTTCTGGGGCCTCTGTGAGAGGCGTGGCCTGGAGGGCGTGGCCTGGAGGGCGTGGCCGGGGTGCTCTGCCCTGTCTAATTTGCTCAACCCCTGCCCCTCCCTCCTCAGAGGCCAGAGTCCTGCAGGGCTAGCCGGCTCTCAGGGCCTCCTCTCTGGTTGGCTGACTAGGCCCCGCCCCAGTCCCTCCAGCCCCCGTCATCGCTGGCCTGCCCGCCCCCGCTTCCTACCCCCGTGCTGAAGGCCTACGAGGGAGCCCAGGTGCCCGCTCTTCGCCCTCCGACCCGACCGCAGACCCTGCTCCACGTGGCTTCCGGCTCAGTGCCTGGAGGTGGAGCCCCCCGCCCCTCTGCAGCCCAGAGCTCCTGGGCCCCCCTCCAGACCTGCTCAGGTGGGACGGGCCTCCGCCCCAGGCTGGAGGCTCCGGGCCTCTCCTGACCCTGCTGTCGCCGCCTCTAGCCTCTGGCAGGGGCCCAGAACCACGCCCCCCGGAGCCGCTTGAAAACCGGCAGACAGGGGCTCAGAGCTGAGGGCTGTGAAGGGCCTTCCCTCCCATGCCTGCTGCCCCGGGGGTGCCACAGGACCCGGTCTTCCACGGTCACTGATGCGGCTCAGAGTGGGGACTTGAGTTTATGAGGTGTCCCAGTGAGGGGACTCGCCCCTCCTCCGCCCTCAGACTCAAGGCTCCATCATGCAGGGTACATGTAACTCCACTCTTAGAAC
>SJYR01000093.1:317675-362594 GCA_006410655.1 Kobus ellipsiprymnus
TGTGTTTGTGTGTCTGGTGTGTGTGTGTGTCTGTGTGTCTCTGTGTGTCTATGTGGTGTCTGTGTGGTGTGTGTGTGTGTCTGTGTGTTTGTATGTCTGGTGTGTGTCTGTGTGGTGTGTATGTGTCTGTGTGTGTGTGTGTGTCTCTGTGTGTTTGTGTGTCTGGTGTGTGTCTGTGGTGTGGGGGGGTGTGTGACTCTGTGGTGTGTGTGTGTGTGTGTGTCTCCGTGTGTCTGTGTGGTGTGGGGGGATGTGTGTCTCTGGTGTGTGTGTGTGTGTGTCTCCGTGTGTCTGTGTGGTGTCTGTGTGGTGTGTGTGTGTGTCTGTGTGTTTGTGTGTCTGGTGTGTGTGTGTGTGTCTCTGTGTGTCTGTATGGTGTGGGGGGATGTGTGTGGGCGCAGGAGACAGGGAGGGACGGAGGTGGCCCTGGTGAGNGTGTGTCTCCGTGTGTCTGTGTGGTGTCTGTGTGGTGTGTGTGTGTGTCTGTGTGTTTGTGTGTCTGGTGTGTGTGTGTGTGTCTCTGTGTGTCTGTATGGTGTGGGGGGATGTGTGTGGGCGCAGGAGACAGGGAGGGACGGAGGTGGCCCTGGTGAGCCCCGGCTGCATGTTTCCTTCCCTGGGCTCTGCTTCCAGTGCCCCTGCCCCCGCCCCCGCCAGCCTGTCAGCACCTGCCCAGCCTCTGCAGTGGGATATATTTGCCCAGTTAAAACCTAATTGTGGGGGCCTCCCCGGGGGTCCAGTGGCTACGGCTCTGTGCTCCCCGCGCAGGGGTCCCAGGTTCGATCCCTGGTCAGGGAACTAGATCCCACGGGCCGCAACTAAAAATAGCTGGTGCCGCAGTGAAGACTGCAGACCCTGTGTGCAGCAGCTAAGCCTGGCACAGCCAAATAAATAATCAAATAAAAAGGAAATCTATGTTTTAAAGCGGTAGATAAGATTGCTCCTGTCTCAGCAGGGGGCCCTGAGGGTAAGTGGGGCAAAGGTAGGGGGTGGGAGCCCGCTGCTTCTTCCTCTGCCTGACCCGCTGGGGTCTGCGGCATCCCCTGCCCCCCACCCCATGGTGTGGCACCCCCTGCCTCCTGCCCCATGGATGTTGGGCTGGGGGCTGGGCACTGGTGCTCATTACTCGCAAGGTGCGGGACTTGAGGACAAGCTGATGTCACCCCTGGGAGTGATCCTGGGCTGGGGGCTGCCCTTTTGCTGGGTGGGAATTGGGGCCACACAGTCACTCCTGGAAGGGTCCCAAGTCACCTGGCTCAGGGTCCGGACCCTCAGAGGGGCCTGGGGGTGATGGGCTGCCCTGACTGGCATCCAGGGGTCCCTCTGCAGGCAGTGGGCCTGGGTCAGGCCCTGGCCCTTTGTCCCCCGGGCCTTCCAGAACCTTCCAAGTCCAGGCTCTTTCTGAAACAGAGGTTTGGTGCTGTCCTTGGCGTGGCTGCGTGCCCTCCCGCTGTCCCAGGGCTGTCGCGGCCTCTTGTCAGGGCGATGGCCCCCTATGTGGGGGACAGCAGGGACACTCCCCCCCAGCCCATCTCCCTGTTTCTTGAAGACTGGGAGCCCACATCCTTAGTTTCTTTGTCCTCCGAGGTGTCTGACACCAACCACCTCATTTTCTTCTTATCTTTTGCAACTGATTTCTTCTTTCCTGCTCCACCCCCAAACCTGCCCCTGACCGTTTCCTGTTCGCCTGCTTCCCTGACCTTTGAAATGTGGTCCCTGCTCGGGGAGCTTGCCGGGGCCCAGGGTTAATTACCACCTTCCCACAGGGCCCAGTGTGTGGGGGGAATTAGACTGGGATGGGGGCTGGGAACAGCAGAAATGAAGGTGACTGAGCTGGAGGGGAGAGGGTGTGTTGAGAGCCCGGGCCTGGCTGTGGGTCTGGGTGGGGAGCACATGGTGAGAGGGGCAGGCAGAGAGGCACCGGGAACCGGGCCATGGGGGTGAAGGTGGGAGTGATTGCGGGGAGCAGGGTGTGACCACGTGCAAGCAAGGACTGGGAAGAGGTCAGAAGGGGTTGGCCCCCTGGTGATATGCACAGACTCCGGATGCAGCTTGATGAGTGAACGTCCACAGCTCACCCGTTTGCCTGGATCAAGCGTAGAGCCTCCAGTGTTGCGGAAGCTTCCTTGAACTGCCTCCCAGCCTTCACCCGAGCACCGACCCTAGGAACCAAAGTGTAGTGTGCTCTGCTCTGAACACCCTTGATAACCCAGGCAGCCTGGACTTGGGAAGAGGCAGGCTGTCCTTCAGAGTGGCTTCCAGTCTTCATCTGCTGCGGATTTGAAGCAAACTCGGTCTCAAAGAGTCACGACTGAGCATGCACGCCCGTGTGCATTTCTTCATTATTTGTACACAAATGTCAGCAACTCACAAGCTTGGCGAGTTGATTGCTATCCTGACAGCACCTGGAATGGGAAGGGTGGACAGCAGCCCCATGGGCAGCCGGCCTTTCTCTGCATGGGGCCCTGTGGGTGGCACCCCATCCCTGCCCCCGGGGGAGTAGGGTGTGGGCCCCGCCTGATGAGGTAGACTCTCAGGGAAGCAGGGCCAACTGGGCGGGCTCAGGGAGGACCCAGGCGTTCACCTGGGCCAGGTGTGGCAGCCAGGGAGGGTTTGATGGGGGTGGGAACCTCGAAAGGCTTGGGGGTGGAGAGGGTAGGGGTAGAGTCTGTGCAAGGGAGCCTGGGGGCCTGAGGCCAGGGTGGAGAATGGAGAGAAATTCGGGGATGTTCCCTGGCTCAGTGGGTCCAGAGGTGGGTGGGTGAAGGGTCTATGATAATTTAGCTGAGGTGGAAGGCGGGGAGGAGACTCATTCCCTAGGATTCAGAGATGTTATCAAAGATTCCACTTTCAGGCCTGCAAGTTTCAGTTTGCCGAGCTTTCCATAAAAGGCAGAGAACATCTGTTCAGTTAAAGGAAACCTAAGATTTTATTATTGTCGTAAATGTCAGGTCTCTCCTTTAGAATATTTAGACAACTGCAGGATAGTGTCCCTGAGTCGAGCCTGTCTCAGTTGGATCGAAGACCGGGATAAAACGTAGGAATCTGTGGCTGGGATTGTGGTCCCTGAGGCTCCACGAGGGTCCCCGTGGCTTCTGTCCCCCCCGCCAGAGCCGCACAGGTGGTGAGGGCCCCCTGGGAACTGAGGGTCGGTTCGGAAGCCTGGGACAGGGGGCTCCGGGCTTCGAGAGCCTGCCTGCAGAGAAGTGAGCTTGGATTTTTATGGATAGTATTTCTTCTCCCTTAATTAGGAAAGCTCCAGGAGAAGCCGAGGTGTTAGTGATTTTGTGGAGATGCTGCTAATGGTTCAGCAATGACTATTTCCAGCCTGTTTTAAGGTCTCTGAGCCTCATTCTGTGGTTCTTATATCACACGTGGAGACAAGGGACAGAGTTTTCCTTTGCTCAGAGCCAGGGAGGCTCGTTCACTGGCAGTTGGGGGCACCCCACAGGTTTCACCTTGGTCCCCATCATTGTAGCTGGATCAGCACTTTTCACCCAATTCCTCTTAGCGGGGTAAATAGAACTTTTCTGTCTGGGGGCTGGGGGAGGCTTTGTCCACACCCCATCCAAAGCATCTTTGAAGTTTCTTGTTTTATCGTAAGATTCATGGGAATTTGGCAATCTCTCTCTGTTACAGTCATGCTAGTTTCTTTTTTTTTTTTTTTAACGCTTTGAATTTTATTTGAAGCACCTGGAACTGTATCTAAGAATAATGTGCAAAATTGTATGTACAATAAATAATAAAATTTTACAGAGACACCACCGAAAGAAGACCTAACTAAATGTTTATGGCTGGGAAGACAATATCGCAGAAACACCATTTCCCCCCGGCAGTGAGCTATGGACTCAGCAGGATTCCCTGCCTTTCCCTTCCCCGAGCAGAAATGTCGGTGCCTGGCATCTGAGGACAGGTGGTGGTACTGGGGTGCCAAGTAGAGGGCAGAGGAGTGGGCGGGGGAGGCCAGCAAGGGCTAGGGGAGTGGTTGGAGGGGGGTGATACTGAGCTGATAAGTGTATATGTTGACAATCACAAAAGCCATCTTTCCACTTTGGAGAGGGTACTAACAAACGTCGAAGAAGGAGGGAAGGTTAGGAAGTATCTTGAGGAGGGACGTCCCTGGTGGTCCAGTGGTTAAAACTCAGCACTTCCGCTGCAGGGAGCAGGGTTTGATCCCTGGTCAGGGAGCTAAGATCCTGCGTGCTGTGTGGCACAGCCAAAGATACATTTATAAAAAAAAAATCAATCAATGAATAAGGTCGTACCTTATTTTAAAGAAAACAATAAAAAAATTTTTTAAAAGAAAGTACCCTGAGGAAATATTTAATAGCATTGCAAGAAGAGCTGTGAACTCATGGATTTTTACCACGTAAACACACACACGCAGAAATGGAGTCTATGATGTGTGTGTGTGAGTGTACGTGTTATACACAGGGGAAGATCCCCTGGAGGAGAGCACGGCAACCCACACCGTATTCTTGCCTGGAGAAGCCCATGGACAGAGGAGCCTGGTGGGCTGTACGGTTCATGGGGTTGCAGAGAGTCGGACATGACTGAGAGACTAAACAAGAACACATACACACACAGGTTTTCGTTGTTCGCAGTCATTCTGTTTTATAAAGCTGCTGCAAACACCGGATGATGCAAATTCTGAACTGTTGTTCCTGGAGCAGAAACGGGCTTGGGTTTCCCAGAGCCTCGGGTCTCGTTTTCCTCTGCTGATCAGTACACAACTTTGTGAGCCGTTAAACACCTGATTTAATGTGAATTATTGTTTCATGCCCAGGTGGCGCTAGTGGTAAAGAACCCACCTGCCAGTGCAGGAGACAAAAGAGGTGCAGGTCCAGTCCCTGGGCTGGGAAGATCCCCCGGAGGAGGGCATGGCAGCCCACTCCAGTATTCTTGCCTGGAGAATCCCATGGACAGAGGAGCCTGGCGGGCTACAGTCCATAGGATCGCAAAGAGTCGGACACGACTGATGCGACTTAGCGTGCGTGCATGTTGTTCGATTCACGCTGACCTAAGCTGACCTAAGCTCCCGTTCTCTCTCTACCGACACCACGCTGCTGGCCACCCTGCCTTCTGACAGCCTACGGCCCTGTGCCTGGGACCACTGTCAACACTGAGTGTCAGTCACTCAGTCGTGTCCAGCTCTTTTTGATCCCATGGACTGTAGCCCACCAGGCCCCTCTGTCCATGGGATTCTCCAGGCAAGAACACTGGAATGGGTTGCCATTGTCTTCTCCAGGGGAATCTTCCCAACCCAGGAGTCGAACCTGGGTCTTCTGCATTGCAGGCAGATTCTTTACTGTCTGAACCACTAGGGGAGCCCAACAGTGAAATCACGCACAAAAGGGACAGAAACGCAAGCAGCGTGGCGTCGAGTGGAGAGGACGCTCATTTACAGTGTGAGTTGAGGCAGGAACCTGGAGCTAGCCTGGGCCACCTCGTCTAGGGGCCCGCGTGTGGGGTGACTCAGTTTTTTCACCGTTCTGTGCATGTCCAGGAGTGACCACAAAGCTCCCAAGCATCGATGGGATTATATGTAAGTCTGGTCCAGCGGGCAACTCTCCAGGCGGCATCTGTGAAGGAGGGTGGTTGGACTGTGAATGTTGCCCAGCACTGCCTGACGAGAAGACCCAGGAGCAGTGAGCGTCCCCAGTGCCCCGCTCTTGGCTCCTAGGAATCTCGTTCCACTCAGAGAAGCCAGAGCTTATTGAGAAAGGGCCGATTCTTAGGCTAGAGCAGGGAGAAATTCACTTGAGCCTGGAGCATATTATCGTTCTAGAAAGAAAGTAAAGAAACCTTCAAGGGATGATGTGGGGACATGCCAAGAAGATACACGGGACAGTATAAAGGGACTCTCACTGTCCAAACCTGGGAAGCACTTGAACGTCAGAGTGAGTGGGGATATTGCATCTTAACCCGTTTGATGAAATAGGAATAGATGAGTCTACCCTGGCTTCAGTTAATTAATTAATAAATACTGGGTTGGCCAAAAAGAAAGGTGGCGTGGAAACCTGAACGAACTCTTTGGCCAACCCAATATTGTATGTAGTGGACATGCTTGAACGACCAGCCCGCATTTGAAATAAAAAAAAAAACCCTGGATGAAGTCTGTAGCTGTAGTTCTGAATCATTCTTATTCTTTTTTAAAAAAAAATAGTAATAATAATGTTATTTATTTATTTACCTTTGGCTGCGCTGGGTCTCTGTCGCTGCGCGGGCTTTTCTCTGGCGGTGGTGTGCAGCCTTCTCGTTGCTCTGAAGCCGCTCCCAGGCTTCAGAGCTCAAGCCCAGCAGTTGTGACACACGGCCTTAGTTGCTCTGTGTCATGTGGCATCTTCCCAGATCGGGGATCAAACCTGTGTCTCCTGTATGGGCAGCCAATTCTTTTCCCCTGAGCCACCAGAGACGCCCCTGAGTCATTCTTTTTTTTTTTTTTGAGAGTATAATATTCGAAAGTATCACTAGACCATCAGGTTTTATTTATATTTGTGTTACTATTTTGAATTCTGTTAAAATACATATACCTTAAAGTTGACCACCTTGGACCATTTTGACGTGTCTGGTTCGGTAGCGTGAAGTCCATTCACACTGTTGTCCTGCCATTTTTTTTTTTTTGAGAGTATAATATTCGAAAGTATCACTAGACCATCAGGTTTTATTTATATTTGTGTTACTATTTTGAATTCTGTTAAAATACATATACCTTAAAGTTGACCACCTTGGACCATTTTGACGTGTCTGGTTCGGTAGCGTGAAGTCCATTCACACTGTTGTCCTGCCGTCACCTCTGTCCAGCCGTCACCTCCGTCCATCCCCCACCATAATTCAATAAATGAGTAAAACCAGGTTTTCACATTGTAAACACTTTTTAAAAACGATGCCATGAGGAACCCCAGAGGGATTTTATGGGACTTGGGGAGCTGGTGGTGGGCCTGGGGCAGCTGGGATATCCCGAGGGATGTGCATTGGGAGGGACCATCTCCGTGGCAGCCGGGGCTGGCGGGGTCGAAGGAAGAGGGGCCAGTACCCAGTCAGAGAAGCCCAAGCTGGAAGACACCAGGAGCCATGAGGTATCAGGAAAGCCACTGTGGGTAGAATTCATTCCCTTGAGCGCCTTAGCTGATCTTAGGGTCGGATGTTGGCATACTGACTAAGGTTCCCGTCTCCCTCCTCCAGGAAGCCCACCGGGGCCCCCACAGCCAGCTCTTTTCTCCTCCAGGAAGCCTGCCAGGTCCACGTGGCAGCTCATTCACCTCCAGGCTCCAGGCACTGCCTGTCTGTGTTACTCATCTACCTTTTCTTCCTGGTGGTGGCTGTTGATCTGCACGTGTGCATGTGTGTGCCTGTGTGTGTATAAAATGTGTGTCCTGCCTGACTGCTCTGTGAGCGCCCTGAACGCAGCCCCACGTTGTCTTCCATTTCTTGGCCTTCTTCGCGGGGGTGGTGTGGGACCAAGGACCGCTCCTGATCGAGAAGCCCGTCGGTTGCGTCCAGGCTCCAGGCTGTTCCAGCGAGCAACGTGATGCTTGGTGAACAGCAATAAGGCATGTGCTAAGACGCTGCTTATTTTGGTGTCGTAGCGGAGGGTTCGGTTACCGTGAGTCGGGCTGTGTTTAGTGTAACCATGTGAACAGTGTAAAACAGAGGCGATCGGAATGGAAGCCCAGACATCTGCTATGAATTCTATATATAAACACTGGCTCTGCTTACTTTACGTGGGTTAAAATGGGATTGTTGGCACTGGCTTCTCAGACTCCCGGTTCCTCTGTGGTGGGGGCTGCACGTTAACCATGGGTCCCAGTACCCAGGCCGGGAGCGGAAAGAGAGGCCTTTTTCTGACACTGATGGGCCAAGGGTGCTGGGAACGGCTCGAGATCCACCCTAGAAATCGGTGGGAGTGGTCTGCTCTCCGTCCCCAGGCAGGGAGCTGGGGAGAACCCCTGGGACTTTGTGGGTGTCCTGAGGGCCGTGCCAAGAAGGGGCTGTGTGAATTCAGGGTCACAGAGGGGCTTGTTCTTGCCTGAAAAAGCGAACTGGGAAGCCAGGCCCAAAGACAGCTGCCACGGGGGGAATTCAGTGGACTTGGCGTGCAGCAGTACCTCTAAAAATTATTTATTAAAAAAAAAATGGACTACCCTGGTGGTCCAGTGGTTACGACTCTGCTTCCTTGCAGGAGCACAGGTTCAATCCCTGGTCTGAGAACTAAGATCCCACATGCTGCAAAAAAAAAAAAAAAAGTGAGTCGGGCTGTGTTTAGTGTAACCATGTGAACAGTGTAAAACAGAGGCGATCGGAATGGAAGCCCAGACATCTGCTATGAATTCTATATATAAACACTGGCTCTGCTTACTTTACGTGGGTTAAAATGGGATTGTTGGCACTGGCTTCTCAGACTCCCGGTTCCTCTGTGGTGGGGGCTGCACGTTAACCATGGGTCCCAGTACCCAGGCCGGGAGCGGAAAGAGAGGCCTTTTTCTGACACTGATGGGCCAAGGGTGCTGGGAACGGCTCGAGATCCACCCTAGAAATCGGTGGGAGTGGTCTGCTCTCCGTCCCCAGGCAGGGAGCTGGGGAGAACCCCTGGGACTTTGTGGGTGTCCTGAGGGCCGTGCCAAGAAGGGGCTGTGTGAATTCAGGGTCACAGAGGGGCTTGTTCTTGCCTGAAAAAGCGAACTGGGAAGCCAGGCCCAAAGACAGCTGCCACGGGGGGAATTCAGTGGACTTGGCGTGCAGCAGTACCTCTAAAAATTATTTATTAAAAAAAAAATGGACTACCCTGGTGGTCCAGTGGTTACGACTCTGCTTCCTTGCAGGAGCACAGGTTCAATCCCTGGTCTGAGAACTAAGATCCCACATGCTGCAAAAAAAAAAAAAAAAATTTTTGCCACATGTGGCCCCCCTCCAAAAAAATTATCTATTAAGGTGAAATTCACACAATATAAAATTAACCATTAAAAAAAGCATATTTATTATTATCAAAAATGTATGTATTATTCCATTATTATTTTAGGCTTCGTAGAGTCTTGTGGCACATGGGATCTTTCTTGGGGCGTGGGGGCCTTAGTTTCCCTGCAGCATGTAGGATCCTCCCCAACCAGGGATCAAACCCACACCCCCAGAATTGGAAGGTAGATTCTTAACCACTGGACCAACAGGGAAGTCCCTAAAATTAACTATTTTAAAGTGAATAATTCAGCAGCATTTAGTGCGTTCATGGGCTTCCCCGGCAGCTCAGCGGTAAAGAATCTGCCTGCCATGCAGGAGAGGCAGGAAATACAGGTTTGATCCCTGGGTTGGGGAAGATCCCCTGGAGGTTGGCAAGGCAACCCACTCCAGTGTTCTCTCCTGGAGAAATTCCATGGACAGAGGAGCCTGGAGGGCCACAGTCCATGGGGTCGCAAAGAGTCAGACACGACTGAGCGACTTGGCATGCGCGCAGTGCGTTTGCAATGTTGCAGCTGCCTCCGTCTAGTTCTAGAACATTCCATCACTCTCATAGGAAACCTTGGAGCCAGTAAGTGATTTCACCTCATTGCCTCCCATCTCCCAGCCCCTGGACACCACTAACCTACTGTCCTGTCGGTCTTTACGGAATTGCCTATTGGGGACCTTTCGTGTGACCAGAACCCTATGCTGTGTGGCCTTTCGTGTCCGTCTGCTTCTCGGAGCACGATGTTTTCAAGGCTCCTCCGTGCTGTGCCCTGGGTCCGTCCTCCACGCCCTTTTATGGCCAAATGATATTTCATTGTGTGGACAGAGCGCACTTGGTTTATCCACTTGTCTATGGATGGACATTTGGGCAGTTACGAGTCTTGCTTCTGTGAACATGCGTGTGCAAGTATCTTTTTAGATAATTTTATTTATTCATTTACTTTTGGCTTTGTTGCAGCACAGGGTTTTCTCTAGGTACAGGGGGCAGGGGTGACTCTCCAGTTGTGCACGGGCTTCTCATTGTGGTGGACTCTCTTGTTGCGGAGCACGCAGGCTGTAGGGTGCAGAGTTGCCGGCCCAGACTCTAGAGAGCAGGCTCGGTAGCTGTGGTTCACGGGCTTAGTCCCTCTGTGGGATCTTCCCAGACCAGGGATCGAACCCGTGTCTCCCGAAGGAGTAACTGGATTCTCTACCACTGACCCACCAAAGCAGCCTGAGTGTTCACGTGTTTGTCATCATCCTCTAGCTTCAGTCTGTCGACACACCTCGGAGTGGAGTTGCTTGGTCACGAGGCAGCTCAGTGGGTAGCCGTTGAGGACTAGCTGGGAGGCTCTGCACCACAGCAACAGGGGCCAGCGGGCCCTTTTTAAAGTAGGTACCGTTTCCTGCTGGATGGATGAGGAAACAGGCTCAGAGCGGAGATGAAACATCTGGCCCCAAGTCTCCCAGCTGGAGGTCAGGCTGAGGTTTGAACCAGGCTCCCTGAGTCTAAGTAAGTTCCTTTGTAGCAGGACTGGATGAATGAAACATTTAACTACGACTATTAGCACTTCCCTGACTGGTGTGTGTGTGTGTGTGTGTGTGTGTGTGTGTATATATATATATATATATATATATATATATATATATATATATATCTCTCAACTCCCTGAGTCTAAGTAAGTTCCTTTGTAGCAGGACTGGATGAATGAAACATTTAACTACGACTATTAGCACTTCCCTGACTGGTGTGTGTGTGTGTGTGTGTGTGTGTGTGTGTATATATATATATATATATATATATATATATATATACCTTAAAAAAAAAAATGCCCTTGGTTACTACGCCACATTGCCAGGTGGGATTTTAGTTCCCTGACCAGGGATTGAACCTGTGCCCCTTGCACTGGAAGTTCAGAGTCTTCACCACTGGACCACCAGGGTAGTCCCTGGACGGTATGTATTGAGTGCCTAAAACATGCTGTAGCCGGGCTGAGGCTTTGTGTGAATCGTTCTGTTGAAGCCTCACAGTCTCCGACGTGAGGGTACAGTGATGACCCACATTTCACAGAACGCTGAGCTCAGAGGGGCCCAGGTCTCAGCCGTTCCCCCGAGCTGGCTCCGGGCCTCTCACTCGGAGTGCTTCCCTGGGCTATGTGTGCTTGTGATACGTGGTCCTAAAAGATGTATATATATACTTGCACAGAGGATGCCGTAGCAACATACATGGAACCTGGGGTTAAAATATTTAGAGACATAAGGACTCCCCCGGTGGTCCAGTGGCTGAGACTCAGCACCCCCCAGGCAGGGGGCCAGGTGCATCCCTGGTCGGGGAACTCGATCTCACACGCTGCAACCAAGACCCAGCGCAGCCAAATAAATGGATACATTAAAAAAAAAATAATAATAAGCCAACCATGTAAAAACATTTATCCAGTAACTCAACAGAATCATCTTTCCCTGTGCTCCGTGGCTAAGTTGTGACCATTATCCAGTCTGTAGGTCAGTCTTGGTTCCCACCTAGCGCCTTCTCACACCTGCAGTTCAAGGACAAACCGCGGCTTATAGCTGTGTGTGTGTGTGTGTGTGTGTTGACATTTCTTACACATTTTCTGGTGTCACTGCAGTCACTGTCTTACTGCTTTAACAGACACAACTTTCCACCGAGAGAAGTCTAGGTACCCGACGCTGGAGCTTTTGTATTTGTTTGTTTTTCTTCTTATGAGGAAGACTGAAGCAAATATTGTGTCTAGAACGTTTTCCTTCCTTCAGGTGTTCCCTGGGATAAGGTCCTGCGAGGCTGATCCCCGGGGAGAGCGTTGAAACGGTTGCGGTCCCAAGTGCCAGCAGACGAGGCATTTCCTGAAAGGGCTGCTCCTGCCTCTGTGGCCGCCAGGTGGCCGAGTCTGTTTTTCCACCGACCCCAAGGGGGTCCTGGTGGCCCAAGCGTGGCCGGGCTGGAGGCTTGGCTCCCAGCCTGTCTGCCCTCCCCGCCTCTCCCTCCTCACACTCCTTGTTTCCCCTCACTGCCCCAGAAGCGTGGGCCACTTGGTAAGAGAGCATCCCGGAGTGGCCTGGGGCAGGTCAGGGCACCCTTCTAAGAGCTGCAGTCCTCACCTGGGGCATGTGCGCCTGGGACTCGGACCTACCGGGTCCTGGGCCTGTGGGCACCTCGCCTGGGCAGGAGCGTGCCTCCCCCAGGCCTCACCCCAGGGCCTTTGCACCAGCCATTCCCTCCGCCGGATGCCTTCCCTCTGCCTTTCTCTGTCCCCCTTCAAGTCTTTGACCAGAGGTCACTTGCTCAGTGAGACCACCCTGACCATCTTGGGTGAAACGGCAGCACCCACTCCAGACCCTTCACTCGGCAACTGACTTCACCTCCCCTTCCATGCTGGTTGTCTTTTCCCCGCACGTAAGACAAGGCACGGGGGTGGGCTCTTGGTTCGGTTGTGTGTCTCTCAGACAGGCTGGTATGGGCTTTATGACACCCTCCCGCCAGCCTGCTGGCTGGCTTGGTTCCAGTCTTAGCCCAGCGCATCCCTTGCTAGGACTGCCTGTCTGGACCCTCGCCCCTTGCCTGGGTGCTCTGATCCTGCCCAGGCCTCAGCCTGTCCCTCCCGTGGGGCAGGAGGGCCCCACCCTGGAAGCCACATCTCTGTGATGAGCTGGAGCCCCTGCTAGGCTTGGGGCCGCATCAGCCAGGGCTTCCCAGGCCCTAGGAGGGGCCCTGGGCGGGTAGGTGCTGCTGGCGGGCGGGCAGGCGGCCCCCTCGCAGAGACCCCCATCGCTGTGAGTTCCCCAGCTGACCTGGAGAGCGAGTGAGTTGAAGTCGCTCAGTCATGTCCGACTCTTCGCGACCCGCTGGACTGACTGGAGTGGGTAGCTTTTCCCTTCTTCAGGGATGGTCTCCTGCACTGCGGGTGGATTCTTGACCAGCTGAGCCACAGGGAAGCAGACTTGGGATTGAGTGTGGTGGTTTCCAATCATCTTCGAGGCAGGAGCCGGTCCTCCTGGAAAGAGCCTGCCGGCCCCTGGCCCTCCACAGCGGCTCCCCGCCCCAGTCTCTGTTTGGGAAAGCACGGAAAATTGAACGCCCACCCACCCCCACAACACCGTCTGCGGCCTTTGAAGGGTGCACCTGAACAGCCCAGCGTGTAAACGGTGGTGAAATGTGGTCTTTCCAGTTTGGGGAGAGGCGGCAGAGCAACTAGGATTCTCTGTTCCCCAGGGCGGCTTCCTCCCCGTCTCTCCCCAGCCCTGGCTCCCCGGCCCCCTCTGGGACTTTTGCCTCGGGGAGGGCTTTACTTAGACAGTTGGGGCTGGTGACTCGCCTCCTGGGTATTTCCCTCCAAAGAGCTTCCCCTCGGGGCTGGAGGATCTGTCTGAGACTCCCTGTGTGTGGGCCGTCCACCTCTTGATGCGGATGTCAGGTGAGTTTCGTCCCTTACCTATGGTCACCAATGTCCACTTGAATACCTGTGGCATCGGGGAGCTTACCTTTTTCTCCCGAGACAGTCCCTTGCATCGTCGCCCGGAGATGCTAACTTGTCTGTTTATTTTTAGTGTGCAGAGCTTCCAGGGTGGCTCTAGTGGTAAAGAACCCACCTGCCAGTGCAGGAGACGTGAGACACGGGTTTGATTCCTGGGTCGGGAAGACCCCCTGGAGGAGGGCATGGCAACCCACTCCAGTATTCTTGCCTGGAGAATCCCATGGACAGAGGAGCCGGGAGGGCTACAGTCCATGGAGTTACAAAGAGTCAGACACGACTGAAGTGACTGAACATGCATGCATTTTTAGTATTTATTTGCTTGGCTATGCTGTGTCTTAGTTGTGGCCTACAGGATCTAGTTCCCTGATCAGGGATTGAACCCTGGCCCTCTACATTGGGAGTGTGGAGTCTTAGCGACTGGACCACCAGAAAAGTCCTCAGACATGCCAATTTAGAGAAGAAAGTGGAGCCTGCATCCTCAGGCTGGGGCTGGGTACACCCCGTTGGGGGGGAGGCCATGAGGCCTTGGTGTGTGTACCTGTGTGTGTCTCTGTCCCTGGGGAGAGGATCAGCTTATCCGGGAGCTTTGTGACCCCCAGGAGGTTGGGAACCGCCCAGCAGGTCCTACCTTGTCCGGACGAGGGGATGAGCCGGGACACCTTGCTTCGAGGCATCTCGGGAACCAGGGCACATCGAGCAACGCCAGCAGGGTAGGATTACCGGTCATCTGCGCTCCAGTGGCCGGGACGAGCCTGGTGACGATGAATGGGCAGGTGCCCTGGGGGTCCTGCTGCCCTGAATATGCTGTGTGGCATTGGTTGGCATTGGCTTTGCTGCCTCCCCCCATAGGCCTCCAGATCTAACCTCGAAGGCCCCCTTCTGCTTCTGGCCTTCACGATTCTTCCTCCTCTGAAGGTCTGGACCCTCCCGGATCCAGGCTGTCATTCCCTCACCCACTGTCCTCCGACTGGCCGGTGTCTGACGCTTGGAGGGCACCTGACTGCCGCCCAGGCCTCCAGTGGTGGGTGTCACTGCCTCTCTGCTCCCCGGGCCTCCGGCTGATGGTGGGGTTCTGGACCCTTCTGGGCCGCCCATCCTTTTCCTTCTTCCCTCTCAGCGCAGAAGCGACTCACCGTCTTCAAGCTGGGATGCTAGGGAGTAGGGGGAGGGAGGGTGAAACGCTTTTATAGAGCAGCTGCCTGTGCTGGCCCTGGGCAGGGCAGGGGCATTCTTCAGATGGGCAGGGTCCACCGGGCCCCTTGGCATGCTGTAGCAGCTCGGAAAATGGTAATTTCCGTTTTTAATTAAAAAGACCTTTTTATTGAGGTACCTATCATTTTTGTAAACTAAATATATGCACGCAAGCAGCATACTTGAGTATGAGTGTTCCAGAGTGTGGCACCTCTAGTGTGCTGTTGAACTTTGTTCCTCTCGAAGCCTTAACTTCCCCATCTGTAAAATGGGCCAGCTATCACCCACAACCCGGGCCTCTGTACCGAGGGCTCAGGGCACTCAGAAAGGAGCCCGCCCAGCCCTACGTGCTGTGTGTGGCTGGCAGAGAGCTGTCGGCCCATGATGACCCACGCTTTTTATTATCTGTTTGGACCTGTTCGGGGCAGGGAGGGATGAGATTCGGGACAGATGTTCTCCGTGGACCATCTCCTCCTTGTAGGATGTCAGGATGCCCAGCTCGGATGCAGTGGTAACATCTCATTGTTTGATTGTTGCCGTGTGTCGAAACGTGGCGATGGTGATGGTGGGAGTGGAAGAGCCCCGTGGGCGGTCCTGACCTGGAGCCCTCCGCATGGCCTCTGTCCTACAGGGGCAGGGGGCCAGGATGCGAGCCGGTGTGCGCCCTGGCAGTGTGGCCTGATGGTGGCATCTGTGGGCAGGTGATAGGCGTGGCAGGAAGGGCTGCTGGGGCCTGGCGGGGGTAGGGGGAACACACGGCAGCCTTCGGTGATTTCAGTAGCTACAGCTGCCTCGGAAGAGCCTTTGAATGAGTGCTGGGCCCACGCAGGCGGCTTCCCGGCAGTGGCTGGGGGTGGAAGGCAGGAGCCGCGGGGCTCGGGCACAGGCTGGGTGGGGGCCCCGGGGTGGTCCGGGCACAGAGCCCCCCGTCCCAGGCTGTGCGGCCTGCAGCTCAGCCAGGGTCCTCACAGTTTGCTTCTGTCCCACAGCCTCGCCGCTCCTCCTGTTTGCCAACCGCCGGGACGTGCGGCTGGTGGACGCCGGCGGAGTCAAGGTGGAGTCCACCATTGTGGTCAGCGGCCTGGAGGACGCGGCTGCCGTGGACTTCCAGTTCTCCAAGGGAGCTGTGTACTGGACGGACGTGAGCGAGGAGGCCATCAAGCAGACCTACCTGAACCAGACGGGCGCCGCCGTGCAGAACGTGGTCATCTCTGGCCTGGTGTCACCCGACGGCCTGGCCTGCGATTGGGTCGGCAAGAAGCTGTACTGGACGGATTCGGAGACCAACCGCATCGAGGTGGCCAACCTCAATGGGACGTCCCGGAAGGTCCTCTTCTGGCAGGACCTTGACCAGCCACGGGCCATTGCCTTGGACCCCGCGCACGGGTAAACCCAGCGCCTCACCTCCCTGGGGCGGGGGGTGGTGGTTATTTAGTCGGTCAGTCATGTCTGGCTCTTTGCAACCCCGTGGACTGCAGCACGCCAGGCCTCCCCGTCCATCACCATCTCCCAGAGCTTGCTCAGACTCGTGTCCCTTGAGTTGGTGATGCCGTCCAGCCATCTCATCCTCTGGTGCCCCCTTCTCCTCTTACCCTCAGTCTTTCCCAGCATCAGTTTCTTTTCCTGATGGTGGGGTGGGTGGGGCTGTGATTTCCCTCTTGAATTTACTTGAGACCGAGTACCTTTTTCAGAGGAAACCCGCAGTCTTAAAATGAGTCCACCCTGCAGAATTTGTTGAAACACCCTGGAATGTTTCTTTTCTAAACTCGCTGCAACTGATGTTCTTGGCCGTGGATCTGAGTTGTTAAACATCTCGGTGTGTGTGTGAGTGGGTGCGCGTGTGAGTGGGTGCCCGTGTGAGTGGGTGTGTGTGTGAATGGGTGCGCGTGTGAGTGTTGGAGGAGGATCCAGGCGCTCTGCCAGGCAGAGCCCACACCTTTCACCTTCTCTGCGACTGCATCAGCTGAACACAGTGGAAAAAGTGAAACTCCCCGTCCGGATGTGGAACTTGCGGAATTGTTGCTCTGGTGTCTTCTGGAAGCCCTCTGCTCCCCCCAGCTTCATGGTCTGGCTGAGCTCACGTGACCCCCAGAGGCTCAGGGCCCAGCCCCAGTTCCAGGTGGGGTGTGGTGAGTGGCGGGAAAACTAAGAATGTACGCAGAGTTGAGGGCTGGGCTGGAGGGATGGAGGGGAGATGGCAAGCTGCCCTCCAGGCCATGTTCGTGGCAGGCTTTCCTAGCGGGAGCTCTTGGCTCAGTCACCCACAGCCCTCTTCCCCGTCTTCCCACCGCCTGGGAAGGACACCCCTTTGCTGGGCGGCGTCAAGCCTGGTGCCGCCCACTGGCCATGCCCAGCGCACAGCTGTGTCCGCTGGCTCCTCTGCTGTCCACTCACCAGAAGCGGCTGTTGGGCATCTTTTGAACAGAAACACAGTAGGACCCTGGTTTCTGGTCCTGATGCCCTCCGCTGCCCTGGGGGTGGTGCTGGCTGCCCTGCCTGCAGCCTGGGTGGGAGGGACCTCTCAGCCCACCTGGGACGGGTGGAATGAGGGCTGAGGGCGGGTGCCTGGGTAGCTCGGCGAGCACGCTGGGTGAGGGAAGGGCACTTGAGTGGCCGAGTAAAGTTCCTTCCCTGGGCTTCTCGCCATTGACTAAGAAAGCACACCCGACTGCCTCTTGATGCCAGGGAAGAGTGGTGCCTCTGGAGCTGCCGGGTTGTGTAAAAGCTGAGTGTGTGTGTGTGTGCATGCCTTGCCGGAAAGTATGTCTGAGCCACTGAGTGTGGGACTGGGGGGTGTGGGCATGTGTGTTTGTCCCTATTTGGGTGTACCTATAAGTGCACCATGTGAGCACACGTGTGTCTGTCCAGTGTGTACACGCATTGAGGGTGGGTGCATGAGATTATCTATTGCCCTGGTAGCTGACTGGCCGAGGTCAGGCCAGATAAGCCCGGTGTCCCCACTCCCGAGGGCTGCCCCAGCATCCTGGGTGGGGGGCATGCTGGGCGGTGACTTACCTTTAGGCCCCCTCACCCCCTGAGGAGGGCTGAGCCACTCCAGTTGCCAGGGGGCCAGGCTGATCTTCCAGGAGGGTCTCTGCGTTGCCTGGGAAATGGCCCTTGCCTCAGGCCTTTCCCACCCTGCAGTGTGGCTGCAGGGGTCACAGAGGGTCACTGACTGTCTTCTGGGTCGTGGTGGCTGGGGTGGCTGAGTCCTGCTGGCTACGAGGGGGCATCCGTCAGCAGCGGGAGAGGCTGGAGAGGCTGAGCGGAGCAGCCCCGAGGCCCTCACAGTGCCCTGGGGGGCTGCGGAGAGGGTGGTGTGCCCCAGGGGAGGGGGCTGCAGGGTGCGGTCACAGGGAGGGAGGCGGGGCCTTCCCGCTGTCGGTCAGGAGCCTGGGGCGTCTCTTGGTAGCATTTGAACAGAGACCTGAAGAGATAAGCGCAAGAGACATCTGGGGGAAGGGTTTCTGGGCAGAGGGCGCAGCTAGTGTGGGGGCCCTGGGCCTGTGGCAAGTGTGGGTATGGGGGTGGGTTGGACGGGCTTTGAGGGGAGGGTTCGCTGGTCTGACTCAGGCTTAAGGGGCTCTCTCTGGCTCTTGGAAGGAGGGGAAACTTTAGGGTGGGAGCTGGGAACTGCATGAGCAGCTGGTACTGTGCTCCTGGCAAGAGAAGGTGGATAGGACTGGGCTAGCGGGTAGGGGGTGAACAGATTAGAGGTAGTGGGCTTAAGTAGTGGGGGGTCTGTTTTGAAGCTGGAACCATCTGGATTTAGACAAGAAGGGAGGACGGTGCAGGGCTGCCCTGTGCCTCGGCATCCCCGTTTGTACAGGGCTGTGACCCTGCCCCATGTCATGGACACCAAGAATGGTTATGACGTCAATAAATGGTCACTGTTGTTATGTTAAAAATGCCCCTCCCACCTACCTGAAATGTAGTCTTCACATCTGTGCACAGACCTCTTTTTTCTCTTCCTTGCAGCCTTTTGCCATCTTGGTTAGGAGGTGCTGGTGCTTGGTTGGGAGGTGTTTGGTGCTTGTTTGGAAGGTGCTCAGTTGGGAGGTGTCTGGTGTGGTTGGAATGTGCTCAATTGAGAGGTGCTCAGTGCTCAGTTGGGAGGTGCTTGGTGCTTGATTGAGAAGTGCTTGTTGCCCAGTTGGAAGGTGTCTGGTGTGGTCGGAAGGTCCTCAATTCGGAGGTGCTAGTGCTTGGTTGGGAAGTACTCAGGAGGTACTTGGTGCTTGGTTGGGTGATGCTTGGTGCAGAGTTGGGAGGTGCTTGGTGGTTAGTTGGGAGGTGCTTAGTGCTTAGTTGAGAGGTACTGGGTGCTTGTTTTGGATGTGGTTGGTGCTCAGGATGTGCTTGGTACTCAGTTGAGAGGTATTGGTGCTTGGTTAGGAGGTGCTTGGTATTTGTTTGAGAAGTGCATGGTGCTCAGCTGGGAACAGTCTTCATGCTCACACCCATGCTGGCATTTCCTGTAGCAGCCACAGGAGTTGGTCCATCTCTGGCTCTGGCTTGCCTTACTTGAAATCTTTTCTGATCTTGCCTTTGAATTCTCTCCTCAGATCCTGCTGGGATCATATCCCTGCCCCTGGGGGCAGAGTTGACTTTGGTGTTGACACCTTGGGCAGGATTTCTGAGGCCCCAGTCTCTCCTCCTGAGCTCCCCCTTCCCTGGTGATGTGTCTGACATGTGATGCAGCGAAAATGATGCTGCAAAGTGTCAGCCTCACCAGGGTGAGAACCCTGCACTGTGATCCTGGCTGGCTGTCTAGGGTGTGGGTAAGGCCAGCAGTACCTGCTTTGTTTTCTTAAGCGCCGCTGCCCAGCAGGGGAGGACGCTGGGCTGGTGTGGAGGGACCATGGCAGCACCCCGGCCTCGCTAAACACTGGCCCGGTGGTGGCCCTTGGTGTGAGCTTGAGCCGAGTCCCGGGACAGTGGGTGTCCTTCTCCGCTCTGGCCACAGACGTGAGGCTGCGGGGGGCATCGCCACCCCCCTCAGCCCCGTGGGAGGCTCTCCCGTCTCCCCGTGTCTTCTTGTGATGTCCTCTTTCTGCCTCACAACTGGGCTCCCTCCTCTGGTGAAGGGATACTGCCCCAGATGTCATTAGGAGGATCCTCCGTCCTGACATCCACCCCAGGGTGCATGTGACCAAGAGAAGGGCCCACAGACCCCGGGGATTGGACTTGGGCCGTTTCAGCAGTGGCACAGTGCAGTGGCCAGGCCAGGCACCTCTGCGGCCAGCATCAGGTGCCCCGGTGGAGGCAGAGTGGGCCCCTCTGGCCCTGAGGCTCTGGGGCTGGGAGGACATCAATCCCGCACGGGGGCGGGCGATGGGGCGCATGCCTGTACCAGCCCACGAGGGGCTGTGGTGGCTCCTGGGTCTCCAGCTGAAGCCAGGCTGAAACCCAACCCCCTCTTTAAAATGCAAAGTGGCCCTTCCCTAAAATAAGACCCAACCACAACCGCACCAGCCGCTGCCCTCTGCGCCGAGCCCAGGCTGCAGCGCTCTGCCTCGGAAGTTGCTGCTCCTCCGTGGAGCTTGGCGGGGCCTCTGGCAGCGTCCAGGCCCTGCACGAGCACGTCCACACCGGCCGGGCTCTGGGAGCGGGGTGGCCCGCGAGTTCCCCATTTAAGGAAACCAGCCGGCCTCTGTTATGAAACCCGGGGGAAGGAATTTGAATTATGCTCCTTGCGGAGGTCTTGAGCCTGCACTTTTTCCGGCCTTTCCTGCTGGCCTCCGAGGAGCCTTTGGGGAGGGCACGAGTGGAGGGCTCCGAGATTTATTCTCCTGATAACTTCTGGGCAGCTGGGGGGCCCGGAGGCTGGGCTCGTTCCAGGCTCCTGGGGGTGGAAAACATGCCCACACCAGGCCTGAGGGAGCCTTTGCAGATGGCCGAAGGCACCTGTGAGCCTCAGGGGCCGGGAGGGGTTCACCACTGCCCCAGGCTGGCAGAGGGGCATGTGTCCCAAGGTGGACAGGCCTTGGCCCCAACGAGAAAACCACGCTGTGCTCCTGGAGCCTGTGACCGGTGCAGTGCACCCTTTCAGAGCCTCAGTTTTCTCACTTGTCCCGCTGGAATAGTAATTCCTGCTCTCCCTGCATTTTGCATTGTGGTGCTGGAGAAGACTCTTGAGAGTCCCTTTGGACTACAAGGAGATCAAACCAGTCCATCCAAAAGGAAATCAACCCTGAGTATTCATTGGAAGAACTGATACTGAAGCTGAAGCTCCAATACTTTGACCACCTGATGTGAAGAGGCGACTCTTTTAGCAACGACCCTGCCCTGATGCTGAGAAAGACTGAGGGCAGGAGGCGAAGGGGAGACAGAGGATGAGATGATTAGATGGCCTCACTGACTCAGTGGACAGGAGTTTGACAAACTCAGGGAGATGGGGAAGTGCTGCAGTCCAGGGGGTTGCAAAGAGTTGGACACGACTGGGCGACGGAACAACAGCTGCATTGCTTCTCGCTAGATGCAAAGGAGCGTGCATAAGAGGCTTTTTGGAGAGGCGCTCTGAGTTCTCTGTCCCCATGGGGCTGTGACAGCAGTGGGGTACGGCAGGCCCCTTGGTGCACGTGAAGCCCCCGCAAGCTCGTTCTCATCTGTCACAACCTAGCAGCACCAGCTCGGGCATGACCCCCCACCCAATGTCGCTTGACCTCACAGATGGGGGTCGTCCTTGGAGTTCGGTCTTGGGGGGAATGGCAGCCGTGAGCATGTCGTTTTCTCTCTCCCGCTGGACAGAGACCCCCAAAGGGCAAGTCTGGACCTGTTCTCCCTCATGCCCCTGCTGGCTTGGCTGGTCCCTGGTGGACGGCAGTGCAGGGTTTGTGGTGAGATTTTACCTCTGAAGATGTGGAGGTGAGAGCTTGGGGGTGGGGGAGGAGCTTGATGGGCAATAGAAGCAGCTGAAAGGGAAGCCCGTGGTCCACGGAACTAGGATGCCCGTGGAGTCACCTGTTGTCACTCCTGGTGTCCCACAGTCCCTCCGGTCCCCGTCTGGGCTTGAGCTCCCTCCCTGGCTGGCGCCCCCCACAACAGGACAGGTGGCTCCCTGGAGCCACCCCTTCCAGGCTGATGCCTGTTTGTCCAGCGTAAACCAATCATTTATTTCTAAAGCAGCCGCTAAGGCCGAGGGTGGTGGGGTTTGCTGATTGCTCAAGACTCTTCTGTGCCTCCCCAGAAGGGGGTATCCCACCAGCTGGAGAGCCTCATGGGCCTCAAGTGGGAGGGGGCCTTTCGAGGGGAATCCAGGCCCGGTCCCCCCTCCACTCTGGAGAGACGCTGATGGACAGAGAAGAACGGGTCTGCCCCTTTGTCGCCTGTGACTCCTCCAGAGCTGAAGGGGCTGGGAACCCAGGAGACGCGTGCCCTCCAGGCCGGTGTGGGTCCCCTGTGCTCTCCCCTGAAGGGCCGTGTGGAGCGGGCGCCCCACTAGGACAGCTGGGCACTGGTGGGGTTTGAACCCGTCCCCCGAGGTGCGTGCATAGTATCTCCGCCGCTCTCATGGTGGGACATCAAATAAGGAAGCCTCTACAGAGGCGGTGGGTTCTGGCTGGAGACCCTGAGATCATGGTTAAGCAGAGCAGAGTCACCCATAGCCCACCTAGGAATAACTGAGATGTGTATAATTTATTTATTTTGGCCACACCAAAATAAATAGGGCATGTGGGATCTTAGCCCCCTGTGATAGAAGTGCAGTCTTAAACCACTGGACTGCCTGGGAAGTCCCAACAGACTTTATTTTTTTAAAGCAGTTTTAGGTTCACAGAAAAAATGAGGGGAGGAGTATACAGAGAGTTCCCACATATCCATGCCCATTTAATGGCTTTTGACAGAGATTTAATGTCACATATCCACCATTGTATTATCCTGTGGTGGTGGGTGGTTTAGTCCTTCGCTAATTTCCTGTCCAGCTCTTGCGACCCCATAGACTGTAGCCTGCCAGGCTCCTCTGTCCATAGGATCTTCCAGGCAAGAACACTGGAGCGGGTTGCCGTTTCCTTCTCCAGGGGATCTTCCCAACTCAGGGATGGAACTCGGCTCTCCCACACTGCAGGCAGATTCTTTATTGACTGAGCTACCAGGGAAAGTCCCGTATTGTCCTGTAGAATCACTTTACTGCCCTCTGCGTTCCATTCATTCGTCCCTCCCAAGCCCCAGCAGCCCCTGCTTTTTTTACCGTCTCCATAGTTTTGTCTTCAACAGAGGGTCCTATGTGGGAACCAGAGTATGCAGCTATTTCACGCTGGCCTCTTTCACTTACTAATATGCATTTTGTGTGGCTCTGTGTCTTTTCACGGCTTAATAGCTCACTTCTCTTTAGCGCACAGTAATATTCCATTATACCTGTTTTAGCTGCCTTTTAGAAGTTCCTTTACGGCATTTTTGTAGGAGGAAAAAATCAGAAGCAACTGCAAATGTTCAGTGTGGAATCACTTAAATAACTTAATGGAGCCTGGTGGGTTATTGTCCAGTCAGTCAGTTCAGTCACTCAGTCGTGTCCAGCTCTGCGACCCCATGGACTGTAGCACGCCAGGCCTCCCTGTCCATCACCAATTCCTGGAGTTTACTCAAACTCATGTTCATTGAGTCGGCGATGCCATCCAACCATCTCATCATCTGTCGTTCCCTTCTCCCTTGCCTTCAGTCTTGCCCAGCATCGGGGTCTTTTCAAATGAGTCAGTTCTTCGCATCAGGTGGCCAAAGTATTGCAGCTTCAGCTTCAGCATCAGTCCTTCCGATGAATATTCAGGACTGATTTCCTTTAGGATGGACTGGTTGAATCTCCTTGCAATCCAAGGGACCCTCAAGAGTCTTCAGCACCACAGTTCAAAAGCATCAATTCTTCGGCGCTCAACTTTCTTTGCAGTCCAACTCTCACATCCATGACTACTGGAAAAACCAAAGCTATGACTAGACTGACCTTTGTTGGCAAAGTAATGTCTCTGCTTTTTAATATGCTGTCTAGGTTGGTCATAGCTTTCCTTCCAAGGAGCAAGCGTCTTTTCATTTCATGGCTGCAGTCACCATCTGCAGTGATTTTGGAGCCCCCCAAAATAAAGTCTGTCACTGTTTCCACTGTTTCCCCATCTACTTACCATGAAGTGATGGGAGCAGACGCCATGATCTTTGTTTTCTGAATGTTGAGCTTTAAGCCAACTTTTTCAGTCTCCTCTTTCACTTTCATCAAGAGGCTCTTTAGTTCCTCTTTGCTTTTCTGCCATAAGGGTGGTGTCATCTGCATATCTGAGGTTACTGATATTTCTCCTGGCAATCTCGATTATAGTCCACAGGGTTGCAAAAGAGTCAAATGTGACTTAGCGGCCAAACAACAAGAAAATTCCCATTAAAAGAACAAGAAAGATTGCTGTTAGTAAGAAGAAGAGAATACTCAGAAGATATTGTTAAATGAGAACAAGTGGAAACAAGGATATTTAATTATCCAACTTTGATTAATAAATAATATATTAGTGGGGATTCCACACTTCCATTGCCAAAGGTGTGGGTTCAGTCCCTGGTTGGGGAACTAAGAACCCACAAGCTTCCTGGACAAAAAAAATACACATATCATTAGCTGCCTAGAGAGCAAATCGGAAGTAGTAATACCCCACGGCCTAAACACTGGATGAGGTTTCCGGGCAGATTCTTGTCTCTGTTTCATATGCTTGCATTCATGTAGACCGGAAACAAAAACAAAAGCAAGCGTTTCTGTCCTCGTTAGGTACATGTACTGGACAGACTGGGGAGAGACACCTCGGATCGAGCGGGCAGGGATGGATGGCAGCACCCGGAAGATCATTGTGGACTCGGACATTTACTGGCCCAACGGGCTGACCATCGACCTGGAGGAGCAGAAGCTGTACTGGGCCGATGCCAAGCTCAGCTTCATTCACCGCGCCAACCTGGACGGCTCCTTCCGGTAAGTCCCAGCTCCGGGCCCTCCCCTCACCCTCCGGCCCGCCAGTCCCTGCTGGGCCTTGGTTGATCCTTCTCAACTCAGGCCCATGGTCTTGCACCTGAAACCCTGGGGGCCTCAGGCACGCAGGCCTCCTCAGAACAGAGATCAGTAATGGTGCTCACATGGTATCTGACTTCCCACCCGAGCAGGGTCTGGGGAGGCGCCTATATCTATTTTATGGCAAAATGTAGATGGTTCATTCTAAGTGGGATGGAAAAGGCTATAAAGAGCCCCTCGTCCACACCCAGGTTTTGCCTCCAAAGTGCTTTAAAATTTCAGAGTGTTTTGGGATTCAGTATTGCAAATAAGCGATTGTGGACTCAGGCCCAGGAGTTGATGGGTTGTGACTTCTCTGCACACCTTCCTCCCCCCAGCACTGAGCTTCTGGAGGCAGAAGTGTGGCCAGAATTGTGTTCACTGCATTCCTGTCTGGCTAGAGGGCCTTACGTATAGTAGGTGCTCAATAAAATAGGCTGAATGAATGAAAAGGGTGTTGTCTTTGTTGATAATTGCCGTTAGGGCTTGCTGGTCAGCTGGTCAGCTTAACAGCTTCCCTGCTTCATGACATTTTACATGTAGGAACCCACTCCCACCCCCACCCCGCCCGCCTGCCTGCCCTTACCAGTCAAGGGTGGTTTATTCATTGACTTCCTGCCTGCTGGCTCTGTGCCAGGTCTTGGGGCTTCTCCCTCTTGAACAGACCCTGAACCTACCCTGGCGGGGCTCCTGGGCCAGGCGGGCAGGGTGTGGGTGCTCAGGGTTGTGATGACGCTGCACGGGTTGGATGCAGTGGCCGGACCTCGGCAGATACAGGCAGACACCAGCTGGAGCAGACGTGCAGAGGTGGCAGCCTTGCCGCGTTTTATCCAGGCTGTGTGCCGTGGTAATCTGCTGCTGTGTAACAAGGTACTCCAGATGCTGGCGGCCTGAAACAGCGAACGGACTTCTGCGGGCGTCTGAATTTAGGAGGGTTGTAGCTGGGGGGTTCTGGCTCTGAGTGTATTCCGAGGTTATAGCCAAGCTCCCAATTGGAGCTTCAGTCACTGAAGGCGGGACTGTGGCTGGAAGACCCACCTCTAAGGTCACTCTCCCGACTGTCGGCAGGAAGCCTCAGTGCCTCTCAGGCTTCTTAGAGCTGAGCCGTGTGCCCCAGCTGATCTGAAACGTTTCCTCCCATTGTCCTTGGATCACAGCCTGGCCTGGGGCCTGGTTTGAGATTTGGTGGCCTGGGGAACCAAGGTCCTTGGAGAGCTGAGTGATCCAGGCAGTTGTGAAGGGTGAGCTTTAGAGTCTACAGAGGCAGCAAGTGGGAGTGCCCTGCTCAAGGGGTTGTGATGAGAGGCAGTGAGGATGATGGTGGCATTTCAAATGTGGTGGTGGTGGTGGTAGTGATGATGACGATGGTGCTGATGAAGGTGATGGTGGTGGTGGTGAAGACGTGATGGTGGTGAGGATGTGGTGGCCACGTGATGATGTGACGGCTGGCCCTTGTATAACACTGGTGTTTTCCTGGACATCGTCAGTTCATTTCACCCTCATACCAACCCTGTGAAGTGTTTGCCATCTAGTATGCCTGTGCTCGGCCATGTCTTGACTCTGCGACCCCGTGGACTGTTGCCCACCAGCCTCCTCTGTCTGTGGGATTCTCCAGGCAAAAACACTGGAGTGGCTTGCCATTTCCTCCTCCAGGGGATCTTCCCAACCCAGGGTTCGAACTCGTGTCTCTTGCATCTCCTGTGTTGACAGGCAGGTTTTTTTGTTTTTTTTTAACCACTGGCGCTACCTGGGAAGCCCTGTGTCTGCTATTATGATCCGCTATTATGACGGTGTACAGAGAGGGACGTGAGCTCGCCCAAGGCCGCACAGCTAGTCAGAGCCAAGACTGGAAGTGAGGCACTGTGACCCTGGGGCCCACTTTCAGCCCCTCTTCTACCTACCTGATTTTTCTGGCTCTGCAGATGGTCAGTCCTCTTTATGGGTGCGCCCAGGGCTGTTCAGGTGGCACATGACCTCCTGGTAAACAGGGTGAGCCCTGGAGCAGACGGACCTGCCAGGCCTCTCTCTTGCTCATGACCGTGGCTGGGTTGCTTCACTGCTCTGAGCCTTGGGGCCTGGGATGGGTGTTGGGGATTGTAATGGTGCTTCCCGGAGGTATTCACAGGGTCTGGTTTTTTTATGCACGGTTTCTGGACACAGTAAGCCCTCAGTGAAGGGCAGAGAGGGCAGAGGGGGCGTGGGTGGAGTTGTATCCAGGGGCCCGGGGCATCCTGGAAGGAGCAGGGAGGGTGGGGGAAGTGAGCTGAGTCTGGCACTGGCCTCGTGGGGGGCCTCCAGCTGAGGCAGGGCTCAGGGAGGAGAAACAGCCCTGAGAAGTGACGGGCGTCTGGCTTCTCAGTGACGTCACGGAGAGCAGTTTCACGGCCCCCGCGTGTGAGCACTGAATTCGTGTAGGATCCAGGGATTCTGCTCCTAGGCTTATGTTGCTGCCGAGTGAGCTCAGTCACATCCGGCTCTTTGAGACCCATGGACTGGAGCCAGTTGCTATTTCCTGCTCCAGGGGATCTTCCCGACCCGGGATCGAACCCACACCTCCTGTGTCTCCTGCGTTGGCAGGCGCGTTCTGTACCACTGAGCCACCTGGGAAGCCCTGGTGCTAGCTTTATACCTGCAAAGAATTGAAAATCGGTGTTGAAATAAGTGTGTGTACATGAATATCCATAGCAGGACCATCCACAATAGCCGAACGGTGGGGGCAACTCAGATGCCCACCGACGGATGAATGCTAGATAGATGCACGAGGTGTGTCACATCTGTGCAACGGAGTATTGCTCACCCACAACAGGAGTGAACAGAGAGACGGCACGCCACGGATGGCCTTGAACACTTGCTGCTCCTGAAGGAGACTGGCCACGTATTGTGTGACTCGGTTTATTCGGAAAGTCCAGAGCAGGCCAGTCCTTCGGGACAGAGGGCAGACCGGTGTCAGCAGGCGCTGTAGGGGCGGGGGAGCTGAGGAGATGAGGATTAATGGCTTGGTGTGTTCGGGGTTTTCCTATGGGGACGGGAATGTTTGGGAAGTAGCTGGAGGTAGCGGTTGCCCGACATTGCGAATGTGCTATGTGGCCCTGAATTACTCACTTTGAAATGGTTAGTTTGTGTTATGTGAATTTCACCTCAAGACATTTTTTGTTTGTTTGTTTTGGTTTTGGTTTTTATTGAGATATAATTGGCATATACAATTATGTTCATTTTGGGTGTATTACACTGTGATTTGTTACACATGTGTGTTGCAAAATGATGACTGTAATAAGTTTGGTTGTTTAGTTAATATCTATCCTTATCACATAGTTACATTTTCCCCCCCTTGTACCTGTATATTGCAAAATGATGAGCCTAATAAGTTTAGTTAACAACTATCCCTATCAGTCCGTTCAGTTCAGTCGCTCAGTCGTGTTTGACTCTGAGACCCCATGGACTGCAGCATGCCAGGCCTCCCTGTCCATCGCCAACTCCCAGAGTTTACCCAAACTCATGTCCATTGAGTCGGTGATGCCATCTAACTCTTTTATCCTCTGTCGTCCCCTTCTCCTTCTGCCTTCAACCTTTCCCAGCATCAGGGTCTTTTCAAATGAGTCAGCTCTTCGCATCAGGTGGCCGAAGTATTGGAGTTTCAGCTTCAACATCAGTCCTTCCAGTGAACACCCAGGACTGATCTCCGTTAGGATGGACTGGTTGAATCTCCTTGTAGTCCAAAGGACTCTCAAGAGTCTTCTCCAACACCGCAGTTCAAAAGCATCAATTCTTCGGCGCTCAGCTTTCTTTACAGTCCAGCTCTTACACCCATATATGACCACTGGAAAAACCATAGCCTTGAATAGATGGACCTTTGCTGGCAAAGTAATGTCTCTGCTTTTTAATATGCTGTCTGGGTTGGTCATAACTTTTCTTCCAAGGAGTAAGTGTCTTAATTTCATGGCTGCAATTACCATCTGCAGTGATTTTGGAGCCCCAAAACATAAAGTCAGCCACTGTTTCTACTGTTTCCCCGTCTATTTCCCATGAAGTGATGGGACCAGATGCCATGATCTTCGTTTTCTGAATGTTGAGTTTTAAGACAACTTTTTCACTCTTCTCTTTCACTTTCATCAAGAGGCTCTTTGGTTCTTCACTTTCTGCCATAAGGGTGGTGTCATCTGCGTATCTGAGGTTATTGATATTTCTCCTGGCAATCTTGATTCCAGCTTGTGATAATGTCTCTGCTTTTTAATATGCTGTCTGGGTTGGTCATAACTTTTCTTCCAAGGAGTAAGTGTCTTAATTTCATGGCTGCAATTACCATCTGCAGTGATTTTGGAGCCCCAAAACATAAAGTCAGCCACTGTTTCTACTGTTTCCCCGTCTATTTCCCATGAAGTGATGGGACCAGATGCCATGATCTTCGTTTTCTGAATGTTGAGTTTTAAGACAACTTTTTCACTCTTCTCTTTCACTTTCATCAAGAGGCTCTTTGGTTCTTCACTTTCTGCCATAAGGGTGGTGTCATCTGCGTATCTGAGGTTATTGATATTTCTCCTGGCAATCTTGATTCCAGCTTGTGCTTCATCCAGCCCAGCATTTCTCATGATGTACTCTGCATATAAGTTAAATAAGCAGGGTGACAATATACCATCTTGAGGTACTCCTTTTCCTGTTTGGAAGCAGTCTGTTGTTCCATGTCCAGTTCTATCCCTATACATAGTTACAATTTTTTCCCTTGTGATGAGAACTTACAAGATCTGCTCTTTTGGCAACTTTTAAATACAATACAATATTGTTAACTGTACATTGTTGTGTATTGTTAATGTACATGCTGTACATTACACCCCCAGGACTGACTTACCTTAAATCTGGAAATTGGTGTGTTTTAATCTCTTCCACCATTTCACCCACCACCCCACCCCTGGCAACCGCTAGTCTATTCTCTGTATCTATGAGTTTGGGCTTTTAATATTTTTTATGGAGTTATAATTAGCATACAATATTACTGTATTCGTTTCAGGTGTAAAACATCATGATTCAATTATGAAATGATCACAGCAAGAACAGTTAACATCCATCCCCAAGCAAACTCATTTTGGTATTATTGACCATATTCCTTATGTGTGCCTTACGTAAATCCCCATGACTGATTTATCTTGTAGCTGGAAGTTTGTACCTCTGATCTCCTCCGTCTGTTTCGTCTGTTTCCCCCTCCCCTCCCCTCTGGCAACCACCTGTCTGTTCTCTGTATCTGTGAGTCTGTTTCCCTTTTGTCTTCTGGAATTCACGTGTCAAGAAAATCATATGGTATTTGCTTTATACTCTCCAGGTCCATTCATGGTGCCACAAATGACAAGATTTCATTATCTTTATGGCTGAATAGTATTCTGCTGGATTTTATTCACACACACACCATCTTTTCTTTATTCACTCAGCTCATCTGTTTATGGACACAGATTGCTTCCATACATTGGCCCTTGTAATCACAGTTGCAGTGAACACAGGGATACTTACATCTTTTCAAGTTTGTGTTTTCGTTTTCTTAGGGAACTTATTCAGATGTGGAATTGCTGGATTGTGCAGTAGTTTTGTTTTTAGTTTTTTGAGGAAGCTCCATACTATTTTCCATATTGGCTATACCAATTTACATCCCCACCAACAACGCACGAGGGTTTCTCTTCTCTACATCCCTGCCAACCTTGTTGTGTCTTGTCTTTTTGGTGATAACTATTCTCTGCTTCCTCTTCTATTTTTTGGAATAATTGGAGAGGAGTAGGTATTAACTCTCCTTTAAATATTTGGTAGAATTCACCTATGAAGCCATCTGGATCTGGACTTTTGTTTGGGGGGTGTTTATTGATTACTGACTCAATGTTGTTACGAGTTCTTGGTCTACTCAGATTTTCTGTTTCTTCATGATTCACTCTTGGAAGATTTTGTGCTTCTCGGAATTTATCCATTTTCCCTAGGTTGCCTGATTTGTTGGTGTAGGTTTCTCTTATGAGAGCTTCCCCTAGGGGCTCAGTGGTAAAGAATCCGCCGGCAATGCAGGATTTGATCCCTGGGTCGGGAAGATCCCCTGGAGAAGAAAAAGGCTACCCATTCCGGTATTCTTGCCTGGGAAATCCCATGGACAGAGGAACTTGGCAGGCTACAGTCCATGGAATGGTGAAAGAGTCGGGCATGGCTTAGTGACTGAACACATTCTCTAATGATCCTTTGTATTCAATACATTTTTTTAAAAAGTGACATCAAGGAAACAGGGAAGGGACTTCCCTGGCGACCCAGTGGTTAGGACCGTGCACGTCCCCGCAGGGAGCTTGGGTTCAGTCCCTGGCTGGGGACACAAAGATACGATGTGCTGCGTGGCGCTGCCGAAAACACAACAAAAAAACAGGGAAGAGGCTATCGGGTGGGTCAGATCGACACTGAACACGAGGGTGTGGTCTTCGGCCAGTGGCGCCTCGAGTATTTCTCTCCTGAGAACTGCACTGGGGGCTGAGCACTTGCTGGGGCCACCCACCCACAGCTCCTGCCTCCTACCCTACAGTGGGGCGAGAGTCATCAAACCAGGTAATTGCCTGCTACCAGCTGTGTAAATTACGATTCTATTACCAGCATCCATAATTTCACGAAAACACGAGCTCTTGTTTGCTGGGTATTATAAATACGCAGAACTCTCCTTCCCTGTCCCTGTAGGTGCTTCGTCGCTAAGTTGTGTCTGACTTTTTGCCACCCCGTGGACTGTAGCCCGCCGGGCTCCTTGGTCCATGGGATTCCCCGGCAAGAATATTGGAGTGGGTTGCCACTCCCTTCTCTAGGGGATCTTCCTGAACCAGGGATGGCACCCACGTCTCCTGCGTCTGCTGCATGGGCAGGCGGCCTTTATCATTGAGCCACTCGGGATGCCCTAAATACACAGAAGAGACCACCTTTTTTTATTTTTAGATTGATGCAAGTTTAAGTTGCTTTGGTAAATAAATTATTGGTTTCAGAGGAAAGGGCAAGTCTCTTTTGTTCCGGTTTGTATTAAGCTGTTAGAGCGTCAGGCAGGACGCTTGTCAACGGTGTCATCAGGTGCTTGTCATCAGTGTGTTGCCAGCAGGTGTGGCTGCTTGCTTGCCACTTCTCCGTGTTTCTTCCTTGTGGGGTATTTTGCCGGCATCCCCCACTCTAGAATCAGGTTGGATGGGGTGCAGTTGTGTGTGCAAGGGCACCCATGCTATTGTCAGGGGTGGTGGGAGGTTGGCTGGGTCTGGAAGATGCAAGCTGTTGGATGGTTCCTGGGATGCTGGGGTCTCAGGCTGCTCCATCACCGGTCCATGATCCAGTGTGATATTGATGGGTCACCAGTGACGATGGAAGGCTTACAAGAAGAGGAACGCAGTGGGAACCCCCCCTGATGGCTTCTCCACCCGCCCCTGCAGGCAGAAGGTCGTGGAGGGCAGTCTGACGCACCCCTTTGCCCTGACGCTCTCCGGAGACACTCTGTACTGGACAGACTGGCAGACCCGCTCCATCCACGCCTGTAACAAGAGGACTGGAGACAAGAGGAAGGAGATCCTTAGCGCTCTCTACTCGCCCATGGATATTCAAGTGCTCAGCCCGGAGCGGCAGCCTTATTGTAAGTCAGGGGCCAGGCCGGGGCTGAGTGTGGGAGGGTGGTGTCTTCACTTGGGGAGGGGGCAGGCTGGGAGAGGTCCCTCTGCAGAGCTGGCGTGGGGGCTGCTTTGGGCAGGGCTGTCCTCAGGGGTGGCAAAAGGATTCCCAAGGAAGGTTGTCCTGTTTTTCAAGGCCCAGAGGAGGTTACATACTTACTCGTGGAAAATCTGCTCCAGGTCTGAGTTCTCAGCCTGGGCTCCCCATGGGGTCGTGGAGGGGTCTCTGATGGTGAAAAGCCCCTGTGACAGGCAGCCAGCAGGGCCAGGGACTTGGGTTCACCCACTCCCTCAAGGACCACCACCTGTTCTTATGGGGACCTCTACTAGGTCCCATGGGGACCACAGAGGGTGAGGTGTGATTCTGGCCTCGATGCCGTTAAAGGTCCCAACTTTGAATTTAAGTGGGGTCCCAGAGGTGGGGCTCTCTGGACTTGTTTTCTGGGGAGAGCTCTGTGGTCCTTAAATGCAAGGTGGATTCAATCCTTGGGTTGGGAAGATTCTCCTGGAGAAGAGAATGGCAATCCATTCCACTGTCCTTACCTGGAGAAAGTCGGACACAGTTCAGTCAGTTCAGTTGCCCAGTCGTGTCCGACTCTTTGCAACCCCATGAACTGAGCGCCTAACACTTTCAGCACTTCGCATTTCATGGGTCCCGCCCCATCCTGTCCTGGGCAGAGTGAGATGCCGGGAGTGTCAGTTCAGATGCATGATGGTTGTGCCAGGGAGAGCGAAAAGCCTCGTCATCAGCATTGAGACTTGGCCCTGTGTGGCCACCAAGCGCCTGTGCAGATCCCATGAGGTCCAAGCACGTGACAGATAAGACAGGCCTCCGCTCCAGGAACCCCCGGCTCAGGGCGGCACCACTGCCAGGCGGGCAGGTCCTGGGTCCTGCCAGCGAGGGCTGGGGGTGGCCTCCACGGGGGAGGTGTCCTTGGAGGGGCCCTGATGTAGACGGGGTTTCTCATTGTAGGAAATTGAGAGCAGGAGGAGGAGGGGCGGGGAGGATGCCCACGTCGGGCGAGGCGGGAGTGTGGGTCGAGGGTCAGTTCCGGAACCATGTCCCCCTGCCCCGTTTCCCGCAGACCACACGCGGTGTGAGGAGGACAACGGCGGCTGCTCCCATCTGTGCCTGCTGTCCCCGCGGGAGCCCTTCTACGCCTGCGCCTGCCCCACGGGCGTGCAACTTCAGGACGACGGCCAGACGTGCAAGGCAGGTGAGCCGCGGAGGGGCGGCCGCCGGCCTGGGCGCCCGCCGTCTGCTTCCCTTGGGGAGGGGCTTACACGGTCTGGGCTCCGAGCCGCCGGGATTGGGTCAGATCTGGGCTCTGCTGCCCGACGGGCGCCCTGGGGTTCCCGTCTGTAAGAGGAGGTCGAGCCGGATGGGTTGAGACCCTGAGTGCTGCACACCCTGCCTGCTTGTGTGATCACACCCTAAAAGCCGGCCGTTGTCAACTGTTAGGGTAAGGAGGGTGATGTGCCGGGAACCGGGAGGCAGGAAGCAGCGGCAGACACGTCGGCCTCTCTTCCCGCCTCTTCCGAGGGCTCCCGACTCTGGCACTGCGGGCCCTCCCGAAAGCTCCTGTCTTTGCTCTTCTAATTTTTTCATAAGCGTTGCTGTGGAACATATAATTCATTTAAAAAACATTTTATTTTTTATTATTGCTTTTTTTTTTTGGCTACACTGTGGCAGTGTGGGATCTTGGGTCCCTGACCAAGGGTGGAAACTGTGCCCCCTGGTTGGAAGCAGAGTCTTAACCCCTGGACCTCAGGGAAATCCTATAATTCATTTTGACCCTTGCATCGCATTCCCATGGAATCTTCCTGCCATCATCACCCCCTTCCTTCCCACCCCCTGGAAACGCAGGTTGTGAACACATCCCCAGCGGGAGTTATCTTCCGGATGCATGGAGTCTACCTGACTTCCCGCCCCCCGCACGAGTGATATTCTTTGCTTTTGACATTTTTCTGCCTCTTTATTCTCCCGCTTGCTTGTCGCATGCTTGCTGCTTCAAGCACTTGTGCTGTGATTATTTGTAACGAAGTGTCACCCATCTTGGGGCGCTGCCTGGGGGCCTTTACTGCCAGGTGTGGGGTTCAGGGTGTGCTCTTCTGGAAATGATGTGTGTCCAGGATACAGCTTGTCCCTGGGGACGTCCAGGGCCCACCACAGCCGGGCAGCACCAGGGTGAACGCGGGCCAGACCAGCGAGGGGGGTGGTGAGAGGTGACTGGAAGCAGCCACCCCTGGGCCAGCCCCACTTGAGGGAGAGAAAGGGAAGGCAAGGGCTTCCCTGGTGGGCTGTGGGCAGAAGGGAGGAGCAGTAGTAGAACTCGTTCCTGGATTTAAAACAAAAGTTCATGATGGCAAATCTGAAAAAGATGGCATCCGCTAGGTTCCGTATACCCCCAGGCCGTTCCCACACGCCTGCTGCGTGCCAGGGTTAAAGCAGGTAGCGAGCCGGCAGGCCTGTTTTCCTGCCGCTCACAGAGCACACGGGCCAGTTGGGTCAGGTTGACGGGGCACACACGCGAATAAAAGTTGTCAACAGATTTGGATCAGAGTAATGCAAGATGCACGAAAGGGGCTGCGACAGAGAATATAGTTAAGTCCCCGAATCTGAATGAGTTCCCTCTGGGAGTGCGTTGGTAAGCCCACTTTGCTGGTAAGTCTAACAAAGTAAGCCAAGGTAACCCAACTAACACAATCGTGTATATAGTACTGTACTGTAACAGGCTTATAACACTTTTCATGCAAGTAATACATAAGAAGCGAACAAACACGAAAATTAAAACATTTCTTATCTTAACCGTATAGTACCTTGAAAAGTATGGTAGTACAGTACAACAGCAAAAAGGGCAAAAAGGGGCTGGTGTCGAGTGAACAGGCCAGACGAGTTGCTGACTGGGGGAGGGAGAGGAGGTGGGAGATGGCAGAGCTGAAGGATGGTCAGTGATAGGAGACGGAGGACCAGCCGCAGTGTCGGTCACGCCTGGCGTGGATGGCACAGTTTCTGATCCCCCGCCGGAACCAGATGCACGTTCGCATCTTTAAAGTTTGCAACTTGACGGCTTGTGGGGGCTTACTGTAATGCACAGGGGGGTGGGTCGGGGGGACTGACTGCCTGCGGTGGACGGCCAGAGAAGGTCTACCCCAGGAGGCACCGTTTAAGCTGAGACTTGGGGATTAGCAGGGAGGAGGGAGATGGAACAGAGAGAAGGAACAGCTTGTGGCAGGAGCCAAGTTGGTGTCAGGACTGACCTCACAGGTGTCTGATCTGTGCGGGCACACGGAGCCCCAAGTTCAGAAGAGCCCCATTTTGTGCTCTGTTGTCGACTTGAAAGGACCCTGCATTTCCACTCTGCAGTGGTCCCTGCAAATTATGGAGCCATTTCTGCTTTGTGCATTGCAGAAACTAAAGGGAAATCTGGAAATAGTGGAGATATTTTGGTGTATCTTTCTCTGCTCTTTTGCCATATGTGTCTATACATGCCTGCTGACAGTATTGCAGGAGCATTTGCAATTACATGAGATACGTCCCAGGTGGTTCAGTGGTCAAGAACCCACCTGCCAGTGCAGGAGGCGCAGGAGATGTGGGTTTGCTCCTTGGGTTAGGATGATCCCCTGGAGGAGGAAATGGCAGCCCACTCCGGTATTATTGCTGGGAGAATCCCATGGACAGAGGAGCCTGGCAGGGTACAGTGCATGCGGTCACGCAGAGTCAGGCATGACTAAGCACGCACACACAGCACTTCAGGAGCGTGTGCTTACTGCCTGAAGAATGTTTTATCCAGTGTGCAGACCTTCGAAGCATCTTCCTCCTGTGGGCATTTCTGTTCTAATTGTGTTTTTGCGATTTCCGAGTCTTGCTGCTGTGAGAGGGCTGGCTGGGGGCCTGGCCCTGGAGGTAGAAGGATCTGGATCTGCTGTCTGTTATCTGCCATCGATGGGTGCTGTCTGCCTGACCCCTGTGTTGGATCACTTGGTGATGTCTGCTCTGGGAGAGGGAAGGGGATACATGTATGGTTGCCATCTCCGCCCACTCCAAGTATCTAGAACCAGGCTGCATGTGGACATTTGGGGAAGGACCAGGGATGGATATGTCAACTTAAAAAAATACACAGTATGAGAGCTGTGAGTTATGTTTAATTTGGGGTAAAATGAAGACGATAGTCCGGAGATAGCATCTCAGATAGCTGAGAAAGAGGTGGGGGAAAGAGGTCAGTATATATGTGACCTTGGTGAAGAAGTACATGCAGTCAAGCCCACAGTTTTGCAGAAGGTTTCTGCTAGTCTCAAGGAACAGACGTCACGTCACATGAAGGGCTGTAGCGCTTTTCTAGATATGAGGAGGTATAAGAATTGGCTCATAAAACGGGCGTCTGAAAATACCTAACCATCCGAAGGCCCATCCTGCCAGTTTTCCCTGGAGCACAGATGCCTCCATTTCTACTCTCCACCCCGAGCTCCTTTCAGGACGAGTTGAAAGTCAGCAGCCGCGGTAGCACACGATCTAATCTGGGTAGAGGCGGATGGCAAGTACCTATGCCGCGTGCCAATTTGTAGCTGACAGACACAACCCCGAGAAGGTGGATGGTGTGGCAGTGCCTTCCCCATTGGGGGCCTTGTGCAGCTGCTTTGGTTAAGGCGCCTTCTTGCGTCAAAGTTCCATGAGTGGGGTGTGGGCAGAAATGGGCTGTGAACCCTCATGGAAGCCCAGAGTCACGGCCCAGTGGAGTGGCACAGCCAGGGATGTCTGGACTTCCAGAAGGGACTTGACCAGATCGCCCTGGGGTGCAGCCCTGGGGCCCTGTCACTCTGTCCCTCCCTTCCTAATCTGTGAGATGGGGAGGGCGGGGCGGGTTGAGACCACCCCCTGCCAGGGAAGCTGTGGAGAACCCAGGGCGTCAACAGGAGTTGCAAATGCTGAATGGGACCCCATGCACTTAGTGGGTCTACGTAAACAGTAGCCATGCCCACCATTCATGCTGTTGGCATTGTGTCAGGCCCACGGGCTGGATTTGCCGCCACTGTCTGAGGATCCTGCCACCCCCTGGGGGAGGCCCAGATTCCTTTCCAGCCAGAACACGTGGGGGTTGTAGGCTTCTTTTGGGTTTCTACCATCCCAGTGGCTGGGGCCTCTGAACTCTGGGGGCCGCTGCCTGGGGTCCAGTCCTTTGAGAGGATTGTGTACCTTCTGCAGGCATCAACCGCAGGGAGAGGGGTGGGAGAGCTTCCTGGAGGAGGCAGCACCCAGGACTGGAAGCTCTGTGCTAGGGAGCTGACACTGATCCGATACCCATGAGGGGAACTGGGGATTAGCAGCAAAGCCTGTCCTTCCTGTCGGAAGCAAGCCCTCGGGGGCGGGGTGTGCGGGGTGTAGGGTGGGGTGCGGCTGGGGCTGATCCAGTTCCCAGAGAGCCCCTGGGAGTCAGCCACTGGGGCCACCTTCCCTGGTTTGGTCAGAACTGCCCCCTCCCCAGCTGTGAAGGACACTTTTTCAAATGACTCAGCTGGAGAATGCCAAGCTCTCGGAAGAAAAATGCTCTTGTTGTCATTCCGAGGGGCCCCTGCTTGGGTGGGAGCGAGGGACAGGGCGGGGGGCTGCATAGAGGCAGACGGGACGGCATCGCACTGAGGCTGCATCCACCTGCGTGTGCTCCATATGCCCCGTCCAGGACCGGGGTGTCAGGTCAGAGGAGGGAACAGCTTAGAGAGACAAAAGCCATGGATGAGAGTCTTGGTTTGCATGAGAATGGGATGCCCGGCCCGGTTTTTATAAGGCTGGTTCACACCCCAATTGCTTCCCACTGATGCAGGGTTCATTCTGGGGGGTCAAGGGAGGCTTATGTAGCTCCTGCCTTGGAGCTTGTTAGAAGCTGAAGCGATCTGGGGGCAGCCGGGGTGGGAAAGGGTAAACAGAATTTCCTAAATGTTGTAACTGAAGTCGAGAAGCAACCCAGAAGCTTCTTAGAGCATTTCAAGGGTTTGCCCCCAAGGTGGCTTTCTGGACATTCGAGGTGGTCCTCAAACATCTCCCTGTGTCCTTCACCCAGAGGAGCGCGGGCGTGAATGAGAAGGGGGTTCTGTCCCCGAGGGGGCCTCCTCGGCTGTCTGGGCGACAGATGCAGTGAGTCAGAGCCCGTCCTGTGAGCGAGGACCCAGTGGGGCTGAGGGTTTCAGACGTCACACACAGTGACACCTCCCCTGGCGGACGGGGGGCTTTGGGATGCCGATCCCCCTGCGCCCAGCCTCTGTTCTTTGCCACAGAGAGAGTGTCATATTAAAGGACGACGTTTGGTGAAAAGGACCCACCCCCGCCCTGTCCTGCTCCTGACTCCTGAGCGCGGTGGCTGCCTTCCCTGCTCCTGCAGCCTCCCGAGCGGCTGCACCGCTGGTGTGTGTCGTTCCACGTCCCGGCGGACGTAAATCATGTGTGGAATGCGGGTTTTGACTGCTGACGCCGTGCGGGGTATCAGCTGCAAACACTGCCTGGAGACAGAGGCTGGCAATGCGAGAGTAACATGAAGAAAATGAGGCGCTGAAGCCTATTGAATGTCACTGGCGGGGCTCCGAGGATCTGGCGCAGGCGCCTTGCCGGCCGGAAGGCAGCAGTGCCCGTGGAGGGCTGCCAGGGTCTTCCGAGGCTCGGGGTGTCTGGTAGGGAGGATGGAATTCCGGGGCCAGCTGAGTAGGCCCCGGGATCACTCCGGGATCTCCTCTTGGCTGTGGAATCAGTGAGGTCCAGAGTCCCACAGGGGTCAAGAGCCAAAGCCACATGGTGAGGGCTCTGGAGGAGGCCCTGGGCTAGGGGGATGGCCTCTGGGACAGAGGGAGATGGACACAGACTGGGCCTGGGCGGCTTCCATCCAGGATAAGGTGTGTTGAAGGCAACATTCGAGACATATAACACGGCTTTGGTCTTCAGTTGGGAGCCTGCCGAAGACTTCGTGTAGTGAGGAAATGTTCTCTTGGGCATACCCAGAATTTAGAGTGATTTTCCTGGTGGCTCAGATGGTAAAGAATCCGCCTGCAATGCAGGAGACAGGTTCGATTCCTGGGTTGGGAAGATCCTCTGGAGCAGGAAATGGCAACCTGGGACTCGAGTATTCTTGCCTGGAGAATTCCATGGACAGAGGAGCCTGGTGGGCTACAGTCCATGGGATCACAGAGCGCCGGACACGACTGAGCGACTAACACTTTCACTTTTCAATCCTGCGATGGCTATCTGTGTGCAGTGTTCCTTTTATGAAACCCTAACTCATGTGCCGGCTGTGTGATCTTGGGAAACTGGCTCAGCCTCTCTGTGCTTCCATTTCCTCAGCAGTAAAAAGGGATGATCAGCTTCCCTGGTGGCTCAGACGGTAAAGAATCTGCCCACAGTGTGGGAGACCTGGGTTTGATCCCTGGGTTGGGAAGATCCCCTGGAGGAGGGCGTGGCAACCCACTCCAGTATTTTGCCTGGAGAATCCCCACGGACAGAGGAGCCTGGCGGGCTATTGTCCACAGGGACGCAAAGACTTGGACACGACTAAGTGAGGAGTAAGCATGTAGTAAGTACCTGATTCATGGGGTTGTTGAGCGGAAGGCCTGGCTGCCTAACAAATATGAGCTGTGCTTGAATTTGAACTTGAACTTGGTGGCTCAGAGGTTAAAGTGTCTGCCTGCAATGCGGGAGACCCGGGTTCGATCCCTGGGTCGGGAAGATCCTCTGGAGAAGGAAATGGCAGCCCACTCCAGTATTCTTGCCTGGAGAATCCTATGGCTGGGGGAGCCTGGTGGGCTACATCCACGAGGTCGCGAAGAGTCGGACACGACTGAGCGACTTCACCTTCACTTTGGAGCCAGGCAGGCATGGTGGCAGGAGAGCAGTTCTTCCATGGACATTTGGAATCAGGAATAGATGTGGATGCCAACTGGTACCCAGAGGAGCTGGGAAGGGGGGCCCAGTGTTTGGGGAGCCCTCTTTGCCTGGCCAGTGGGGGAGCCAGGCATGTGGCTCTCCTTTCTGGGGATGAAGGCCAGTGTTGAGCTAGAAGGATTCTGGATCAGGACAGGGGCCTGGCTGTGTTGGAATTACCATCACCCATGTGACATCCAGGTTCCTGGCCCCAGCAAAACTCCATGACAAGGGACTAGGTGTGGGCGGCTGAGGGCTGCCTCTGCCCTGGATGCGTGCCCAAGGCAGCTGCCGGGTAGCGGGTCGGGAACCGCACGCATGGCCGGAAACTTCTCAGGGTGGGGAGCCAGGGTCTCGGGCGTGACTTGCGGACTCATCCCAGGTGCCTGACCTTTCATGCTTGTGTCTGTGTGCTAGCCACTCAGTCCTGTCCGACTCTTTGCGACCCCGTGGGCTGTAGCCCTCCAGGCTCCTGTCCATGGGATTCTCCAGGCACGAATACTGGAGTGGGTTGCCGTTTCCTCCTCGAGGGGATCTTTCCGACCCAGGGATCGAACCCAGGTCTCCTGCATTGCAGGTGGATTCTTTACCAGCTCAGACATCAGAGAAGCCCATGGAGTTGAATTTGAAGACATATGTGTGACGTGCGTGAATCCGTTTTGTTTTTTTTTTTCCTGATCTTGAGCTAGGGAGAGCCGGCCTTGTGCAGGGGTCAGCGCCTTCCCCCGGGGCAAATCTGAGATGGGATGAGGCTTGGACCCCAGCAAATGGGAGCCTACGACATCCTGAGGCGGGTGTGGTGGCCCCCAGGGAAGTGGAGGGTAGAGTGGGGGCTGGTTCACTTGCTGCCGAATGTGCACAGAGCAGGGAGTCCGTCAGCGCCCTGAGCTGTGGCCTCCTTACTAGTGGCGTGGGGAGATTGGAGCATGCCCCTCAGCGGGGCTGGGCGGGGTGTCAGGGGAGAGGCAGAGCCTGCCGGGCGGGGGCACGCAGACAGCACAGGAGCCCCGGGACTCCCTGCCTGTGGGCCGGGGGGCGTCTCTTTTCCCACAGCCCCCTGGGCGGGGATGTGACACCCACTGGCTTCACGGGCCTGTGTTTCCAGAGACCCAGGGAGGCGCCGGTGGGTTCCGAGACTGGAGTGGCTGTCCCAGCAAGTGGCCCTCCTCTGCCTTGGCCCTGCTGGGGGCTGAGTGAAGCTTGGGGAGAACCGAGTGACTCTGGTCCCCGAGGCGGGGAGCCCGCCCTGGGCCAGGAGCCCAGCTCGGGCCAGACCGCAAGCCCGCGTGCCCTCCAGTGCCAGCCTCCCTGCCCCCTCCTGGCAGCCACGCCGACGGAGGTGCCCGGCTGGCTTTGGTTTTCCCCATGTTTTTCCAATTATGTGGAATGGGCTAAAAACAGCAGTAGCGGGGCCTTACTTGGGAGTTACCACCACCGACCCAGGGCGCTCGCTCTTGCCGCTGCTCCCAGCCGCTGGGGGGCCCGCCCCTCGGGGGACCTGCCCTGTTCTTCTGACTTCTGTCCCTGGGCCTTCCTCATGCCCATGGGGCACTCCCCCTCCTCGGGGCCTGAGTGACCTGGGCAGGTGACCTGCGGGCCCGTGTCTGGGGCATGTGGCTCCACTACCCGGGAGTGGCCAGGCGGTGCTGGGGCGTCATTCTCCAAACCCTCAGCCCAGGCCTTTCCAGATGAGGCGGGGGCCTGCTGATTGACGGCCCGCCTGGCACACCTCGCCAGGAAGGAGTTTTAACAGATGTTCGTGGGGACAGGAGACGAAAGGGCGGCGGCGATGTGGCCGGGCGGGGGCAGCTGGAGGGACAGAGGCACCCACTGTCGGGTCTGACGGGAGGGCTGACAACTGGGCCCCTCGCGTCCGTCTGTCTGTCCGGGAGGATTAGCTGAGGCTCAGGCCTGAGGGATAAGGGGTGCGTTTGTTCCCAGTCTGGCTGTCTTGTCACTTATCGGGGAAGTAGGTCGAAGGGAAAAGAAAGGAGACCCTTGTGGCCCGGGCTGCCGCCGCCCGGGCGGTGATTGGCGTCGACTCTGCAAACAGAAGGCAGCTGCTGTTCTCAGCCACGGACCGTGAATTTTTAATAGCAAGAAAATCAGATTGCACCGTCCCAGGAAATGGTGTCACAAGCCCAAGTGCTGACTTTTTTTTTTTTTTTTTTAAGAAATTGAGGTATTTAATATGACTTGCAGACAGTAAAACACACAGGTTCTAAGTGTAGATTTTGATTAGCTCTGACAGTTGTATACATCTACATAACCACCACCCCACACCAGATACAGAAGACTTCCACCACCCGGAAAGTTCCCTGGTGCCCTTGGCAGCCTCCCGCCATAAACCAACCCCCTCACCCCCATCCCCCCCACCGAGGAGGCCGCTGTCCTGACTTCCAACAGCACGGATTAGTTTTGCCTGTTCCGGAACGTCATAGAAATGGAACCACACAGCATGTGTTCTTTTGTGTCTGAGTCTGAAGACTAACTTTTGAAACTAATAAAAGAGGAGAGGGGAGCCTGCCATATTCTCTGAAAGAAAAAAGTGTCGTCGTGGGTCTGGGGCCTTGGACAGGCGGGTGTCCTGGGTGTGGTCAGGCGCGCAGATGCCCGTGTCCACTGGCCGCAGTGAGACTGCGGTCACTCCACACGTAGCCCCCTACCTCCCAGCCTGTCCAGTGTGCCCCTTGCTTCTGCAGCCGCGCCCAGCTCCAGCCTGGCCCTGGACGGACCCCGGGGGCTGAGATGGGTCCCCTCAGGGACACATTTTGTGCTCTCAAGGTCTGGGCGCTGGTGGACGGACGCCCCAGGCCCCAGTACCTCCTGAGGGCTAGGAGTGACGCTGTATGAGGCAGGCTCTCTGGCCGGCCCACGTTGTCCACACGCACCGTCAGAGGCACAGAAGGAGGGGCAGAGACGAGACCTGAGCCCGCGCAGCCTGGCCCAGGGTCTGTGCCCAGCCCTCCCCTTCCCCGCCCGGGCCCCAGGGACGTCTGCCTGCGGTGCACCAGAGTCGTCTAGGGACGCTTCTGGTCTGCCTGGGCTCAGAGTGACCCCTGTGTGGGCTTTCTAAAGAACGGAGCCTGAAGAGGTGGGACGGAGCCTTCCTTATGCAAGTCCCGGGCTCTTTGCCAGCCCCCCACCCCACATTCCTGCCTTTCAGGGAGCCTGGCTGCCCACTTCTCATTTGCCCATCCAACCACACTCTGTTGGAACACGTCTCTCTAGTTCCCAGCCTCGTGTGGGGGCCTTATCCACACCTGCATCCTAGCCGTGAGGAACGGGCCAGCCTGCCTGCTCAGGGTCACTCAGGAGGGAGATGGGGCTGGGGGTGAGGTTGGATGTGACCCCCAGGCGGTGCTGCCCGTGGAGGGCCAGGTGAGGGGCCTGGGGACGGGACCGGAGGCAGCTGGCTGCGGAGGGGTCACAGGGCTGGCACTGACCTGGCCGCTGTCCAGTGACCCCAGGCATCAGGGTGGGGTGACCCCCATCCCAGAGCCGTGCACGCAGGCCCAGCCCCAGGCCAGGGCGCCTACCCGGCCCGTGGTTCCCAGGGGCCGTAGCCCCCCTGCAGCCTGGCTGGCAGGCCCGAGGTGGGCCGTGCGGGGGGACAGCTGCTCGGGCCTCAGGTTTCCAGCGGAGCCAGCGTCCGGCCCGGTCACTTCCTCTGTGCCTTGTGACCCTGTGGTTGCTCGGCGCGGTTTCCTGGGCTGGGATGCCGGCCTGTGGTCTCAGTGTTTGTCCAACTGCTTACCCCAGGGGGGCAGTGGAGAAAATCAATTGCTAAAAAACAAAAACAAGCCGGCTGCCTGCCTGCTGTGAAGCTGTTTACGGCCTTAGAAGCTGCAGCGTGGACCGCGGCCTACGCTGGCCCCGGCTCTGCCCGTGTGGCTCTGGGCCCGGGTCACAGTCAAGGCTGGCTCTGCCTCCCGTGGGGGCAGCGAGGGGAGACGGACACGGGAGACCCGAGAGCCAGGATGGGGGCTGAGGACGTGTCAGGCAGGCAGAGAGGCATCTCTGGCAGGAGGAGCCTTCGGGGGTGGGTGTGCGGCCTTGGGGGAGCCTTGAGGTGTGAGCTTCGTCCTTCCCGTGGGGGACCGTGACCTTGGAGCTGCAGGTGCTTCAGCGGGGGACAGGGTGCTGTTCACCCTGCCTGCTGGTTGGGGGGCGGGGAACTCACAGACCCCACCCCTTCCATGTGTGGTGATGTGGTCAGTCCAGGCCCTGGGATGCACTCTTGTTTTGCCCATGGTGAAAAGTCCATTTTCCGAGTTGGGGTGTGGAAGGGGTTAACCCTGAGGCCCTTTCAGGTGGTCCCCACACTGGGCGACCGTCACCAGCAGCGTCCTCCTGGTCTGCCAGGGCTGTGGACGCTTCTTCCCCATCCCTCCCTTCTCCTGTTCTTTAGCTCAAACAGCTCAGAACCTGGAGGCCGAATATATCCCCTGCCCAACCCCCCTACCCCCGTGGCAATTTAGTGGAGAGCTAGGGCACTCCCTGCCAGGTCACCCTTGAGAAAGCCGTCGTGGGTCCCCAGAATGAAGACCATAGCCCCCCCAGCTAGTCTGTGAGATCCCCTCGGGATAAACTTGTGCATCATCTTTTAAAGCCTTTGTTTTTCTTCTTTTGAAGTGACATTTGTGTTCCCTGTAGGAAGGAAAACATAAAAAATAACTGGAGAAATTTTAAAACTCTCATAATTTTGCCACCTAGAGTGTTCTTGCCTGGAGAATCCCGGGGATGGGGAAGCCTGGTGGGCTGCCGTCTATGGGG
>SJYR01000093.1:371471-381538 GCA_006410655.1 Kobus ellipsiprymnus
CCCCCACCCCCTCCCTGCAGGCCCGCCGTGCCGCCCACCTCTGACCCCGATGCTCGTGTGTGTCGGTCACAGGGGCAGAGGAGGTGCTGCTGCTGGCCCGGCGGACGGACCTGCGGAGGATCTCGCTGGACACGCCGGACTTCACGGACATCGTGCTGCAGGTGGATGACATCCGGCACGCCATCGCCATCGACTACGACCCGCTGGAGGGCTACGTCTACTGGACGGACGATGAGGTGCGGGCCATCCGCAGGGCGTACCTGGACGGGTCGGGGGCGCAGACGCTGGTCAACACCGAGATCAACGACCCTGATGGCATCGCAGTTGACTGGGTGGCCCGCAACCTCTATTGGACCGACACTGGCACCGACCGCATCGAGGTGACGCGCCTCAACGGCACCTCCCGCAAGATCCTGGTGTCCGAGGACCTGGACGAGCCCCGCGCCATCGTGCTGCACCCCATGATGGGGTAAGGCTGGGAGGGGCCGCTGGGAGCCAGGCCGAGGGAGGCCGGGGGCCCCGGAGCTTTCTCCCCTTCAGAAGGAAGCAGATGTCTGGTTTAGGAGAGCTTGCCTTTCTAATGAGCTCCCAGGTGATGGGCTGATCTGGGAACCAGACTGAGAAGCTCCAGAGCTTGGCTAGGTTTATAGAAAACCCTAGAGACCTTGGGGAAGTCATTTCTCACCCTGGGCTTCAGGCTCCTCACCTGCTGTCCACCATGAAATTTTTGGGCCAGCAGTGGCGGCGAGAGTGACGGCCACCGCAGCCCTGACTCCCCACGTGCCGAGTCTCTTCTGCACACGTTCCGTGATGCAGGCACGCTTCCCTCGTGCCCTCACCTGCCGGGGTAGGTCCGTTGGAGGACGCTGAAGCCCAGAGAGGTTAAGTGACTTGCCCAGGGTCACACAGCTGGGAGGCGGGACTTGGACCTGGCAGTCTGGTTCCAGCTTTCCCCTGTAGGATTCTGTGAATCTTGTCCATCAGGGTAGGAGCCTTTCTGAGACACCCCCCGCCCCAGCGGCTCAGAGGGTAGCAGCTGAGCACCATCCCGCAGCTTCATGACCAAGAACAGGAAACTGGCAGCCCCCAAGCTGGGGGGCGGGGGGCCCTGAGAGCTCTTGAGGGCTGGGGTTGGGGCTGCAGGGAAGCGCCCTGCCCTCGGTGTGGGATGGGGCCCCCTCAGTGGGCCCGAGTCCTGGGCACGGCCTGGAGGAGCTGGGAGGGCAGTCCTGGGAGGTAGCTCCAGGGGCGATCGCTGGGTTGAGGGGGAGTAACTGAGCTGCGCTGGCTGTAAGCATGGTAACCGGAGCACCCAGGGGTCTCCGGGTGCTCTTCCTTTTTCCCCTGGGGCTGAGGCTCCGAGTGACCTGACCCTGCAGGAGGCCTGGTGGCGGGCAGGCTTGCAGCCCATCTGCCCAGGGAGCCTGCGCTCTCGGCCCTGCTCCGTGTGGAGCTGCCTGTCTCTAGAAGCCCAGTGGCGCGAGCCTCGGGGTAGGTCACAGGGCTGCGGCTGGACAGGCCCAGGCCTTGAGCCTCGAGCACCGTGGAGCCCAGGGTGGGGCGGACCGGCAGACAGACGCAGCTCCGTATCATCTGCCGGGGAGCAGGACCGTCCCTTGGGGAGGGCAGGTGGGCATGAGAGGCCAGTCCCGTGGTCTGGAGGGCAAGGAGGCAGGAGCTCGTCACCGGTGATGGGAGCCGGGTTCTGGTCTGGGGAGATGGGGACCTACCCCGCCTGCCCTGGTGGAGGCTGTCAGGCCAGTGCCTCTGCCAGCCTCACCTGGGGGCCGCGTCCTCCCCTGTGAGATGGGGTTGGGTCCTTCCCAGTGCTGGGTGTGCTCAGGGCACAGTTCTGGATGCTTCCCTGGACTGAAGTGTGCACGCAGACACACAGACACACACGCATCTCACTTTGCTTCTCGGGTCAAGAAAGCCTGTTGCCTGCTGTGCTCGGCATGCAGGGCCCTTGAGCTACTTGAAGGAGGTTCCACTATGCCTCCCTCTTTCCCTCTGGGCGCTCGTTCCCTGCACCCCGGGACCCTCGGCGGGGTGTCTGCTGGCTGCAGTCCCAGAGCCCCGCCTGGTTAAGCCCCTGCTGTTCCCTACGGAGCCCCTGGTGCTGCCCACGGGCTTGGGCGTGATGAGGGTGGGCACCGTTCTCAGTCCCAGGGGTGGACCCGGGACATGATGGACGGGCAGCCTCACAGATGTGTGCTTCTTCTCCAGCCTCATGTACTGGACAGACTGGGGGGAAAACCCCAAAATCGAGTGCGCCAACCTGGATGGGCAGGAACGGCATGTTCTGGTCAATACCTCCCTGGGCTGGCCCAATGGCCTGGCACTCGACCTGCAGGAGGGCAAGCTCTACTGGGGAGACGCCAAGACGGACAAAATTGAGGTGAGTGTCCCCACTGAGGAGCCCCAGCTGTTCCATGGAGGTGGGGGCACAGCCCGTCAGCCCCTGGCCCTGGGGCTTTCCACCTTCTTGGGTCCTGCCTGGAGCACGGGGCAGACCCTTCTGGCGTGTTTTTCAGTGGTGAAGGGCTGCAGGGTGAGTTTTCTGGAGGTGGCCTGAGCGTTCCTGGAGGACTGGCTCGTGTGTTCCTGCCATGGGCTGTCCCCGCTTGGGTCTCAGGGTTTGCCTCTGAGCATCCAGTGAGCGCCACCTCCGCTGCACGTCTGGGTAGATGTGTCCAGCAGATGCTTCTCCATCTTTATGCCAAGTTGCTTCAGTCATGTCTGACTCTTTGCAGCCCCACGGACTGTACCCCACCAGGCTCCTCTGTCCATGGGATTCTCCAGGCAAGAATACTGGAGTGGGTTGCCATGCCCTCCTCCAGGGGATCTTCCCGACCCAGGGATCGAACCCGCATCTCTTGCATTGTCTCCTGGATTGCAGGTGGATTCTTTACCCCTGAGCCACTGGCTTCTCTGGTGCACCCCTCAAGGGACAAATTTCACGAACCTTGGGGGTCAGGCCGTCAGCCCAGGTGCGGATGCCCCTCCTGGGGTCCCGTGGAGTCAGGGCTTTGGGAGAACAGCCTCGGGTGAAGGGCTGCATCTCCTTTCCTGATGGCATCCTCAGACTCCAGGCGGGTGGGACGGTCAGAGGATGCCCCTCCGGGTCAGCCTGGTGACGGGGCAGCTTCCGGCAGCAGTTCTGTCTCCAAGAGGTTATACCCCACCAGAGGCTAAGGCGCCGAGCGTCTTCTCCGGCATGTCTGGCCAGGTTGCCTTGGAGGGGAGAGGGGAGTCTTTTCAGCATGATCGTGCCTGTGGCCTGGCTCCGGGTTCCGAGCCAGGGCACCGGCAGAACGGAGGCCCGCATAGAGTCAGCTGGCTTCCCTTTGAAGCGGGCGGCGGTCCAGCTCCTGCTTCATGGGGCAGCTGCGGCGGGTCCCCCAGGGTGAGCGGGGAGGAGAACCAAGCCCCGGAGCCCACGAGGCGGGGATTCCTCTGGCCTCTGCTGGCCGGTGGTGGCGGCACATGGATGGATTTGTGGAACAGGGTCCAGACCGCGGTGGTCGGAGTGGGTGGCAGGGGAAGGGGCTGCAAAACCTCGCAGGTGGGCCTCCTGCCGCCTCGTCTGTGACAGTGTCCTGGACGGCAGGGTCAGGCCAGCCCAGGCCAGCAGCCCCTCAGGGGTCTTAGCGCAGGGCAGCTCCCAGCGTGGGGTGCGGGTGGGGATGGGCTTGGGGCCGGCTGGCCCGGGGAGACAGCCCTGAGGCGCCCTCCCCAGCCTCGGGGACCAGAGGTGGACTGGTCAGTCAAGGCTGGAGCCGTCTGGGGTGTGGGTGCGGGCTTGCCTCCCGTGCAGCCCCAGAGCTGCCTGTGCCTCTGCCCTACTTACTTGGGTCTGGAGTTCCCCTGTGGCGCTTCCTTAACCCTCGTCCTGAGTCTGGAGCCCTTCGGGGTGGAAGTTCCTGCCACCGGTGATCAGCCCTTCCTGTGACTCTGGCCACACCCGGGGCCCCGGCCTGTCATCCACTTCCCGGTCCCAGCCAGGCTCCCAGCCCTACCCCTCTGACCTGCCCCTTCTCTCTTGCGCCACGAAATTCAATTTTATTGGTAAAAGTATCTGGGACTTGCTGGCTCCCTATTTGGTCTTAAATCGACGGCCCCTTTGGCCCAGCATCTCCCTCCTTTTCTGACTTGCTTCTTGGTAGACGCCAAGCCCATGACAGCCTAGTGAGGGTTCTCCCCTCCGGCGGATCCATCCATCCAGAGCTTGTTCTCGAGGCCACATGCCCAGCTGCTCCAGCTCTCTCCCCGGGAAGCATCGATTCTTGAGCACTCAGACTTTCTTATGGTCCAACTTTCACATCCGTACACGATGTGGAACAGCCAGAGCTTTTGACTGTATAATGAAATACATAACCCCTTCATGGATCACAGCCTTGTTGTGGCAAAGGGACTTGCAGACTTCATTATATATATATATCACAAGTGTAATAAGAATAGAAATAAAGTGTTCAATAAATGTAATGTGCTGGAGCCATCCCCTGACCCTGGCCTGTCAAAGGACTGTCTTCCATGAAACTCGTCTCTGGTGCCAAAAAGGCTGGGGACCATTGAAGGAGAGGCAGGAGTCCCGCCCTTTATTAATCCTGAAATAAGTAAAGCGTTTACACGGCCCTGTGCGCATACCATGATCGGGCAAGGTCCCTGGGTGGCAGTTACAGCCATTCCTGAATAAGAGCAAGGTCGAGTCTTGCCCTCTGTGGCCTTGCGGTATCTTCTAAAGCTTCCTCCCTAGGGGCTTCCCTGGTGGCTAAGACTGTAAAGAATCTGCCTGCCATGCAGGAGACTGGAATTCGATCCCTGAGTCGGGAAGATCCCCTGGAGAAGGGAATGGCTACCCACTCCAGTGTCTGGAGAATGCCATGGACAGAAGAGCCTGTCGGGCTCCAGTCCACGGAGTCACAAAGAGTTGGACACGACTGAGTGGATAACCCTTTGTTTCACTTCTCTCCAGGGTTGCTCTGACACCCGGCTGCAAGAAGCAGAAGTCTCATGGGCCGACCCCATAGACCTGTTCAGCCCATCTTTGAGGCAGGAAGTGTCGTTTTGTGTGGGTTACCTGGTAGGCCCTAGGGGTCACCCAGACTCCTTGCAGCTCCCACCCCCACCCCAATGCCCTGGGGAGCTGTTGTCCTCGCAGCTGACGTCTGCTGTCAGGGTGGGTGCTGGTGGGAAGTACCCAGCGGGGATCGCCCACCCCAGGGGGGCAGGCGGGCCAAGGAGGAATCACAGACTAAGATGAAAATACATCCGTCCCCCTGGGCCTGACATTTCCTGAGTTGGTGGAGGTGACTTCCAGCACACGGGGAATAAACCCTCATTGGAGGACTGACGGATGGGCTGTGTGTCCAGGCCCATGAACCCTGGGGAAGAAGGGTGCAGGACCCCTGAGCAACGGGGCCACAAGCTCTGCGGGTGTGTGTGGGTATGTGTGTAACATCTTTTGAATTAGTGAATCAAAATAACCAGGGCAGTTTTAATTTTGGGTTTTATGTGAGTATGGTTATTCCATCAGAGAGCAGAACTCTTTTTCCTTGTTTTTTTTTTTTTCCAGTTATTATTTTTTTTAATGTGGGCTATTTCTAATGTCTTTATCAAATTTGTTACAACAGTGCTTCCTTTTTCTTAAAAATGTTTTGGGTATTTTTTGGCCTCGAAGTATGTGGGATCCCAGCTCCCTGACCAGACATCGAATCCACACCCCCCCCCACATTGGATGGCAAAGTCCCATCTACTGGACCACCAGGAAAGTCCCTCTTTTCCCTTTAAGAGTCATGCTTTCAAAGTATTGGTCCTGGGAATCACACCTCTTTGCATGGCTAAGTGCTGGCATTCAGTGTAAGGAAAGTGCACTTCAGATGACTTTGGGGTCCTCTGGTTTATGGGTGGCCATGAAGACCCCACAGCAGTGGGTCCTGCCCCTTGGACATGGCTGAGGGTGAGCTTCTCTGGGGTCTGCCCATCCTTCCTCCCTTCACACAGCTGTTGTTCTGCAGGTCATGCAATGAGCTGGTCGGGGAATGGGTGTGTTCTTCCTGCCACCCCCAACTTCCCCTACCTCGGACCTGGGTCTGGTGTGTGAGGTCAGCTGAGCATAGGAGGCCGGAGGCCTAGAGGTTAGAGAGAGCACGCTGCACAAGGGCCCCTTCTACATCTGGCTTGGCCATTTGGACATAACTTCCTGGAGGCATCTAGTTTCCTTTCCTGAAAATCAAGGGCAGGGGAGCTTTTTGAGCAGGGGTTGAAAACTGTGGACCGGAGCCCAGACTGCCTGATTTGTGCCGCCATCGAATGCTTGGGGGTTTCTACACTTACCTGTTTGCTGACTTGCGTGGCGCATGGGGTCTTACTTCCCCAACCAGGGATGGAACCTGGGCCCAGCAGTAAAAGTTCCGAGTCCTAACCACTGGACCATCAAGGAAGTTCTTACACTTTTAAATGAAAACAATCAAAGGAGTAGTATCTCATGGCATGTGAAATTTATATGAAATCCCATTTTTTTGTTTTTTGCACAAATGAAGTGTTACTGGGACATGTTCCATTCCGTTCAGCTGCTCAGTTGTGTCCGACTCTTTGCAACCCCATGGACTGCAGCACGCCAGGATTCCCTGTTCCGGAGCTTACTCAAACTCATGTCCATTGAGTTGGTGATGCCATCCAACCATCTCATCCTCTGTCGTCCCCTTCTCCTGCCTTCAATCTTTCTCAGCATCAGAATTTTTTCCAGTGATTCAGTTCTTCACATCAGGTGGCCAAAGTATTGGAGCTTCAGCTTCATCATCAGTTCTTCCAATGAATATTCAGGACTGATTTCCCTTAGGATGGACTGGTTGGATCTCCTTGCAGTCCAAGGGACTCTCAAGAGTCTTCTCCAACACCATAGGTCAAAAGCATCAATTCTTTGGCGCTCAGCTGTCTTCATAGTCCAACTCTCACATCCGTACACGACTACTGGAAAAACCAAAGCTTTGACTAGACGGACCTTTGTTGGCAAAGTAATGTATCTACTTTTTTTTATTTCCTTTAGGATGGACTGGTTGGATCTCCTTGCAGTCCAAGGGACTCTCAAGAGTCTTCTCCAACACCATAGGTCAAAAGCATCAATTCTTTGGCGCTCAGCTGTCTTCATAGTCCAACTCTCACATCCGTACACGACTACTGGAAAAACCAAAGCTTTGACTAGACGGACCTTTGTTGGCAAAGTAATGTATCTACTTTTTTTTTTAATGTAAATTTATTTATTTTAATTGGAGGTTAATTACTTTACAATATTGTATTGGTTTTGCCATACATCAACATGAATCCGCCACGGGTTGTCTCTGCTTTTTTATACACTGTCTAGGTTGGTCATAACTTTTCTTCCAAGGAGCAAGCGTCTTTTAATTTCATGGCTGCAGTCACCATCTGCAGTGATTTTGGAGCCCCCCAAAATAAAGTCTCTCACTGTTTCCATCGTCTCCCCTTCTGATCTTAGTTTTCTGAATGTTGAGTTTTAAGCCAGCTTTTTCACTCTCTTCTTTCACGTTCAACAAGGGGCTCTTTAGTTCTTCACTTTCTGCCATAAGGGTGGTGTCATTTGCATATCTGAGATATTGGGACACACTCACACTTATTTTAGGCTCCCTCCATGGCTGTTTTTCTGTGACAATAACCTTCTGGCCTCAAAGCCGAAAATATTTACGCTCCTTTTCAGAAACTGCTTGGTAGCCCCCGACCTGGACGGTCTGCCTCCGTGCTCTCTCCTGGCCCCCATGTTGTTGATCTCCCAGGTTCAGATCTGTTCTTTCTGGATTCTGTTCTGATGCTTTGCCCACCCCGGAGGCTGATGGATGGGTTCCCGTGTCTGTCTCCTCGCCCTCCATTAGAGGGCCCAGGGAAGGTGGGGGTCCCCGAGTTGGGCCCAGAGGGAGCTTGAGGGGCTGACACGTGTCTCCCTGTAGACAGGCCGCACTCGTCTGCTCCAGGATTTGGGAAAGGCCTGGCCCAGCAGTTACTTTAACAGATGTGCTGGATTTGGTCAAGGTGTGCTGAAAGCTGCTGTGAAAAAGGCTGCTGTGGGATCATTTATTTTCTCGAGTGTTAGAGTCTTGATGTTCTTCCAAGTTGGAGGGCTTGCTGGGTGTTGCATGGGGTCTGTAATTGTGCAAAAAGGAAGTGGGGAGGGCTTCTGAGGCAGAGGGGGCCCCTGCCAGCCCAGAGCGGTGGGTCTGTGCTTGTGGTGGGAGCCACCAGCCTGGCCCCGGGGAGCAGCTCACAGCCTCCCCCACTTTGTTCTGGAAAACCGAGATGGCAGGGGGTGGGGACAGGTAGAAACAGGGAGGTGCTTCTGGGCAGCATCCGGCCCCCTCAGTCGTCCTGAGTCTTCCGTGGGCTCATGTTCATCATGTTCCTAAGCTGGGAAACGTACTTCCTCAGTCAGTAGAACGTGCGCTTCCTTATGTCTGGAATGGAGTTATTAAAGGAAATGAAGAAATGTGGACCTAGAGAAGGACGAGAAAAGTCTCTAAAGAGAGACTGCTGACCCTTCGGTGTATAGCAGGCAGTCTTTACTTTCCAGACGTGGATTGTTTTTGTTGTATTGATCTGTATCCACAGCCCCTGCCTAGCCCTGGGTATGCAGTGTCAGAGAAGGAGCAGGCGTGTTGCCTGTGTGTTTGTGGGTGTGAGACGGGCCGTGTGTTCTTGGAGACGCTCTTCCTTTTGCTGTGCACTTCCTCAGGCGAGACCCCTTCCCAGCTGTGTAAAGCGTGTGTTCATCATCTTTATGTGCCTTCGTGTTGTGGGGCCAAAACCGGAACCAGCACCCTGGACCAGCTTGGAGTGTTCCTGTATCCATTGCCCGACTCCTGGGGCTATCCCGCGGGCCAGGAGTGGAGCCCAGAGCTCTACCCAGAAATCCTGCTGCCCGAGGTCTGCAAGCCAGCTCATGACACAGGAGATGGTCCCTCACCTGGGCGGCTCATTGCGCCCCTTGGGGGCCCGTACCTGGACTTCCAGTTCTGATGTAATTGCCCCTGGTTGGGGCCCAGCCACAGTTTGGTTAAGTTCCCAGGGTAACTTAGCTGCTCCCCTTAATTACAGGTGGATAGACTGAGATCCATGGGGTGCAGGGACTCGGCCATGGACAGAGCAGGGGTGGGGTCCCCAGCTGCAGGGTCCCCGGCTGCCTGCCCCGCCCCCCACCGTTTGACCCAGCAGTTTTGAGTTTGTCCTGTGCTGTCCAACAACAGAGGACCAAAGTCTTTTCTGTTCAAGACATACCCGATCTGTCTTACGTGTGTGCCACCTGCACAACAGAAGGCTTGGATCCTGTCTGATGAGCTGGAAATATAATCTGGCTGCAGGAGGCCTGTTGAGACTTGCCTTTAATTCATCGTGTCTCTGATCCTGGCCTGAGAGCCCAAAAGTTCGGATGCTGCGTTTTCATCGTCTTCCTTTGCACATCCGCTTCTATTGGATCGTCTGTCATCACAAGCACGTCTTATCCTGTTTGTCTGTGTGTTTCGGTGGGTTAAGGCGTTCTTACGTTTGACAGTACTTTTCTCATCTGTGGCTTTTGTGGTTGATACTTTTAATCAGCACTGACTCTTCAAGAAGATTTAGCTTTTACGTCTCAGAGTCAGTGGCCACCAGTGTGCGAGGGCTTCCCTGGTGGCTCAGCAGTAAAGAAGCCACCTGCCAACGCCGGAGATGCAGGTTTGATCCCGGGGTCGGGAAGATCCCATGGAGTCGGAAATGGCAACCCTCTCCAGTGTCGTGCCTGGGAAATCCCGTGGACAGAGGAGCCTGGTGGGCTATAGTCCTTGGGGTCACAAAAGAGTTGGGTAGGGCTTAGTGACTCAACAAGTATGTCTGGGGTTGGATATCATCTTAGAGCTCTGAGCTCAAACTTAGAAGCAAAAGTGTCCTCAGAGTTCACCTGGTCCTGACCGAGCAAGAAATTAGTCCACAGGCAAGTGGGAAGCCTTGTCTGGGTTAGTGCATTCATGCTCTAGCCTTTTGAAACTGGGCTCCGCGTCGGGGGGTGGGGGTGAAGGGTGGGGTGG